>WNWK01002557.1:132500-204674 GCA_009830355.1 Cherax destructor | reverse complement strand
AAACCTTTAAATTCGATGTGAGGGATTTCCAGGGGGCCCGAGTTCAGTGACTTGTTAAAAATGTAACCCAAAATAATCCAACAACATTAAGTCACATTATGTTATTAACTGCTGAAATTTTATTAAATTAATGTGTGTTAGAATTCTTTATTGGTTGAAAAATGGTAAGATCTCCTTACCGATGGATGACTTGAGTAAGATCACTGGCATCTGACCATGCATCTCCTGACTGGTAATCAAATTTCCCAGGACCCTTCTCTTCTGAGCCAGGTGCACTACTAATAAGCAAAGGATTTTGATGTACTATCTGTAACTTGAAGTAAATGTATAATACAGTACTCTATTGTTTAAAATCTAGAATTCCCTTAATTTGTCTGGAAAACTGATTATTGCCTTTTAATTTTAAATTTTACGTATTTACAAGGAATATGGTAAATAGAGTAATGAAGATACTGTACTTTTAAGCATTTTTACATGTCATTTGGACAGTTTAAAAACATAATAGAAGAGCATTACTGTAGGCTCTGGCTCATGCTAAGCAGATCGTATTGTCATCGACTTTTTCCTAATAGTTTTTTTCTAACCTATTTTTAAATCTACCTTGATGCTGGTGGAGTGATCTTGGTCTAAGGAATTGAAGCTCCCCTTTCCCTTCTTACTCACCTTTAGGTTTAGTGCTTCTCTTTGATTATTATAATAATAATTCCCTTCCTCAGATCAATCTTGATAACCCCCCCAACCCCCACCCCTTTCATTTCTCAGGCATTGTGAACCCCTATAGCATTAGATACTTTCCCATGGATTTAACAATAATTCTTGTCTTCAGTTCTGTTTCAGTCCCAGTACCTTCCTTGCTGTATCATTTTTAAAGTCTTAAATTAACTTCCAGTAATGAATCCATTGCCCAAAGTTGCCATTTTTAGACTAAGTCATGTTGGATAATCTTCCATTCACTTATTATTGCTATCACATATCTATTTATATTGTTAATGTCATCCATAATATTGTGCTGTATTTCTTCCAGGAATTTTAATTGTTGGATTATGTAGTGGATCTGTATATGCAGACATGTTGGGATATTAATCTGGTGATACAATAGCTTTTAAATTATTTAAACAATTGTATTCATTGGCTTAATTGAAGAAATCATGGTTTGGGGCAGGAATACTAAGATTTTCAGAAAAACTGCATAAGTTAATGATGTAACTATATATATTATCTAATAAAGTATGTGATGAATTATGAGGAATATACTTGTACAGTACAGTTTCACAGTTGGAATATTTTATTCCAGTCATCACACAGCTCCTTTGTTAGCATATGCTGGAGCACCATATTACAGTAATGTAGGCATATATGGTACATTATGTAGTCTTATTTTAGGATAACCCACGAAAATCACCGACTTATTTCTGGGCTCTGGAAATTTGTTTTAAAATATCTGGCATAAGCCCTAGATAGGTGTTACCTTATCTATTATATTTGTTGATGGTTCATGATATCATTGCCCCTGCAGTCTAATCTTGTCACCTTAATTAACCAAAGGATGAGTAGGGATATTGAAGTTCTGAGGTTATTTGATTTGCAATATTTCTTGCAAGACCACTATTGGATGAGCAATGGAAAATGTTTCCTATGGGCCACCTTACCTTGGTCAGAAATAGCTGATATGGTAAATTTTATACTGGTACATACATACAGTCCAGTATATACATTATATATGGTAAATAAATACCCTCAAAAATTAGTGACAGTTACGTATATTACTAGGAAATATTTTCAGGTGCACTGAAGTGCTTATAGAGTATATTAGGTGATTGCATATGAATGTGTTGCTGGTATGTGTTACTCATTAGTTATGAATACAGTATATACAGGTATTGAAATTTTTATGGAATACTTAGTGGCTCATTGAATGTATTGCAGGAAGTGCTAGTAAACGATCAGTCAAAAATATCAGTGGTGCTTCAGATGTTAAAAATGAGGATGAACCTGTTATTAAAGAGGAAGGGGTCCATCTAAGAAAAAGACAAGGTGATTGAGGAGGATCAGGTTACTGAGAGGAGGAGAGGACCAGCAAGAAAAGTTAAAACTGATGCAGCTCTGAAGATTGAACCAGAGATTGATGATTCCCAAGATGAAGTGGTTGCAACTACTGGAAAGAAGGTAGGAAAAAACAAGCGAAGGTTAAAGAAGAAATTGTGGATGATGACCAGGAGCCATCAACATCAAAGGATAATGGAGCCAAAGAAGCAAAGAAGACTAAGTCTTCCAAAAAGAAGGTCAAAGAAGAGACTGAGGCAGAGTCTGATTCTGAGGAACTTACAGGTGGGAAGAACAGCAAATCAGATGCAGATAAAGGGAAGAAGAGTGAAGGAAAAGAAAATAAGGATACCACTAATATTCCAATCAAGTCAGGTGCAGTACCCATTAAAGTTTTTGTAGACAAGATTGGACTCTGTGTCTAAGTAAAGTGGTAAATTGTCCTCCTGGTGATTACATGCAAATTATGGCTTAATTGTGGCTGTTTTATTTTGTGATGAACTTTGAAATCTTATCTTTGGGTTTGCTTCCACTAATTTATAGCACTACAATGTTTGCATGCTTTATATTTTAACCATTATGAACACTGCTCTGTGGAATTTGTCTTGAACATGGTATTTTCCATATTTATTTGCTGTGTGTAAAGCATTTTAACAGTTTTGAAGAGATAAAAGGTATTTGCTGCATCATTCTTAAGCATGCAGTGTTCCCTTATGTGTTTGTAGTGTGTAGAAAGCATTTTAACAATTTTAGAGCTAAGGGTACTTGTATTTGTCATGTGTAGAAAAATTGCCGTAGTTTTAGAGAAAAATGATGTTTGCTAGATTTTTTGAGCATGTATTTTTTCCTGGTTTACTGGTTATAAATCCATAAAATGTCAAACAAGTTTGAGGTAAGTGGTATTATACTTCCAGTTTTGATTTTATGATTTTTCTTTATAGGTTTTGTGTTTATTGTAGCACAGTAGTAATTGTTCCAATACATAATATAGTACAGTGGACCCCCGGATTACGTCATTATTTCGTTCCAGAATTCTGTTCGTGCCGTTACCGAATGAATTTGTTCCCATAAGGAATAATGTAAATTAGATTAGTCCTTTTAGACCCCCAAAAATATACTTACATAATTGTTCGAGTTTGGAGCAGTACGTAATCCTGGGGTCCACTGTACTGATGTTCACTTTTTTTTCAGTGTCAGTATGGTCTGGAAAATAATTATCTAGAAATACAAAACACACATGAACACTGCTAAAAGGTTAAATGAGGATAGAAGTTAGGAAGAAAAAGAGTTTTTGTTGTACAGTAATGGGCAACACCAACCTGTCAAATGGTTTCTCAAAGAGATGAATACAGGATAGTAGTTAGGATAGTGGTCTAATATCAAAATATAAGAGGCTACTAACCCCAGGTTTGAAGAAGCATGTTTATTTTGAATGTTCTCTATTAGCTTATTGTGTATTTGTGAGTTAAATTTTATTTTCTATGGAAAATTCATACTAAACATATACTTGCTTTGTCTACATATTCATTATATTGGGAGAGCAATTTTCCTAACAGCATGATTGGGTGTTGCCTATGTTATTGTATACTGTTAATTAGTGTATTTGCTTAAATTCTCCATGTCATGTTTGAAGAAATATGTTTTTTTTTGTAACCAGGCATAGATAGGGCAGTGGTGATGAAAGGCCGAGCAGCTGTAGATGCCCTTTGCCCCATTGCAAAGCAGTCACACGTGTATGAAGAGGATGATGACATATGGGACTGCATGCTCAATCAGGTAAATCAAATATTAGTGGAAAAATGTTTTCTTCCACTTACTGTGTACAGATGATATGCATGGAGAGCACTGAACTTGTACAAGTACAGGTATATTAATACCAGTAGATTGAGAGAGTAAGATGCATGACCAGTCAAGACATTTATAGAAAGATACAGTGGTACCCCGACTTACGATGGTCCCCAAACACACCCTTTTATGTAAGTTGATTTTTTTAAATGCTTTTATAAGTGTAATTTTGGGGGTCTAAAAGGACTAGTCTATTTTACATCATTTCTTATGGAGATAAATTCGTTTGGTAATGGCACTTGAACACCATTCTGGAATGAAAAAATATCGTAAGTCGGGGTACCACTGTATATTTTGCTCCTATTGTTTCTCAGTTTATTGATATTTGGATTGATAAAGCCACAAATGACAAAACATCTTCAATAAATGTCTGGATTGTGCACGTGTTTCTCATTACCACAGTACTAAACTTTTTTATTATTATTACTTAGCACTGTATGGCAAGAGTGAGGTTTTCATTGTAAGAGGAGTGCTTGGGGAAGGACAGAGGCAGATGGGGGAGTCACAACTAGTGTAGTCAATCAGTGTCAGTCAAGAAATTGTAAAAAGCTTCTGTAGGTGGGACCACAAGAGAGGAGGGCAGACAGATTAACCCTTTGACTGTTTCGGACGTATATTTACGTCTTACGAGCCAATGTTTCGGACGTATTTATACGCCTAAATTCTAGCGGCTTCAAATGAAGCGGGAGAAAGCTGATAGGCCTACATGTGAGAGAATGGGTCTGCGTGGTGGGTGTGCGCAGTATGAAAAAAATCGGGGACCCAGTGGTGCATTGTGGGAGCGCCATGTTTGTAGTCCTTGTTCACCATGCCTGGCGGTAAGAAGTACCTCACTCCCGGCGGATTGGAGGCCTTCTCTTCCCAAGTGATAGTTCTAACAGCGATGGAAGTGCCAGTGAAAGTGAATTCCATGGTTTTCAAGAGGGTGTGACCGAAAGCAGTGCCCAGGATAACATAATTAGTGATGAAAACCCAGATGACCCACAGCCTTCCACCTCTGGTGCTGGGCCGTCTCATTCACGTTCACCTGTACGAGAACGAAGAGGAAACTATTTCCCGTGTAGAAGACTCTGATGTGAGCAGTGTAAGTGATGATGACAGTGATTTCAAAGCTATTGAAAGCAGTTCTAGTGGCGACAGTGAGGGAGATTATTCTCCAGTGAAGCGGCAGTATGTACGACGCAGCATGCATTCTGGTAGTGTGCCATATGCTATTCCAAGGAAAAGGAGTAAATCTCGGAGTACATCTCTTGGCCCTACACCCGAATTGATAGTGAAGATGACGATATTGTTACAATGGGGATGCGTAATGTGCGTGGGGCAGGTGGTGGTAGTGGTGGTGTTGGCAGTGGCATGAGTCATGTGCCACCACGAGCGGGCCACGCTGCTACCCACGCTGCTAACTCAGCACAACCACCATCAACCACCCCCACTTCCACAACCTGCACAACCACAACCTGCACAGCCACAACCTGCACAACCACAACCTGCACAACCACAACCTGCACAGCCACAACCTGCACAACCACAACCTGCACAACCACAACCACCTGTCAATATCCAGTACGCACCAGCAGACCGCATCTGGGATTGGCAGCAAGGTACAATTTTGTTCCCAGTCCCCATGACTTTGATGAAGCACAAAGTGGAATACGGCCATCGTGTACACTTGGGAACAATGCTACTGAACTGGAATGCTTTCAGTTATTCTTCGATGAACCCCTGATGGACATTATTGTCAGGAAAGCAACACATACTATGAGTACACCATGGCAAACACATTTCTTTCACCAAATTCACGGCTACACCAGTGGAAGGACACAACTGTGGCAGAGATGTACTTGTTCTTTGCCACAATAATGCTTATGCCACATGTTTATAAGCACACTGTCACCACATACTGGTCGACAGAACGCCTGATTTCAACCCCAGGTTTTAGTGATATTATACCAGTGAATCGTTTTTTGATACTGTTGCGTATGCTTCACTTTTCTGATAAAACAAGGCCTGACAGAAACGACAGGTTATATAAGATAAGGAATGTGTTCATGTACCTGAAACAAAAGTGTTGTATGTATTTTTATCCCTTCAGGAAGCTTGTTATTGATGAGTCTTTGATTTTGTTCAAAGGCAGACTGTCGTTCAAGCAGTATATACCAAGCAAGAGGAAACGCTTTGGTATAAAGTTATTTGTACTGTGTGATTGCAAAAGTGGTCTGGTTCTGGATCTAATTGTGTACACTGGCAGTAATACATTGAGAGATACCATAAAGTTATTGGGTATCTCTGGTGATGTGGTTAGAACAATGATGGAACCATATCTTGGTAAGGGGCATATATTATATACTGATAACTGGTACACGAGCCCTTTACTCAGTGATTTCTTCGAGTGAACATGACAGACTTGTGTGGCACAGTGCGTGCAAATCGTAAACATATGCCTAGGTTTGACGCTGGCACTCGTAGAGGTGAAGTGCAGGTGTTTGCTGCCAATGATATCATGGCATTTCGGTGGCAAGACAAACGTGATGTCACATTGTTGACATCAGTTCACAGACATGAAATGGTAGACAGTGGAAGACAGAATAGAGAGACCAATGAACCCATTCTAAAACCTGCAGCTGTGATGGACTACAACCTCAATATGCGCTTAGTGGACAAATGTGACATGCAGATTGGGTTTGCTGATTGTGTACGCAAAAGTTATAAGTGGTACATAAAACTCTTTTTCCATCTTCTTGACATTTCCATGCTGAATGCTTATAACATGTACAAGTTGAAGACCAACAACAAACCCAAATATGGTGAATTTTGTTTGTCAGTCATCAGACAAATAATATTCAAGTACCAAGGAGCAACACCTGCAATAGACCAGCGCCCACGAAATTATCAACACATGCCCTCTCGTATGAGGCCTGGTGATCACTACCCTATACAAGTGCCTCCTACTACTCTCAAGAAAAATGCTCAGAAGAGGTGTTTTGTCTGTAAACATTCCACAAAACGCCCACAAACACGCAGAGACACTCGTTTTATGTGTGAGGAGTGTAAAGTACCACTGTGCTTATACCCATGTTTCAAAGAGTTCCACAAGCTGCAGGAGTTCTAGGAAAGTGTTCAGTGAGTGTACATATGTATATATATTATAGAACAATAGTAATGAACATTTTTTGTCGTTGTTTGTTTGTGTAAACAAGTTTTGTAAACAATATAAACATACCATTGTTTGTGAAGTTATTGTGGTGCAAACAACGAGTGTATATATATACATTGCACCTTACTGTGGTCTCACAGGCCACATAAGTTACATAAAAAAAAAAATAGTGAAAAAAAACAAGAAATCTACGAATGGAAGTAAACAGAAGTTTACCGAGTCAGCGGAATTCGCCGATGTTGCCATACGCAGCTCAAATTGTGCCAACTTTACGCCTCCATATCTCGGTAAGTACTGATGGCAAAAAAATTTTTTTAGGCTTAAAACAATCAGCAAAATAATCCTAACATTTTGGTAAGAAAAAATAATTTTTTTTTTTTTCGAATATTTCCCGACATAGAATGACAGTTTCAGAAAGGGGTCTCCGACAGTCAAAGGGTTAAGCATGGCGAGGTGATCCTGTGAAAGCAGGAAATGGATGGAGAATAGTTTTTGCCTGCAGATGGAAAGGACCTGAACTAGGGAATGTGCAGAAGAGTTTACAGATTTATTGTCCTGAACTCCATCATGGCAAAGTAATTACCAAATGGTGACTCTTCTGTTTCTTGGAGATGCTGCAATTAGTGAAGGGTTGCAAGGAATTATAGCTCTGAATTGCCTGCATTGCACTCTGAGAGCGAGATTACAACAAATGCTGCTGACATGGTTATATTGTGGAAGACAGCAGCTAGAAGAGCATACATTTTTTGCTGTAAAAATATTAGCAGGCTGCTGCAGTTTACCATGGAAATAAGAAAATTATTAAAATATAGTTTGGCCTCTGTGCTATTACTAGCTGTGAATGATTACAGTAACTCAAAGTCACCAACAAATATGGCAAATCTAGTAACATTAAACTCTTTAATTTCAAAGATGTTTCTTTTTTTTCTTTTTCTTTATAGAGATAATCATATACCATACGGCATTGAGAATCTGAATTATGTATTATCATGGCAAGTTTTTGTAATAGTCTTGAATTTTTCTCAAGCTGTTATTCTCAAATAAATTTATTCAGGATCCTTTGCTGTAATACAGCAAGAAGATGTACAATATTAAACTTAAATGGAAAGATGGTGATTGTGCAATTGTTGGTGAATGCGTTTTCTTTGGATCACCCTGTCTTGGCGGGAGATAACCAATGAGTTAAAAAAACATTCTTGAATTTGATCATTGACATATTTTTCAGACTAACATCCAAAACAACAACAACAAGTATTACCTGATTCAGCTGTTAGAAGATGACAGTGGTGATTCATATAGTGTGTGGATGCGCTGGGGGCGTGTTGGGGCCAATGGCCAGAATTCTCTTGTTCCCTGTGGGTCTGATTGTGAGAAGGCCAAGGATATATTTATGAAGAAGTAAGTACAGTATATCTGTGTTTGTATAACCTTAAATTCATGTATTTATGTGTAGCATCTTTCCTTCAAAGGAGGTTTCTTTACACCAGTCAGGGGCTCTTGATCCAAAGAATTAGACCTGACCTCTCCTTTGAATTGTACCCGATGGTCTCCCATTCTCCCAGGTTCTCCCAAGTCTCCCATTCTCCTACAGAGTAGTGCTTCCCATATGAATGTAATAATAATGCTTATTCAACAGCCATTTCCTGCCAAAGGAGGATAAAATAATAAAATGTGTGATTATTATATACAGTAGGGCCCCACTTATACGGCAGGTTAAGTTCCAGGCTGCTGCCGGAAAGCAGACATCGCCGGAAAGCAGAACGCCATTTTTTCTACTTATAAGTGCATATAAATGCCAGACAACAAGTTTACACTAACTTATATAAAGTTAGCAATAGAACTAGGCATTAAAAATCAATAGAACTAGGCATTAAAAATCACAATAAAAAGTAAAATGCATACACAGTACGTACATTCATTACTTAAAATATTTGTAGTCTTAATGTAGGGCGAGAGAGAGGTGAGTAATACTTATTTGTACAAGAGTGGTATAGAATACCGACAAGATGAAATTAAGACACATGTGTAACATCTGGGTATCTTTATAGTAGATGTTTCGCCATCCAGTGGCTTTATCAATACAAAATTCTAGGACATAATTTGAAGAGAGTATAACTATACGTATGTGTACAGAAGATGAGGTAATCAGTCCCTCGGCCTTGGAGTTGGTGTGTTCAGCACCATTGGTGTAGAGATTCTGAAGACCAGGTAAGAAGGCTTGACCTTAAATAGTTCTACTCTCTTCAAATTATGTCCTAGAATTTTGTATTGATAAAGCCACTGGATGGCGAAACGTCTACTATAAAGATACCCAGATGTTGCACATGTGTCTTAATTTCATCAATACTTATTTGTAGGAAGTCAGGTGTAGGTAGCCCTGACTCCCTGTCCAAACTTAATATACAATATTTAAAGCAGCCCAGAGATAAAATACACATACAGTACACTCATTATTTACTTTAAAATATGTGTAGTCTTAATGTAGAATGAGAGGTGAGTAGTATTTATTTGTAGGAAGTCAGGTGTAGGTAGCCGGTAGATGTAGCTATGTAGTCCGCCTGGCTACACAGCTGCACCTACCTACCCACATAGCTACATACGATATTTAATGCGGCCCAGAGCCATATTATTACCATCAACATAACTTGTTCACTGAGTTTAATCGTTTCTAAGAACTACCTTTAGATGCCATCATAAACGAAGGGAGAAGTAATGAATAATTCATGCCAAGAATTGTAAACAAAAGCGAAGTGTTAAGGGGGAGTGACTGGGCCAAACGCAAATTCATACATGTTTTCTCTGATGCTGGACCAGAGAAAACGTAATGTTTTCCCACCGCCCGGCATATACAGTGGACCCCCGAGTATCGTAATTAATCCGTTCCAGGAGCTAGTACTTAACACGAAGTTTACGAAATTCGAACCATTATTTCCCATAAGAAATAATGTAAATACAATTAATCCGTTCCACAAAAAAATATTCACATATAAAATAATTAAAAACAATATATATATATACATTTACTTACCTTTATTGAAGAGTTGCAGGCATCTGGAAGATAGAGTAATGAGTAATGAAGGTCCTCTTGGGCATTTTCTTCCAAAACAGGCCTGTTTCATCACAATTAAACACTTGTTGGGGGAGGAATTCTTCAGCCTCTACGAAGGGAAATCCCCACTCCCTGCATGCCTGCTACACTACCTGCATGCCTGCTACACTCCCTGCATGAATGCTACACTCCCTGCATGCCTGCTACACTCCCTGCATGCCTGCTACACTCCTTGCATGCCTGCTACACTCCCTGCATGAATGCTACACTCCCTGCATGCCTGCTACACTCCCTGCATGCCTGCTAAACTCCCTGCATCAATGCTAAACTCCCTGCATCAATGCTAAACTCCCTGCATCAATGCTAAACTCCCTGCATCAATGCTAAACTCCCTGCATCAATGCTAAACTCCCTGCATCAATGCTACACTCCCTGCATCAATGCTAAACTCCCTGCATCCCTGCTACACTCCCTGCATGAATGCTACACTCCCTGCATGAATGCTACTCTCCCTGCATGAATGCTACACTCCCTGCATGAATGCTACACTCCCTGCATGAATGCTACACTCCCTGCATGAATGCTACACTCCCTCCATGAATGCTACCACAGGGGTGCCACTAGGAAGCTTCTTTGGACCCATGGTGACTTATTTCACAGTGACAATCACTAAATCACCAAAAAAAACACCAAATGTAGTGTGAATGTTTGAAAGAGCGCGCTAGGTAATGTTCTCTCAATGGTAAACAACACTTCACTGGCGGCGTCCTGCGTCCCGCGCAGGCGCGGAGCAGGCGAACAGGTCTAATACGTTACGAAACACGAGCGGTTTTACGATTCTCGAAGTCGTAAAAAGCTTACGAAACACGAAGTTTACGAAGTAAGAACCTTTCAAAACTCGGGGGTCCACTGTACGTACACATAGCATGTTTATATATACTATGTAACGTGTTTCTTATATAATTTTGAAGAAAATATCATAGATGGATTAAGGAAAATGTCTATATTAATGTAAAATAAGACATTTAATGTTCCCAAGAGTGATTATTATTAGTAGTATTATGTAATGTTTTCCCTCTGCCCAGCAACCACACCTCCATAGGATATAAACATAGCATGTTTATATTGCCTAATAAACCTCAAGCTAGTCCTAAGTTTGCCTGAGATACTCCAATATATAGGAGCTTTAATAGAAACTGTGTATCATGCCAAGACAAAACCATTCTCGTTACTAATTTTACAAATTGTTATATTCTGAACTACCTCACTATTGTAAATCTGTTTAATCATTTGTAATTTGTAATATAGAGTAAGAATTATCATTAGTCTGCCTGAAATGCCTAGGCATGCTAGTGGCCATCTTTCTAATTATTTCTTTATAATATGTAAACCACACATTGTAATCTTTACATAGAAATAAACATTTGAATTTGAATGTAACGTGTTTCTTATATAATTTTGAAGAAAATATCATAGATTAATGAAAATGTCTATATTAACATAAAATAAGACATTTAATGTGCCCAAGAGTGATTATTACGTACTATTATTATTACTATGGCGTTAAGACTAGAGGGACACACTTAGTGATTTAATGTGTACCTGCACGCCCGCACAGTGTGTAAGTATATTTAGGTACAGGTACACATAAGTACTATTATCAGAGTACATATAAAATATGCAATAACTTTAAAACACTTGAAATTTTGGAAAGTTTCCAGACATAATAGAGAGATGTGTTCGCGGAGAATGTAAACAAACCTTGTGGGGCGTGCCGTATTAGAAAGACCACTCGCCGCATAGAGAGTTTTGGTCATAATTTGAAATCGCCGTATTAGCGGAACGCCGTAAAGCCGGGCCCTACTGTTTTTTTATTAGGGTGTATGTGACAACTCATTTCATTGCATCTTAGGGTGTATGTGACAACTCATTTCATTGCATCTGAAGAAAAATACAGTAGGGCCCCACTTTACAGCATTCCGCTAATACAGACATTTCAAATTGTGACCAAAGTTCTCAATACGGCTCCCCCACCTGTCTTTCTACGCGCCCCACCTGGTTTGTTTATATTCTCCATGAGCACATCTCTATTATGTCTGGAAACTTTCCAAAATTTCAAATGTTTTAAAGTTATTGCATATTTTATATGTACTCTGATAATTATACTTATGTGTACCTGTACCTAAATATACTTACACACTGTGCTGGCATGCAGGTACAAGTTAAAATCACAGAGTCTCTCTACTCTTGAAGACGCCATAACAATACTACTACTAATAATAATCTCTTGGGCACATTAAATGTCGTATATTATGTTAATATAGACATATCCATTAATCCATCTAAGATATTTTTTTCAAAATTATATAAGAAGCATGTTACATAACACACAAACATGATACACCCACAGTATAAAAATTGACATAAATATGAGACGTGTTTACCAAGTGGCTTGGAGTGTCAGACGAATTATGTTTTCTCTAGGGAATAACTATAGAAAAATATTCCTTTCGTATGCCTTCATTCTATCTATAGCTATTCACGACCCTTGAGGGTTTAGCGCTTCTTTTTTATAATGATTATAATAATAATAATAAAAATAATATTCACTCTAAAAATGGTGTGTTGCATGAGAATGGGAGTGTTGCTGTTTATTTTCTTCTGTATTAACTTGTACAACTTGTACACAATGTAAGAGTATTTGTATTGAGGTAATTATTATTATAATAAAAAAAATATTGAGGTAAAAGTTTCACAAACTCTTACAAACGTACGTGAATTAACTAAAATTAGACATGTATTAATACGCGTTTGTTTCGCCTGACCGAGTGATCACCCACCACCCATTCAGTTTGTGCTTTTACATTGTCTGAACTCCGTGTATCTCACTCTCTTGTTTACTATTTCGTTAACTAGTTGGCTCTCGTTGATGATGGCGTCTAAGCTTAGTTGTGATAAAAAGAAGAGTTGTAAGCCTCTTTAAGTGCCAAATTAGAAATGATTAAACTTAGTGAACTGACTTTTTTGGGTTATCCTAGGTTCTCTACACATGCTGCTATGTATGATAATCGATGTAACTGTATTTGTGTATACCTGAATAAACTTACTTACTAACAAGGTATGTCGATGACTGAGATAGCCATCAAATACAGTAACACATAGCAGCATATGTGTAAAGAACCTAGGATAACCCAAAAAAGTCAGACAAAGTGACTTAATGCTGACATGGAAAAACTTTTACACTGCCACTCACCTCTCACACATTCATATTAATATTTTAAGGTAAGTAACAAGTGTACTGTGTGTGTATTTTACTTTTTATTGTGTTTTTTAATGCCTAGTTCTATTGCTAACTTAATATATGTTAGTGTAAACCTGTTATCTATCTAGCATTTATAAGTGGAAAAAAAAAAGGGTGTTCCACTTTATGGCAATTTCCGCTTTACGGCGGTAGCCTGGAACCTAACCTGCCGTATAAGTGGAGCCCTAATGTATGTAAATAGATTTGTAGTTAACTAGACTACAGTCAACTAGACATTTTAACACAATTATCTTAGCATCTAGCCAACAGTGCAGCTGTGGGTAAAATGGGGGAGAATGAAGGACTGAATGATAGACGTTCTTGCTCTGGTTAAGGTACGTTATGTAGTGATTGTTTGAGTGGAAGGTTATTGCCTAGAGTACTTAGATTAATCCTCTTGAATTTCACTTTTAAATCTTAAGCATTATAATAAATTTGTCGATTTCTTTGTCCCTGTCATATTTTCTCACCTGGTGATGCTTTGTTCCTCTTGGTGACTTCCCATATTACAAGAAATTGCTTCATACTTAATTTCCAGATATTTCAGTTACTTTGGTGTGTTGAAAGCTTGAAGGAAACACTTGCATCATATTTTTTTTTATCCTTTGTTTCCTCTGGGGATGAAGTGCTCTTGAGGGAAGGACTTCATAATGAAAGATAAATCATGCATGAAAAGTGAGTTCCTGTCATTGAAACCGGAGCCTTTTAAATCTTTCACTAGCAGGATTGCTGGAGCTTTAACATGAAATGCTAAAGCAAATCTTTCTCATAATTTGTAGGTTCAGTGATAAGACAAAAAATGAATGGTTCATGCGCATAGCTTTTAAGAAAGTGCCTGGAAAATATGATTTGCTGGCAATGGATTACTCCAGGGGAGAAGACACTACTGACTCAAGCACAGCCATGGAAAAGGCAAAGGAAGCTCGTAATAAGGTAAGTTTTTATCTTAATAAAAAGAAAGTTTTGGATTTGTCTTCATTTTATTATTTTATTCATAAAATAATAAAATGAACAGACAAATGTATTTTTCCTGAATTTAAATGAGCTTTCAAATTATTATATTTTTGTCTCTACACTTGTAAATGGAAAAATCAGATATAATCTTCCAAGATAACTGGGATTGGTCTGTATGCATTATTTTTGAGGTTTTTAAGACTATATATTAATGAAAATGTCTATATTGGCATATAAAGTCCTCAAACATAAGCCCAAGCCAATTTCAGTGTTGATAAATACAGTGGACCCCCGAGTTTCGGTCATAATTCTTTCCAGAAGGCTGCTCAAGTGCCATTACCTAACGAATTTACTCCCTTAAGGAATAATGTCAAGTAGGTTAGTCCATTTCAGACCCCCAAAAATACACTTACAAAAGCACTTACAATAATACACTTACATAACTGTTCAAGTTTTGAGGTGACCGAAACTCGGGGGTCCACTGTATTTATATTTACAGTGGAACCTCGACTTAAGAGTTTAATCCGTTCCGTGACCCAGCTCGTATATCAAATCAATTTTCCTCATTTAAATTAATTGAAATGCCATTAATCCGTTCCAGCAGAATTCCTGCTCTTGGGAGGCAGGACAAAAATATACATGTACTTCAATATGATGCTAATACCAACTCTACAGCTTATTTATCTATCACAATTCATCTAATATGACATAAACAATATAATTAACATAGAAACATGATATACAGTAGACCCTCATTTAGCACGACTTTATGTTGCGCGTTTTGGGTATTACGCGATTGAAGAATTGCGGCACATTTTTATCTAACACGACGTAAACCTTATATTACGCGATTCGCTGGAGGGGAAAAATTTTGAGCCCACGGTCGCCTGCAGTAGGTTAAACCATTGAGTCAGTGGGGGTCCTACTAAGGGTGGCTATGAGCCACAACAAGTGTTTAATGCTGACGAGACAAGTGTTTTCTGGAAGAAAATGCCAACATGACTGACTTAATGAATGTCTTGACTGACTTACTGAATGTCTTGACTAACTTACTGAATGTCTTGACTGACTTACTGAATGTCTTGACTGACTTAATGAATGCCTTGACTGACTTACTGAATGACTTGACTGACTTACTGAATGACTTGACTGACTTACTGAATGACTTGACTGACTTACTGAATGACTTGACTGACTTAATGAATGACTTGACTGACTTACTGAATGACTTGACTGACTGACTTACTGAATGACTTGACTGACTGACTTACTGAATGACTTGACTGACTGACTTACTGAATGACTTGACTGACTGACTTACTGAATGACTTGACTGACTGACTTACTGAATGACTTGACTGACTGACTTACTGAATGACTTGACTGACTTACTGAATGACTTGACTGACTTACTGAATGTCTTGACTGACTTACTGAATGTCTTGACTGACTTACTGAATGTCTTGACTGACTTACTGAATGTCTTGACTGACTTACTGAATGTCTTGACTGACTTACTGAATGTCTTGACTGACTTACTGAATGTCTTGACTGACTTACTGAATGTCTTGACTGACTTACTGAATGTCTTGACTGACTTACTGAATGTCTTGACTGACTTACTGAATGTCTTGACTGACTTACTGAATGTCTTGACTGACTTACTGAATGACTTGACTGACTGACTTACAAAATGACTTAACTGACTTACTGAATGGGCTGACTTACTGAATGACTTGACTGACTTACTGAATGACTTGACTGACTTACTGAATGAATTGACTGACTTACTGAATGACTTGACTGACTTACTGAATGACTTGACTGACTTACTGAATGACTTGACTGACTTACTGAATGACTTGACTGACTTACTGAATGACTTGACTGACTTACTGAATGACTTGACTGACTTACTGAATGACTTGACTGACTTACTGAATGACTTGACTGACTTACTGAATGACTTGACTGACTTACTGAATGACTTGACTGACTTACTGAATGACTTGACTGACTTACTGAATGACTTGACTGACTTAATGAATGACTTGACTGACTTACTGAATGACTTGACTGACTGACTTACTGAATGACTTGACTGACTGACTTACTGAATGACTTGACTGACTGACTTACTGAATGACCCTTACTAAAGGCTGACTTACTGAATGACTTGACTGACTTACTGAATGACTTGACTGACTTACTGAATGACTTGACTGACTTACTGAATGAATTGACTGACTTACTGAATGACTTGACTGACTTACTGAATGACTTGACTGACTTACTGAATGACTTGACTGACTTACTGAATGACTTGACTGACTTACTGAATGACTTGACTGACTTACTGAATGACTTGACTGACTTACTGAATGACTTGACTGACTTACTGAATGACTTGACTGACTTACTGAATGACTTGACTGACTTACTGAATGACTTGACTGACTTACTGAATGACTTGACTGACTTACTGAATGACTTGACTGACTTACTGAATGACTTGACTGACTTACTGAATGACTTGACTGACTTACTGAAGGACTTTATTAAAGTTAGAGACACTCAGTACAACCATCGACTTCAGTTCCAGAATCTCTACTATCCACCTCAGCCCAGTAGGGCCACAGCATAACTCTCCACTCTCTTCACAATCATCCACAAACATCAGCACCCACAATTTAAGGTAAATACTATTATTTCTGTTACATTTGTAGTCTTAAGCAGTAAAAACAACATAATACATCATGATAATGAACTACAATTACATATTCTCTTTTATATTTGTAAGATCTGTTGGTCTAAAAAAAACTTGTTTGGCTTTTTGGGGACTCTCAGGAACGTAACCCTATTTTTCCCATAAGTTCTTTTAATTATCTAACACGATTTTAGCTAACACGACGTTTTCAGGAACGTAACTACCGTGCTAAATGAGGGCCTACTGTACACTGTAAAGAAATAAAGCGGTTTTATAAAGTGTACATACGCTGGCAGAGGTGGAGAGTGAAAGATAGGCTAGTTGCTACTAGCTTGTACTGCCACCCGCACACCCACCTCGCTTGTTTATCTATGATTTCATGCAGTAATTCCATGGACATCATCCTCTTTTTTCTTCTTAGCACTGTCCTTTACACTTACTTTCTTAGGACCCATGGTTAGAAAAAAGAAATTTGGCAATCCGTAATAACACGATAAATGCTTCCACGGCGATATAAACACATGCACAGCTCAGCTGATGTGGCATTGGCTGTGCCACCTAGTGGCTATGTTCTGAAACTTGCTCATTATTATTATTAATTTTTTTTTTTTTTTTTTCTCTCAACAAGGCAGGGTGACCCAAAAAGAAAGAAAATCCCCAAAAAGAAAATACTTTCATCATCATTCAACAATTTCACCACACTCATACATAATCACAGTCTTTGCAGAGGCGCTCAGATACGACAGCTGAGAATAGTCCCTCCCAGCTGTCACTATCCCAGACCCGTCCTTTAAAGTGCAGGCATTGTACTTCCCATTTCCAGGACTCGTCCAACTAAATCAATTAACTGGTTTCCCTGAATCCCTTCACAAAATGTTACCCTGCTCACACTCCAACAGCTCGTCAGGTCCCAGAAATCATTCGTCTCTATTCACTCCTATCTAACACGCTCACACAAGCTTGCTGGAAGTCCAAGCCCCTCGCCCACAAAACCTCCTTTACCCCCTCCCTCCAACCTTTTCTAGGACGACCCTTACCCCGCCTTCCTTCCCCTACAGATTTATACGCTCTCCAAGTCATTCTACTTTGATCCATTCTCTCTAAATGACCAAACCACCTCAACAACCCCTCTTCAGCCCTCTGACAAATACTTTTAGTAACTCCACACCTTCTCCTAATTTCCACATTCCGAATTTTCTGCATAATATTTACACCACACGTTGCCCTTAGACAGGACATCTCCACTGCCTCCAGCCTCCTCCTCGCTGCAGCATTTGCAACCCATGCTTCACACCCATATAAGAGTGTTGGTACCACTATACTTTCGTACATTCCCTTCTTGGCCTCCATGGATAACGTTTTTTGTCTCCACAGATACCTTAACGCACCACTCACCTTTTTTCCTTCATCAATTCTATGGTTAACCTCATCCTTCATAAACCCATCCGCTGACACGTCAACTCCCAAATATCTGAAAACATTTACTTCTTCTATAATCCCTCTCTCCAATGTGATATCCAATTTTTCTTTATTTAAATCGTTTGATACCCTCATCACCTTACTCTTATCTATGTTCACTTTCAACTTTCTACCTTTACACACCCTCCCAAACTTGTCCACTAACCTTTGCAACTTTTCTTTAGAATCTCCCATAAGCACAGTATCATCAGCAAAAAGTAACTGTGTCAACTCCCATTTTGCATTTAATTCCCCATAATTTAATCCCACCCCTCTCCCCAACACCCTAGCATTTACTTCTTTTACAACCCCATCTATAAATATATTAAACAACCATGGTGACATTACACATCCCTGTCTAAGACCTACTTTTACCGGGAAGTAATCTCCCTCTCTCCTACACACCCTAACCTGAGCCTCACTATCCTCATATAAACTCTTTACAGCCTTTAGTAACTTACTACCTATTCCATACACTTGCAACATTTGCCACATTGCTTCCCTATCCGCTCTATCATATGCCTTTTCTAAATCCATAAATGCAATGAAAACTTCTCTACCTTTATCTAAATACTGTTCACATATATGCTTCACTGTAAACACTTGATCTGCACATCCCCTACCCACTCTAAAGCCTCCTTGCTCATCTGCAATCCTACTCTCTGTCTTACCTCTAATTCTTTCAATAATAACCCTGCCATACACTTTACCTGGTATACTCAGTAAACTTATTCCCCTATAATTCTTACACTCTCTTTTATCCCCCTTCCCTTTATATAAAGGAACTATACATGCTCTCTGCCAATCCCTAGGTACCTTCCCCTCTTTCATACATTTCTTTTCTTTCAACACGTCGGCCGTTTCCCACCAAGGCAGGGTGGCCCAAAAGGAAAAAGGAAAGTTTCTCCTTTTACATTTAGTAATATATACAGGAGAAGGGGTTACTAGCCCCTTGCTCCCGGCATTCTAGTCGCCTCTTACGACACGTATGACTTACGGAGGAAGAATTCTATTCCACTTCCCCATGGAGATAAGAGGAAATAAGAACAAGAACTAGTAAGAAATTAGAAGAAAACCCAGAGGGGTGTGTATATATATGCTTGTACATAAATGTGTAGTGTGATCTAAGTGTAAGTAGAAGTAGCAAGATGTACCTGAAATCTTGCATGTTTATGAGACAAAAAAGACACCAGCAATCCTACCATCATGTAAAACAATTACAGGCTTTCGTTTTACACTCACTTGCCAGGACGGTAGTACCTCCATTATTATTATTATTATTATTATTAATTTAGGGAACTTTAACTCAGATCCAATTCCCTAGATCAAGATCCGCTCACCAGCTTCAAGGAACCTTGACGCTGGTGATGGGCTCTTGATTTAGGGAATTGGATCTGTGCTCCAGTTCCCAAAATTAATAATAATAATAATTACCTAAATTAATAATAATTATAATAATGAGAGCTTCAGAACACCGCCAACTCAGTGCACTGTTTACCTTGCTACGGAAGCATTTCTCTCTTGTTTGCTTGCATTTTGTGCAGTTATTTTGCCAAATTTCTTTTTTCTAACCATGGGTCCTAAGAAAGTAAGTGCAAAGGACAGTGCTGAGAAGAAAAAGAGGATGATTTCCATGGAATTAAAGCATGAAATCATAGATAAATAAGCGAGATGTGTGGATTGCAGGGGAAGCTGGCTTGTAACTCAAATTTGGCTCGTAACTCAGCAAAAAATTGACCAAGCGACAGCTCTTATCTTGAAAAACTCGTATATTGGGACACTCGTAAGTCGATGTTCCACTGTACTCGTCTCATCATTTATTCACGTAATTTAAAGACATTGCTTTTAGTCTCTTTCCTCCACCCTTTGAATATATAGTACATTATTTATAATGATTTCCTCCACCCTATCCTTCCAACAACAGTTCTGTTGAAATTTGTACTGTATTATATTAATCTTAAAATAAAATATATAATTTAGAAATTACTTTTTAATCTTATACAAAGGCATATTGCCAACAGTAATGAAGAAAAGACACGGAGGTAAAGCTTATACTATTGTGACTGTTATGTTCTGTGTAGAACTTGAGTAAGTCAATAATTTGACTTCATTAAGCTCTACATAATGAAACATTTTCATAATAAATGCTTGCTCTGCACCTCTGTCTCTCCATTATATTTTAACAAACTTTTGACTCTTTAAATTGAATACTGATACTCTACAGCTGGTGTGCAAACTGGAGGCACGTGTGAAAGCTCTGATAGAGCTCGTATGTAATGTTCGCACAATGGAAGAAACTGTAATTGAGATGAAGTACGATGCTAAGAAAGCTCCGCTTGGAAAACTGACTACTGAGCAGATCAAGGCTGGCTACCTTGCGCTGAAACGTATAGATGAACTGATCAGGAGTAAAAAGTTGGTTCACAAGGACTTGGTGCAGGCCTGTAATGACTTTTATACTAGGTGAGATATCCTTGTACTTCTCAACCTTCATTAATTTGTGTTTTTGAAGGAGCAATATGTAGATCTGTGTTAACATTCTAATGAATGTAAACACATGCTGGTATCTAATAGATATCCACTTTAAAACTTTGTAGAATGTTTTGTATGGAGAAAGATGTTAGACACTACAAGTGTTAGTTCAGTAATTAGTTAACAGTACATTTAAAAATATAGTTATGAAAAGTATTGTTTAGTACTGTGTTATCATTTTTTTGTGGAATTTTTCTGTAATTACTTACAAATCTCTTATGTCTATTATAATACTCCATGGGGAAGTGGAGAAGAATCCTTCCTCTGTAAGCCATGTGTGTTGTATTAGGCGACTAAAATGCCGGGAACAAGGGGCTTGTAACCCCTTCTCCTGTGTAAATTACTAAATGTAAAAAGAAATTTTTTTTTTTTCTAATTTTTCAGGCCACCTTGCCTCGGTGGGAGACTGCCAAATGTATTAAAAAAAATCCATTATAATATTAATTCTGTTTCCAGGATACCACATTATTTTGGGATGAAAGTTCCCCCTTTGATTCGCACCCATGATGAAATTCGAGAAAAGATGGCATTGTTAGAGGCACTTGGTGATATCCAGGCAGCTTTGAGCATATTAGATCAACCAAGTGACCTGACCCTTCATCCAGCTGATCAGAACTACAATGAGCTCAAGTGTGATATAATGCCACTGGAGAAAGATACCAGTGATTATAAGGTAAAATTCATATTTGGCAGGGTTTGAGACATGAATGTGATAAGAGCTTCTTTAAGGCTGCTTTTATTGCACCGAGATGAAAAAACAGCTACAATTTGTTAAAATATTAATCAAAACTTAAAAAAAAAAAGCCATGGTCTAAGCCTAATTTTCTTAGTGGTTTTGTTCCCCTCACTTTGTCCAAATGTCTATTTGAGTCTGCATGGGCTGAACCCTAGCTCTTGGTCTCATATCTTGACTTTTGACGACTAAAGTGAATTAGCCCCTTCCTCTGTTTTTAAACACCTGTATGATATGTTCTTCCACTGTCATTTTTCTTCTCTTTCTTTACTACTGCTATGTTGTAAATGAGTGGTATACAGTACTGATACAATGAAGAGTTAGACACACATGCAACATCTGGGTATCTTTATTTGTAAACGTTTCACCATCCAGTGGCTTTTTCAAAACAAATTCAAGGACATAATGGGAAGACTGTTGAACTATATACAAAAGACGAGGTAATTAGTCCCTCAGCCTAGGAGTAAGTGACTGATAGGGAAATAAGTTTACTGAGTATACCAGGTAAAGTGTACGGTAGGAGGGAAATAAGTTTACTGAGTATACCAGGTAAAGTGTACGGTAGGTTTATTATTGAAAAAATTAGCAGTAAGACAGAGGGTAGGATCGCAGATGAGCAAGGAGGTTTTAGAGTGGGTAGGGGATGTGTAGATCGTGTTTACATTGAAGCATATATATGAACAGTATTTAGATAAAGGTAGGGAAGTTTTCATTGCATTTATGGATTTAGAAAAAGCATATGATAGAGTGGATAGGGGAGCAATGTGGCAGATGTTGCAAGTGTATGGAATAGGTAGTAAGTTACTGAATGCTGTAAAGAGTTTTTATGAAGATAATGAGGCTCAGGTTAGGGTGTGTAGGAGAGAGGGAGATTACTTCCCAGTAAAAGTAGGTCTTAGACAGGGATGTGTAATGTCACCATGGTTAATATATTTATAGATGGGGTTGTAAAAAAAGTAAATGCTAGGGTGTTGGGGAGAGGAGTGGGATTAAATTATGGGAATCAAGTACAAAATGGGAGTTGACAGTTACTTTTTGCTGATAATACTGTGCTTATAGGAGATTCTAAAGAAAAGTTGCAAAGGTTAGTGGACGAGTTTGGGAGGGTGTGTAAAGGTAGAAAGTTGAAAGTGAACATAGATAAGAGTAAGGTGATGAGGGTATCAAACGATTTAGATAAAGAAAAATTGGATATCAAATTGGAGAGATGGAGTATGGAAGAAGTGAATGTTTTCAGATATTTGGGAGTTGACTTGTCAGCGGATGGGTTTATGAAGGATGAGGTTAAACATAGAATTGATGAAGAAAAAAAGGTGAGTGGTGCGTTGAGGTATCTGTGGAGACAAAAAACGTTATCTATGGAGGCAAAGAAGGGAATGTATGAAAGTATAATGGTACCAACACTCTTATATGGGTGTGAAGCTTGGGTTGTAAATGCTGCAGCGAGGAGGAGGCTGGAGGCAGTGGAGATGTCCTGTGTAAGGGCAATGTGTGGTGTAAATATTATGCAGAGAATTCAGTGTGTGGAAATTAGGAGGAGGTGTGGAGTTACTAAAAGTATTAGTCAGAGGGCTGAAGAGGGGTTGTTGAGGTGGTTTGGTCATTTAGAGAGAATGGATCAAAGTAGAATGACTTGGAGAGCGTATAAATCTGTAGGGGAAGGAAGGAGGGGTAGGGGTCGTCCTCGAAAATGTTGGAGGGAGGGGGTAAAGGAGGTTTTGTGGGCGAGGGGCTTGGACTTCCAGCAAGCTTGTGTGAGCGTGTTAGATAGGAATGAATGGAGACGAATGGTTTTTGGGACCAGACGAGCTGTTGGAGTGTGAGCAGGGTAATATTTTAATATTTAGTGAAGGGATTCAGGGAAACTGGTTATTGATTTAGCCGGACTTGAGTCCTGGAAATGGGAAGTACAATGCCTGCATTTTAAAGGAGGGGTCTGGGATAGTGACAGTTTGGAGGGACTATTCTGAACTGTAGTATCTGAGTGCCTCTGCAAAGACAGTGATTATGTATGAGTGAGGTGAAAGTGTTGAATGATGATGAAAGTATTTTCTTTTTGGGGATTTTCTTTCTTTTTGGGTCACCCTGCCTCGGTGGGAGACGGCCGACTTGTTGAAAAAAAAAAATCTACAGTCTTCATATTATGTTCATGTATTGTATTGACAAAGCCACTGGATGGTGAAACATCTACAAGTAAAGATACCCAGATGTTGCACGTGTCTTAATTCATCATCTTGTTGGTATTGAATACCACTGATATACAGAAGTGAGAGTGAGTGAGAGGTAACATGAGGCTGATTGTGAAGAAAAAACCTGTATCACTGGCATAATTGAGGGGTGTTTGTTAGTAGCTATGGGTGGTGACTGGTAAAATTGTAAGTGGTTAGTGTTGGAAGAGTAGAAGGTTGGTATATGATACTGACTAGTGGTTTAAAAAGACAAGTGAGCAACCATTGGAACATATAAGAAATCTTTTCATTCCTGGGACCTTGATCAGGGTTCCAGCATTTGATCATGTGTCATTTTAAACCAAGAGTAGAAGGTTGTCTATGTACAAGTAACAGGCTTATGGTGTTTGTTTTTTTATATGTAAATCTTGATTCTATTTTAAGACATTTATGATTAGTTTGTTTTCATTGTGCATAGAATAAGATAATACAATTCTATTTTGGTTAATTTACAGATTATTCAGATAATGCCAAACTAGCCATGGAAGCTAAGAAGTCGTGAAATACAAATTTATAAATTTTAACTATTTAGTACAAATTTATCCTGTCTGGACACAAAGCAAATTCTAGCTATTCTTTCAGTTAATTGTTAACACTCCTGAGTACTAAATTATATCAGAAAAAACTTACCAGATATAAAAAATTGTTAGCTTGAATTTTATATATTAGTTGAGAATATAATTATGGCTACCTCTTTGTTTTAGGCTATAGAGAACTACCTGAAAACTACCCATGGTAAAACACACACAAATTATGGACTGGAGCTGATGGAAGTGTTCACCTGTAAGAAGGATATGGAGTATGAAAGATTCAAAAGTGTGGGTAATTCTATGCTATTATGGCATGGATCTCGTTTATCAAACTATGCTGGAATCCTTAGTCAAGGCTTGAGAATTGCACCTCCAGAAGCCCCAGTAACTGGCTACATGGTGAGTTATTTGAACTTTTCTCATTTTTAGTGGGTGTTCATTGGGTGTGTTGGGATATGTTACACAGACAGTGAGGTGCATTGCAAATGAGCACAGCTAATACAGGAAATGTTAATATCCCGTATTAACATATTCTTTCTAAAGTATTAAGAATTGAGCTGTAGGTGTTGTTTCATAACTGAATGTCCAGTACGTTGGTTATTATGTGCATGATAAGCCAAGTTGTGATGGTGCTGTGGGCTTCAATAGTTTGGTTTATCAGGCAGTCACCTGCTCTCATGCTGGGTTGCAGATATTCTCCCAAGCCTGACTGGCTGCAGAGTAGTGTGTCCATTTAATGATTAGCGAACGGAGGCTTGAGCCTCCATCACTCCTTACGCTGAATTACCCACACAGGTTTAGTGCTGCACATAAATATATATACATATCAGACTGGATTGCTAAAGGACAAAAAAGAAACAAACTCAAATTCAGTCATGGGGGTAGGCTTGGCCATGTTAAGAGGGAAAGTATGGCATTTGTTTTTCAAAACTCGTAAAACTCGTTTGTTTTCAGAGATCAAGTGAGATATGTTCAGTTCACTTAATGAAATTGACTCATACTTAATATTTCCTGCACATGCTCTTTTGTTCTCTTTTGTTCCTACTTCCTACCTTCAGTATCTGCTTTAATACTATTGTTGATAATTGTGTGATTAATTTTTTTTTTCCACCATTGCAGTTTGGCAAAGGTATTTACTTTGCAGATATGGTCAGTAAGAGTGCAAACTACTGTTGGGCAAATCAGCACTCAACTGTAGGTCTGATGCTTCTCTCTGAAGTGTCCTTGGGCAAGACTAACGACCTTATCAGTGCTGACTATAATGCCAACAAACTTCCCAAAGGATTCAGCTCAGTCAAAGGATGTGGAAGAATTGTTCCCAATCCCCAGAATTTTACAACCTTGTAAGTTCTTATAAATAGTTTAGATAACCGAAAAATTGAACAATGAGACACTTGTTGCACAAGTGTCTCATTGTTTAACTTGTAAGTGTTGTATGTCTGCTTTTTTTGTACTCAAGCTAAAGAGCTCATGCTTTTTTTTATTTAATCGCGTTTGTTTTGTATTATTAGTAATGTCAGTATTCCCTTCAACCATAATAACAGTATTTTGTAATCTTAAAATAATTTTAATTTGTGTAAACACTGAAGCTGAGTTCATTTTTATTTTTTAGCCAATGTTTACTACCAACATTTACAGTAAGGTAGTAAATGGAAAATGTTTGGTAGCAGATTAATTACTTATACTGCTAAATTTAAACACTGCTTTTATTTTACCTTACATTCTGTCACAGGTATTTAACCCTTTCGGGGTCGGTGCCGTACTAGTACGTTTTACAAGCAGGGGTTGGTGCCGTACTAGTACGCGTAAATTCTAGCAACCTCAAATTAAGCGGGAAATGGCTGGTAGGCCTACATATGAAAGAATGGGTCTATGTGGTCAGTGTGTGCAGTATAAAAAAAATCCTGCACCACACTGCATAATGAGAAAAAAAACTCCGACCGTTTTTTTTCGTTTAAAACAGCGACTTTGCAGTCTATTTTCTTATGGTATTTATTGATGTATTCTCCTTTTCTTGGTCTCATGTGATAGAATGGAAGATATATTACAGAAATAGAGATGATTTTTATTGGTTTGACAATGACAAGTACCTTGAAATTGAGCTCAAAGTAGCGAAAATGTTCGATTTTGGCCGATGTTCAAGAGTAAACAAATCACACCATCCGTCCAATGCACATCAACTGGCGAGTCTAATATTCTTGCACAAGTGCGGTGATATTATTTATACCATTTTTACAATGATGCAGTTGTATACATAACAGTAAATCTTCTATTTTTTGTGAGAATAAAAATTCAAAATGGAAAGCAAAAGTAATGTAAGAGGGGCCTGGAGACGTGACTAATGAACAGAGAAGATGTTATTTTAGTGCCAGGAATGTCTGCCTTGTTTATTCTGGACCCTATTTTGAAATTGGCATCGTTTGAAATTTTTGTGAAATTGGCCAAATTGTCGTTTTCTGACCACTATTTTGGGTAGTTGAAATTGGTAAATAGGCTGTTTCTTGTACTCAATCGATAGAAGAAATGAAGTTCAATCGAAATAGCTATGATTTTAGTGGACTGGAACATTGGAATTGGCCAAAAATAGGGCTCAAAGTGGGTGAAATCGCGGATGCGTAAACATCTTCGAGACCGATAACTTCACGAGAGCATAATTCCGTAAGTTTTCATTCAAATTTCAAACATTTGGTGTCGTTTTGATCGGAAAAAGATTCTCTATCATTTCAGGAGAATTTTTTTTTTTTTTTTTTTCCAAAAAAAATTTCGATCCTGAGAACATGTTTCCGAGAAGGCTTGTCGACCCCCAAAGGGTTAAGTGAGAAATTTATGGTAGTGTTCCATCTTTAAAAAGTGGGAAATGGACGATTTGTTAATAAAAAAAAAAAGAAAAACTTGCAAGAAAGATTTTGACAATGGTTAGATAATATTGAGAATGAAAAATTTAATAAGGGATAAAGCATCCTAAAAAATCTGAATACTGAATAGTTTGTAATAAGGAAGTGTTATATGGAAAAAGATCAGTACAGCCTCTCCTCACTTAATGATGGAGTTCCGTTCCTAAGACTACGTCGGTAAACTAATTCGTCGCTAAGTGAGGAGCATAATTATAGTGGGTTTGTGTCAACCATCTTTGATATTGTTTTAATGTCACCTTTGCACCATTTATAACATTTCTGGTATATTCTTAAATGTTTATACAGTAGTGTACTGTATATTGTAATAAACAGAATAGAGGAAATCAGCTCTAATATACATTACAGTGGACCCCCGGTTTATGTAATTAATTCGTTCAAGTACCGTTACCAAACTAATTTGTTCCCATAAGGAATAATGTAAATTAGATTAGTCCTTTTAGACCCCCAAAAATACACTTACAAAGGCACTTACAAAAATACACTTACAAAAATACACTTACATAATTGTTCGAGTTTGGAGCAGTACGTAAACCGGGGGTCCACTGTATTTAGGTATGCATGCTGGTCAGAGAGCCCGTCGTAAGTCTGAGTCGTTGATAAATGAGTACGTTGCTAAGTGAGGAGAGACTGTATAAATGCTATAAAAAAAATAATGAACATTATCCTTGTTTTCTTTGCAAATTAGTATTTAAATTGTAATTAGTAAAAAAAGTTGAGGTTAAAAGTGACTTGGCCCAAGGGTGGGCTCTGGAAGTAGAGAAACTCTCAGAACTAATCAACTGTATGGTTGCTCATGTTGCTGTGGATCATCTTAATCATCTTCAAGATTTATGCACTTTACTTCAAGGTTTCCTCTCTTCCTGATGACTGCACGAGTTGTAGTGTGTTACCACTGTCTTGTTCAATCATGTCTGGCTGTGCAAAGCAAGTGGTTTGATGCTGGTGAAAGGCTCTTAATTAAGAGAATTGACATTACCCTTCCATTTCTTGTACTTAATTTGATTTCCTATTACAGTGGACCCTCGGTTAACGAAAAAATTCATTGCAGAAGCCTGCTCAAGTGCCATTACCGAACGAATTTACGTCCTTAAGAAATAATGTCATGTAGGTTAGTCTATTTCAGACCCCCAAAACTACACTTCCACAAGAACTTACAAAATTATACTTACATAATTGCACGATTTCCGGGGTATTCGTTAACCGAGGGTCCACTGTATTTATTTAGTACTGTATGGCCCCTACAGGTTTAGCACTCCCCATAATTAGTGATGTCCATTTTCATTGTTGGTTGCTTGCTGGAATTGTCATCTCTCTTGCTTCTACTGGGATTTTGGATTGTACTTCATGGAGTCTGCAAATTGTATGGTTGGGCAACTGTCAGTAAAATTATTGCAAGGGCCTGATAAATCTCACAGCTCATCTTTGAATACAAAGTTCTTTGGGTAATTTCTATCCCAGTTTGTGATGAAAACTATGAATTCACAATGCAAATGTTAGAAACTTTGTTGCTGAGGATTTTCAGTGCATTTGTATAGGCTTTTATTTTATTGGGCTTAAGTTTGTGCACTGTGGATGCAAAAGTAGAAACATTCTCTTCCTTAGGTGCTGTACCAGACATATTGTCAAGACATAGTATTACATTTTGGGGTAATATATAAGATATAAGATATAAGCAACTATTGGCAGAAAGGTGGGCTAGTGCAAGTAGGAGTAGTGGGGGGGTTGAAGAGAGTTGGGATAGTTTTAAAAATGCAGTATTAGAATGTGGGGCAGAAGTTTGTGGTTATAGGAGGGTGGGTGCAGGAGGAAAGAGGAGTGAGTGGTGGAATGAAGAAGTAAAGGGTGTGATAAAAGAGAAAAAGGTAGCTTATGAGAGGTTTTTACAAAACAGAAGTGTTAGTAGAAGAGCAGAGTATATGGAGAGTAAAAGAAAGGTGAAGAGAGTGGTGAGAGAGTGCAAAAGAAGAGCGGATGAAAGAATGGGAGAGGATCTGTCAAGAAATTTTGCTGAAAACAAGAAAAAATTTTGGAGTGAGATAAACAAGGTAAGAAAGCCTAGGGAACGAATGGATTTGTCAGTTAAAAACAGAGTAGGGGAGTTAGTAGATGGGGAGCTGGAGGTATTGGGTAGATGGCGGGAATATTTTGAGGAACTTTTAAATGTCGATGAAAAGAGGGAGGCGATAATTTCATGTACTGGCCAGGGAGGTACAACATCGTTTAGGAGTGAAGAAGAGCAGGATGTGAGTGTGGGGGAGGTGCGTGAGGCATTACGTAGAATGAAAGGGGGTAAAGCAGCTGGAATTGACGGAATCATGACAGAAATGTTAAAAGCAGGGGGGGATATAGTGCTGGAGTGGTTGGTATTTTTGTTTAATAAATGTATGAAAGAGGGGAAGGTACCTAGGGATTGGCAGCGAGCATGTATAGTTCCATTATATAAAGGGAAGGGGGATAAAAGAGAGTGTAAAAATTATAGGGGAATAAGTTTACTGAGTATACCAGGTAAAGTGTATGGCAGGGTTATTATTGAAAGAATTAGAGGTAAGACAGAGAGTAGGATTGCAGATGAGCAAGGAGGCTTTAGAGTGGGTAGGGGATGTGTAGATCAAGTGTTTACAGTGAAGCATATATGTGAACAGTATTTAGATAAAGGTAGAGAAGTTTTTATTGCATTTATGGATTTAGAAAAGGCATATGATAGAGTGGATAGGGGAGCAATGTGGCAAATGTTGCAAGTGTATGGAATAGGTAGTAAGTTACTGAAGGCTGTAAAGAGTTTTTATGAGGATAGTGAGGCTCAGGTTAGGGTGTGTAGGAGAGAGGGAGATTACTTCCCGGTAAAAGTAGGTCTTAGACAGGGTTGTGTAATGTCACCATGGTTGTTTAATATATTTATAGATGGGGTTGTAAAAGAAGTAAATGCTAGGGTGTTGGGGAGAGGGGTGGGATTAAATTATGGAGAATTAAATGCAAAATGGGAGTTGACACAGTTACTTTTTGCTGATGATACTGTGCTTATGGGAGATTCTAAAGAAAAGTTGCAAAGGTTAGTGGACGAGTTTGGGAGAGTGTGTAAAGGTAGAAAGTTAAAAGTGAACATAGATAAGAGTAAGGTGATGAGGGTATCAAACGATTTAAATAAAGAAAAATTGGATATCACATTGGAGAGAGGGATTATGGAAGAAGTAAATGTTTTCAGATATTTGGGAGTTGATGTGTCAGCAGATGGGTTTATGAAGGATGAGGTTAACCATAGAATTGATGAAGGAAAAAAGGTGAGTGGTGCATTGAGGTATCTGTGGAGACAAAAACGTTATCCATGGAGGCAAAGAAGGGAATGTACGAAAGTATAGTGGTACCAACACTCTTATATGGGTGTGAAGCATGGGTTGCAAATGCTGCAGCGAGGAGGAGGCTGGAGGCAGTGGAGATGTCCTGTCTAAGGGCAATGTGTGGTGTAAATATTATGCAGAAAATTCGAATGTGGAAATTAGGAGAAGGTGTGGAGTTACTAAAAGTATTTGTCAGAGGGCTGAAGAGGGGTTGTTGAGGTGGTTTGGTCATTTAGAGAGAATGGATCAAAGTAGAATGACTTGGAGAGCGTATAAATCTGTAGGGGAAGGAAGGCGGGGTAGGGGTCGTCCTAGAAAAGGTTGGAGGGAAGGGGTAAAGGAGGTTTTGTGGGCGAGGGGCTTGGACTTCCAGCAAGCATGTGTGAGCGTGTTAGATAGGAGTGAATGGAGACGAATGGTTTTGGGACATGACGATCTGTTGGAGTGTGAGCAGGGTAACATTGTGTGAAGGGATTCAGGGAAACCAGTTAATTGATTTAGTTGGACTTGAGTCCTGGAAATGGGAAGTACAATGCCTGCACTTTAAAGGAGGGGTCTGAGATAGTGACAGCTGGGAGGGACTTTTCTCAGCTGAAGTATCTGAGCTTCTCTGCAAAGACAGTGATTATGTATGAGTGTGGTGAAAGTGTTGAATGATGATGAAAGTTTTTTCTTTTTGGGGATTTTCTTTCTTTTTGGGTCACCCTGCCTCGGTGGGAGACGGCCGACTTGTTGAAAAAAAAAAAAAAAAAAATAGCTATGGAAGAAGTGGAACTGCTGGTTTGTTTTTACAGTGTCAGAAGGTGCTTAGGTGTTACTAGTAAGTGAGATTATATAGAAGCTTTTATTTATCTAAATGGTTGCAAGAGAACTAGCTCTCTTGGGATTGTAAAGAACTGCCAATAATTTTCTTAACACAATCTACAGTCGTTTTGTATAATTAATTATTCTGATATAAATAAAGACCAGCCAATTTACTGCCTGAAATATGTTTATGAACTTTGGTTTTTAAAAAGTGTTTTTTTTTTTTTTTTTTTTTACTTCTCTGCAGGTCTGATGGAACAGTGGTGCCCATGGGACCAGCTTTAGAAACAACGAAAAACAACCCACTCATGTACAACGAGTATATCGTTTATGATCCTGCCCAAGTTCGAACCAGGTTCCTTCTCAAGGTCAAATTTAATTTCAATTATTAGTTCTTCACCATGTGAACTTAATGGAAGACTTCTTAAGTGTCATTTAGCAGATAATTAGTGATTGTTAAGAAATGAAAAAAACTTGCCATACTGCTAAATTGTCTTCTAGAAAAGTAACATTGATCCTCGATGGACTTAGGACAGTTTACTATGTTAAAAAAGGGAGTGTGTGATTTTTTTTATTTTTATCCTCATTGCTTTTTTTTGCATAGCCCTTTTATTTCTAGTTATTTTTTTATAATTTTCCATTCTTAAAAATGCATTTTTATTATACTTCATAGTTTTTTATTTCACAATGTTTTCTTGAAAAAAACACATAGGCATCTCATTTGCCTTTTGTTATTCCTATAGTCGTATGGTTCTGTGATGTGTCTAGTGATATTGAGTAAAAGTTTATTTTTTGATAAAAAAAAACTTGTTTAACCTTATAAAATTTATTTTAGGGGCCAGTAAAGACATTGCTTGTAGGAAGAAATGATTTAGTGAGCAAAATAATCTAGTAAATCAATGAGATAACAAGTTTGTATGTTTTTTATATATGGAAAATGGCTTTTTAAATAACTAAATTTTTGCTCTGTCTAATTTTTGTACAACTGTTTAGTGCACAAACATCTGAATGTTAATCACATGTGCTCTGCTAAACATTTTTATTTTTGGATTTATAATTAAGCAGCTCACATGATACTTGTGTGATTATTAACTTCATTTACTGTACTTCAGTGTCCTCTCAACTTAGTATGCCCTTCATATATACTTATTAATTAATTGAATATCTCATACTTATTTTATCTGCAAAGAATAAGTCTCAATACTGTGGCCAAAACAATATACAAACAACCCTCACTTAGGAGACTTAAGTGCAAGTTATTTCTGTATTATATATGTTTCCAAGGTGTGCTGTCACTAATATATTTTTTCCTTCACTTTTATTATAAGTGTACTTGTAACTGTTTCCAAATTGAAGCAGACAATTAATGCACATAAAACTGCAGAATATAGTACAGTGGTACCCCGGTTTACGATATTTTTTCATTCCAGAATGCTGTTCAAGTGCCATTACCAAACGAATTTATCTCCTTAAGAAATGTTGTAAAATAGACTAGTCCTTTTAGACCCCCAAAATTACACTTACAAAAGCATTTAAAAAAATAAACTTACATAAAAGGGTGAGTTTGGGGACCATCGTAAACCGGGGTACCACTGTATTATGATTCTTTATACAGTGGTACCTCGGTTTACGATGGTCCCCAAAATCGCCCTTTTATGTAAGTTTATTTTTTTAAATGCTTTTGTAAGTGTATTTTTGTGGGTCTAAAAGGACTAGTCTATTTTACATTATTCCTTATGGGGATAAATTCGTTTGGTAATGGCACTTGAACAGCATTCTCGAACGAAAAAATATCGTAAACCGAGGTACCACTGTAATTACTTGTCAATGCAGGTATTTTTCTCAGTCATTCCAGATACACTGGTCTTAACATTGTATCTACCAGATCAGGGGTGGGGAACCTGCAGCCTTCTGAATGAATGCTTTTTCTTGAAGTTATTATATAATTAACATTTTACAAAATAGTCGACATTTTGCAGAACAGTGGAACCTCGGCTTATGAACTTAATCCGTTCCGTGACCTTCTTTGTATAATGATTTGTTCATATGCTGAGTCAATTTTCCTCATTTAAATGCAATTAATCCATTCCAGCCTCTCAGGAGGCATGACAAAATAACGCTAATATCAACTCTACGGCTTATTTATCAATCACATTTCATCTAATATGACATAATAAACAATATTAATAACATAGAAACATGATATATACTCTAGAATAAATAAAATAGGCATTTACTCTCCCACTCTAGTAACTTCCCAGTCCATAACCCCACACCTAGCTTGTGTTTTATTTATGATTAGTGGTGAGGTTGTCACTTATGTAACCACAGGTGTGGTCAAAACAGATGTATATATAGGTGAAGACATGATCACTGTGGCCACGGTGGTGGTCAGCTGCCTCACTCTCTGCTGCTGCCTTCTTCGTTTCTCTAGCTGTTTTCATAGTTTCTAATCACTTCCTGAGCTTCTTGCTGATCGTACGTGAATACTGTCTCTTCGGGCGAGGCATTGTGTAAGAAATTTGTATAATATAAGATAAAATTATGCGTCCCAAGGGTCTGCTCCGGTCACTCAGAGCGGCGCACATCCTCATCCTTTTGACCCTTGGTCAGCAGTGAGATAGCTGTGGTCTACTGTACCTACAGCCACCCAGAGGGTTACCAATTTGTATTTTGAAGCATTTGACACAAAAATATGAAAAAAAAATACGAAAAATGTCTAAAAATGACAACATATTATTATTACTACTATTATATTGTATTATTATTATTGTTATGATCATTATTTAGGGAACTGGAGCACAGATCCAATTCCCTAGATCAAGAGCCCTTCACCACATACGTACTAATAATTATAATTTTTATAACAATAATAATAATACAATATAATATTACAGTGGTACCTCGAGTTTCGGCCATAATTCGTTCCAGAAGGCTGTTCGAGTGCTGTTACCGAACGAATTTGTTCCCATAAGGAATAATGTAAATTAGATTAGCTCATTTCAGACCCCCAAAAATACACTTACAAAAGCACTTACAATAATACACTTACATAATTGTTCGAGTTGGGAGCTGTTCAAAACTCGAGGTACCACTGTAATAATGATAGTGGCTTTCTTTGCTCCAATCATATATGATATGTAAACACACATTGTAACCTTTGCAAAGAAATAAATATTTTATTTATTTATTTATTTATTTAAGGAACCTCCCTTGAGGGGGAAGGATGCATCTTGAAATTTTGTTTGTATCCAGAAGCAAAAAAATCGACTGAACGACGGTTCGTATCCTGAAAAGTTTGCATGGTGGGGTGTTCGTAAGCCGAGGTTGCACTGTATATCTGATCAAAATTTCTTGAATGCGACCTTATAAGATTACAGTTAATTTTAATGCGGCCTTCCAACATAAAAAGGTTCCCCACCCCTGTACTAGATGATCTATGAAATATGCATATATAAGAAGGGGTTGAGAGCTAATTTGAGCCTGAGTATTCCTGAAAGTACTGAATATCAACAATGAATATTTTTGTATTAATCTCCAAGCTCATTTCATTTGTAACTATCTTAATAAACGTATACTTTTCAGTGTTCAGTGATTGATGCTTTGTTCCTTTCTTAATAAATCTTCAGCAAAACTTGCAGCTACTTTTTAATTTTGCTGTTGTAATGAATTATAATAAACTGATTTGTTGAAACCTTTTTATATTGGGCTATGATGAATGCTAATAGATTTACATGTGGTATAAACACTATTAATAATCTGTTCAATATTGAGGAGCAAGTAAAATAAATTTACACAAAATTATTGCATGAGAAATACCTTGCCTTAGTCGATCTAAGAACATTTTTTGGCTTATCAAATGCTCTGTAAACTTAGAATACTTTAAAAGTAGCAAAATATTTGCCCAAGATCCCACTTGGTGTCTTAGTAAAGCAGCTTGTACTTGTAAACAATTACTCATTGAAAAGATTATCTTGGCAACCTTTTATAAGAGTATAGTCATACCAACGCTCTTATATGGGTGTGAAGCATGAGTGGTGAATGTTGCAACAAGGAGAAGGCTGGAGGCAGTGGAGATGTCATGTCTGAGGGCAATGTGTGGTGTGAATATAATGCAGAGAATTCATAGTTTGCTGTTGGAGTGTGAGCAGGGTAATATTTAGTGAAGGGATTCAGGGAAACCAGTTATTGATTTAGCCGGACTTGAGTCCTTTAAATGGTTGTAGTTTGTAAATTAGGAGGTGTGGGGTTACTAAAAGTATTATCCAGAGGGTTGAGGAGGGGTTGTTGACGTGGTTCGGACATTTAGAGAGAATGGAATGAAATAGAATGACCTGGAGAGCATATAAATCTGTAGTGGAAGGAAGGCAGGGTAGGGGTTGACTTATAAAAGGTTGGAGGGAGGGGGTAAAGGAGGTTTTGTGTGCAAGGGGCTTGGACTTCCAGCAAGCGTGTGTGAGCATGTTAGATTTGCATATTATCATTGAATGCAACAATGAGTACAGGAAGTAAAGTAAATTTTTGAGGCAGGACTTTCAGCGTGATCAGTAATTTTCACAAAATCTGGACACTGCTGGGGAAGTAATAGATAACTACAACGGTGTATAGACATACAAGCGGGCACCACTTTACAGCGCTTCGCTTTACAGTGTTTCGCTAATGCATCAGTTTTCATTTATACCCATTCTTCATTTATTCAAGACTTCCTACAATAAATATATTCACGTCACTGTAAGATTGACAAAAAATTTTAAGGTAAGTAATGTGTGTGCATTTTTTTAGGCCTAGCTATATTGCTCATTTAATATGATAGTGTAAATCAAGCTTTTGTATGCATTTTGAAATGAAACAAAGTTACGTTTCACTTTACAGCACTTTGGTTTACAGCAATTGCCCAGAACCTGACCTGCTGTATAAGCGGGGTCCTCCTGTACACCCAATTGGATGAATGTCATTTGAGCCAGCTGGCCAAGTTGTTAATGCACTGGCCTGTGTGTTTGAGGACTCACTTGCCATGGGTTCAACCCCCACTTATTCCCTGATTAAAATCCCCGTTTTTAACTAAACTCTAGTTTGAAAATAATTTCCTCATGTTTATATCCCAATGGAACATTTCGCTCACACTTCCCTTTCTTTGATGGTGCACTCTCACTGGTGGTTGTCCCCTGTCTAGCAGCTCTTGTTGTTTAGATGAAGATCTCGGCACCTGTGTCAAGGAACATTCCTTGAGGAATTTGTAAAGGATAGTCATGGCTAAGATGGCGAGTCGGTCAAATATTCCTGTCATGCAACACAAATACAGTGGTACCTCGGTTAACGATATTTTTTCATTCCAGAATGCTGTTCAAGTGCCATTACCAAACAAATTTATCCCCATAAGGAATAATGTAAAATAGACTAGTCCTTTTAGACCCCCAAAAATACACTTACAAAAGCATTTAAAAAAATAAACTTACATAAAAGGGCGAGTTTGGGGACCATCGTTAACCGAGGTACCACTGTATTCCTAAAATGCAACACAATCAAATACTATTCCCACAACACACACATTCTCAATGCAACACAATCATTACTGCAACGCAACACAAATATTCCCACAATACAACATCAAATATTCCTGCAAATGCAACACAGAAATTTTTATGACATTGTTAGTTTCTGTCAGTATTAACGAGTATACACAGTATACTGGAGGTGTATGTCCTCAGTGCATATACACTGAAAGTTCACTTTAATAATCATTTTTAGGTATTAAAGTATTTTTGTCTAGTGGTAAAAAAGTTACTTATATTGTATTAATTTTAGTGTTTATTTTTTTTAGTATAATAATAATAGTATTAATTTCCCTGGTGAAGTAGACAGGCTTGAAACCCCATTAGCCAGTTTTCAAGATTCAGTAGAAAATAGTAGATCAGAGAATTTAATGGTGAGCAGGAAGTGACTTGCTGCATTAATGTTTCACTAAGTTGTGTTGAAATATGTGACGTGTTGAGCTGAGGCTCTTTTTGCTACACCTTGTGTGTGTGTGTGGGGTTGTACCTACATGTACACACACACACTGTTGTTAGTGGCACTGTGAGTGCTACTAACAACAATCTTCAACACATACTGAAATATTGCAATTACCTGAGGCATGGAAGACAGCAAATGTAGTCTGAATCTAAGGAAACAGACATGCAGCACTAAATTACAGACCAATGTCACTGACATGTATAGTATGTAAAGTCATGGAAAAGATTATCAGAAGAATGGTGGATCACCTAAAAAGAAATGAGCTTATCAACGACAGCCAGCACGGTTTCAGGGATGGAAAATCCTGTGTCACAAACCTGCTGGAGTTCTATGACAGGGTGACAGCAGTAAGACAAGAGAGAAAGGGGTGAGTAGATTGCTTTTTCTTGGACTAAGAAGGCGTCTGACACAGTGCAAAAACTGGAGGACCAGGCAGGGATAACAGGGAAGGCACTGCAGTGGATCAGGGAATACCTGTCAGGAAGACAACAGCGAGTCAGGGTACGTGGCGAGGTGTCAGAGTGGGCGCCTGTGATGAGCGGGGTTCCACAGGGGTCAGTCCTAGGACTGGTGCTGTTTCTGGTATTTGTGAACATGATGGAAGGAATAGACTCAGAACTGTCCCTGTTTGCAGATGATGTGAAGTTGATGAGACGAATTCAATGGGATGAGGATAATGCAGAACTACAAAGGGATCTGGACAGGCTGCAGGCCTGGTCCACAAACTGGCTCCTGGAGTTCAACCCCACCAAGTGCAAAGTCATGAAGATTAGGGAAGGACAAAGAAGACCGCAGACGAAGTACAGTCTAGGGGGGCCAGAGACTACAAACTTCACTCAAGGAAAAGAATCTTGAGGTGAGTATAACACCGGGCACATCAACCAAATAACTGCTGCAGCATACAGGCGCCTAGCAAACCTAAGAACAGCATTCCAACATCTCAATAAGGAATCGTTCAGGACCCTGTACACTGTGTACATTAGGCCTATATTGGAGTATGCAGCACCAGTTTGGAACCCACACTTAGCCAAGCACGTAAGGAAATTAGAGAAAGTGCAAAGGTTTGCAACAAGACTAGTCCCGGGGCTAAGGGGCATGTCCTACGAGGAGAGGTTAAGGGAAATTGACCTGACGACACTGGAGGACAGGAGAGATAGGGAGGATATGATAACATATAAAATACTGAGAGGAATCGACAAGATGGACAGACAGGATGTTCCAGAGATGGGTCACAGTTGGAAATTGAAGACGCAGATGAATCACAGGGATGTTAGGAAGTATTTCTTCAGTCACAGAGTTGTCGGGAAGTGGAATAGTCTGGGAAGTGATGTAGTGGAGACAGGATCCATACATAGATTTAAGAAGAGGTATGATAAAGCTCATGGAGCAAGAAGTGACCTAGTAGCGACCAGTGATGAGGCGGAGCCAGGAGCTGTGAATAGACCCCTGCAACCACAACTAGGTGAGTACATAAATATACATAATGAAAAACTCACTCAAGGAAAGTTATTATATTCCTGGACAGCTCTAAACTCGTATGGATCAAACAGCACCATACTCAAGGAGGAATGCTTATATTATTATTATTATTATTATTATTATTATATTCGTAGGGGAAGTGCTAAACCCTCAGAGGTCATGCAGCAGCTGGTGACTGGAATGTATTCCAGTTTGTGGAAATAAATACACTTATACAACATGTTTTTGTGGCTTTTAAAAGAGATCACACAAATATATGCGTAAGGATGGCCGAGTGTGATCAGTACCTGAGGTACTGAAGCCAGCACCTGAGGTACTGAAGCCAGCACCTGAGCTACTGAAGCCAGCACCTGAGCTACTGAAGCCACCACCTGAGCTACTGAAGCCACCACCTGAGCTACTGAAGCCACACCTGAGCTACTGAAGCCAGCACCTGAGCTACTGAAGCCACCACCTGAGCTACTGAAGCCACCACCTGAGCTACTGAAGCCACCACCTGAGCTACTGAAGCCACCACCTGAGCTACTGAAGCCACCACCTGAGCTACTGAAGCCACCACCTGAGCTACTGAAGCCACCACCTGAGCTACTGAAGCCACCACCATTGAGCTACTGAAGCCACCACCTGAGCTACTGAAGCCACCACCTGAGCTACAAGCCACCACCTGAGACAGCCACCACCTGAGCTACTGAAGCCACCACCTGAGCTACTGAAGCCACCACCTGAGCTACTGAAGCCACCACCTGAGCTACTGAAGCCACCACCTGAGCTACTGAAGCCACCACCTGAGCTACTGAAGCCACCACCTGAGCTACTGAAGCCACCACCTGAGCTACTGAAGCCACCACCTGAGCTACTGAAGCCACCACCTGAGCTACTGAAGCCACCACCTGAGCTACTGAAGCCACCACCTGAGCTACTGAAGCCACCACCTGAGCTACTGAAGCCACCACCTGAGCTACTGAAGCCACCACCTGAGCTACTGAAGCCACCACCTGAGCTACTGAAGCCACCACCTGAGCTACTGAAGCCACCACCTGAGCTACTGAAGCCACCACCTGAGCTACTGAAGCCACCACCTGAGCTACTGAAGCCACCACCTGAGCTACTGAAGCCACCACCTGAGCTACTGAAGCCACCACCTGAGCTACTGAAGCCACCACCTGAGCTACTGAAGCCACCACCTGAGCTACTGAAGCCACCACCTGAGCTACTGAAGCCACCAGCCAGCTACTGAAGCCACCACCTGAGCTACTGAAGCCACCACCTGAGCTACTGAAGCCACCACCTGAGCTACTGAAGCCACCACCTGAGCTACTGAAGCCACCACCTGAGCTACTGAAGCCACCACCTGAGCTACTGAAGCCACCACCTGAGCTACTGAAGCCACCACCTGAGCTACTGAAGCCACCACCTGAGCTACTGAAGCCACCACCTGAGCTACTGAAGCCACCACCTGAGCTACTGAAGCCACCACCTGAGCTACTGAAGCCACCACCTGAGCTACTGAAGCCACCACCTGAGCTACTGAAGCCACCACACTGAGCTACTGAGCCACCACCTGAGCTACTGAAGCCACCACCTGAGCTACTGAAGCCACCACCTGAGCTACTGAAGCCACCACCTGAGCTACTGAAGCACCTGAGCCTACCCCCCTGAGCTACTGAAGCCACCACCTGAGCTACTGAAGCCACCACCTGAGCTACTGAAGCCACCACCTGAGCTACTGAAGCCACCACCTGAGCTACTGAAGCCACCACCTGAGCTACTGAAGCCACCACCTGAGCTACTGAAGCCACCACCTGAGCTACTGAAGCCACCACCTGAGCTACTGAAGCCACCACCTGAGCTACTGAAGCCACCACCTGAGCTACTGAAGCCACCACCTGAGCTACTGAAGCCACCACCTGAGCTACTGAAGCCACCACCTGAGCTACTGAAGCCACCACCTGAGCTACTGAAGCCACCACCTGAGCTACTGAAGCCACCACCTGAGCTACTGAAGCCACCACCTGAGCTACTGAAGCCACCACCTGAGCTACTGAAGCCACCACCTGAGCTACTGAAGCCACCACCTGAGCTACTGAAGCCACCACCTGAGCTACTGAAGCCACCACCTGAGCTACTGAAGCCACCACCTGAGCTACTGAAGCCACCACCTGAGCTACTGAAGCCACCACCTGAGCTACTGAAGCCACCACCTGAGCTACTGAAGCCACCACCTGAGCTACTGAAGCCACCACCTGAGCTACTGAAGCCACCACCTGAGCTACTGAAGCCACCACCTGAGCTACTGAAGCCACCACCTGAGCTACTGAAGCCACCACCTGAGCTACTGAAGCCAGTGCGAAGTCTTAATTCTTCGGAATGAAAATAACCCTCAAAGTTTATTTAGGTACAGGACTACATAAGTACAATTATCATTCGGTAGCTCACCCAATGAGGTCCGTGGTTCGATCCCCGGTACTGGTGAAAACACTAGGACGTGTTTCCTTAAGACACCTGCTATGTTCACCTTGCAGTAAGTAGGTACCTGGGTGTTAGCTGACTGGTGTAGGTCGCATCCTGGAGACAATATTTACCTAATTTGCCCGAAATGCTCTGCATAACCAGGGGTTTTCTATATAGTATGTCTTCTATTTGATTATAATAATATATAGTATGTCATTGATGTTAGCTAGACATGAAGAATAGGTATGTATACGCTGTATCATGTACTTGTAAAAATAAAGATTAAAATTATATAAAAAATACATAATTATATAAAATGCAAGACAAGCTACGGGGAGATAGAAATCTTCAGCTATATCAATGAAAAATGAAACTGCAGTAGATTGATAAACTTAAACTCAGCCAAGAAAGTTTATATATACAGTATAGCAAAATTTCACTTGCCTTGTAAGTTTTTTTCCAGTCACTGACTTGAAAAGCAAAACTGGATAAAAATGAATTTTTTTGCAATAAAACGTTTTTTTGTAGTGGAGTGAGTCGGTGCATTGTGATGGCGACACACACACACTTCTGGCGACACGGCTACTGAATAAATTATGGTAAATATACAGTATCTTCCTTCAGATTACCCTGTCTTAATGGTCGATCCTTAATACAAAATAAATGAAGGTTGGCTTTTGCAAGAGATGGGAAAACAACATTGTGATTTGAACTGAAAGTTCCATCAATAACCACAGCGCGTCATCCTAGTGGGGACATTTTTGAAAGAATTTTAGATTTAATTAATATTTAGTGAGGAGAGAGAAATTTTGGGCATTTCTAGCGCGATAAAGCAAGACTTGTGCTCATATAGTCCGAGAGAAGGAACTGATTTCGAAAATTGCCGATTTATAAATGAGTTTGGATACCTTCATTTATGAACCCAGACTGAATACCAGTGTGACACGAGACCCAACCACTGGTAGACCTCTCAGAGCTGCTGCTGCTGGAGTCAATACTCAATATTCCAGCTGCTGCTGCTTCATCCAGACGTGTTCCTACTCTGCTGCATCTGCCTTTGTTCCAGCTGCTGCAGCTGCTTCATCCAGACGTGTTCCTACTCTGCTGCATCTGCCTTTGTTCCAGCTGCTGCAGCTGCTTCATCCAGACGTGTTCCTACTCTGCTGCATCTGCCTTTGTTCCAGCTGCTGCAGCTGCTTCATCCAGACGTGTTCCTACTCTGCTGCATCTGCCTTTGTTCCAGCTGCTGCAGCTGCTTCATCCAGACGTGTTCCTACTCTGCTGCATCTGCCTTTGTTCCAGCTCGCTGCTTCATCCAGACGTGTTCCTACTCTGCTGCATCTGCCTTTGTTCCAGCTGCTGCAGCTGCTTCATCCAGACGTGTTCCTACTCTGCTGCATCTGCCTTTGTTCCAGCTGCTTCATCCAGACGTGTTCCTACTCTGCTGCATCTGCCTTTGTTCCAGCTGCTGCAGCTGCTTCATCCAGACGTGTTCCTACTCTGCTGCATCTGCCTTTGTTCCAGCTGCTGCAGCTGCTTCATCCAGACGTGTTCCTACTCTGCTGCATCTGCCTTTGTTCCAGCTGCTGCAGCTGCTTCATCCAGACGTGTTCCTACTCTGCTGCATCTGCCTTTGTTCCAGCTGCTGCTGCTGTGTCATCCTGCTGTCACCAACGCTGGTGTTACCTCCTTCATTACTCTTTCTTTAAGTACGTATACATAGGGGAATGGAATGCGAAACTGTTAACTACAAAAATGCAAATTATCACAACAGAATCTAAAGACCGCTCCCAAGTAAGCAAGGAATTGATAGATTGTTATTAATGTACAGAGACAGATGTCGAGGGAGATGAAAGTCGTACATTAAGGGGCACGTAAGTTCCCCCATCTAATAACATGTTCATTTTTCCACTATAATCTACCAACCCACTCTCCCTGCATCCTACAATAACCTGCAGCGCTGTATAACCCCTGTGGTTTAGCGCTTCTATTTGATTATAATAATAATAATAATAATATAATCTACCTTGTCCATAATTACTATCACATTTGCTTTGTTTCGTAAGGTAACGTCCAGGATCTTTTCTTAATTCATGGTATAACTTAACAAATCTTTGATGACACGTGTTGCAGAGGTCTGAGCTGTGCATTAACCTCAAGCTGAATGACCCACGCGGGTTTACCACCTCTCATAAATTTAATATCAGTGATTAGTTTAATATCTTTATTATGCATCCCATACCCATGGTGTGGGCGATAGTCAAGAGATTACAGAAGTACATGATGGGTCCAGGGACTACCTCAACATTACAGAGGTACATAATGGGTCCAGGGACTGTACCTCAACATTACAGAGGTACATAATGGGTCCAGGGACTGTACCTCAACATTACAGAGGTACATAATGGGTCCAGGGACTGTACCTCAACATTACAGAGGTACATAATGGGTCCAGGTACTGTACCTCAACATTACAGAGGTACATAATGGGTCCGGAGACTGTACCTCAACATTACAGAGGTACATAATGGGTTCAGAGACTGTACCTCAACATTACAGAGGTACATAATGGGTCCGGAGACTGTACCTCAACATTACAGAGGTACATAATGGGTTCAGAGACTGTACCTCAACATTACAGAGGTACATTGTCTAGGGACTGCGCAGCAAGATCTTGATAACTAAACAAGTTACAATGGTAATGAATTATTTACATTATATCTGGTTACAATCGTAATGAGTTATTTATGCAAACATGAATTAGGTCACAGAAATATTACAAACATATTAACTTATATTTTAACAAGGTATGATTGTAAAAAAATATAAGTGGTTAGTACGTTATTTACAGTATATGTACCTGGAGAGGGTTTCGGGGGTCAACGCCCCCGCGGCCCGGTCTGTGACCAGGCCTCATGGTGGATCAGGGCCTGATCAACCAGGCTGTTACTGCTGGCCGCACGCAACCCAACGTACGAACCACAGCCTGGCTGGTCAGGTACTGACTTTAGGTGCTTGTCCAGTGCCTTCTTGAAAACAGCCAGGAGTCTATTGGTAATCCCCCTTGTGTATGCTGGGAGGCTGTTGAACAGTCTTGGGCCTCTAACAGGGTATTTTCCAGAATGGTTTGTAATATACCACTGTGGATAAAATACTTTGACATTTCTTGATCATTTCTGAGTGAGTTGTCTCTGAATTTATTTGATCACATTCCAGCATAATGACGCAAGGTGTGACAATTGTCCATCTGGCAAAGGCGCTAATTCCTCTTTAACCCCCATAGTCTCCAGCCGCCGCACGAGAACCATCCAAAATTAAAATAACAATAAGGCAGCTTGAAGACAAGTCCCCTAGCTTCCCTACCATCCATACTACCTTAAGTCCCTCATGTATAGAAATTCTGGAACCTCCTCTGATAATTCATCTTGATCCTTCTTCAGGACGCGCAAGAAGGTTACTACTGTCTTGACTCAGGTTGAGTTGGCAGGAGATGATGGCCTGGTGGTTGTGGTTGTTGACATTCTTCATGACTGGTGTAAGAGCAGACAACACTCTGTACATTGTAGGTCACGTCACTGAGTGTATGTCCACCCAGCAGCCCGCAGTGACCAACTACACTGCTCTCTCCAACATACAGTGTGCTGTACTATGCAAGAGTATGGGCGCCTTACAGTACAACTACACCAGTGAGTAGAACAAAACAGTTTATTAATGTTATAGTTTGATACATACACACATACACAAATAGGTGAGTACACACATACACACACTAGATAGCTCAATAGTTTGCCACAGGATCAGTCATAGAGTGAAGTCTAGAAAAAACATGAAATGTACAGGAATACATCCACTCAGGACATCGTGAAAACATTACCATCTTCGGAGGCTTATCACTTGCAGGTGGGCAAAACGTACAATATACTCCGGGAAATTGATAAGCCACAGCTAAATAGTTTATCGTGGAAGCGTCCAAAATAAAACTATATTACTTGAAGCTGAACATCCACAGTAGCCAAGGAATTGTTATATTTGCAATGCTGAGGAATAACTTACTAGGAACACAATAATGGCGGCAAACTTCGTACAAGAATAATAACACTGGAACAACAGAACGCTTTGCCTGACTTTTTTGGGTTATCCTAGGTAATTTACACTATGTATGATATAATTGTACTTATGTGTACCTGTACCTAAATAAACTTACTTGCGTCTAGAAGCCAGCTATGCCAGTTAGTGGAAGTTTAAGAAGTGCGACCAGGAAGTAGAGTTCAACCCCAGTGTTTGGTATTGAGAAGCGACAGCAGGTAATGTAATCCTATAGTATGGGATTGATGAGTAACTTCAGTCATCTGCGTCATTTATACTTTGGTTGTCGCATCTATTATCTAATGTGTGGGTTATTTGTTAATTGTTCCAGTCACGATATTGTCTCTTGTTCTTTATCTATTATATGGATTGTTCTTGTTGTCTAATACCAAATATTTCTTGCTTCAGCTTATCACAAGATATATACACCAAGAGGTATGCTTCTCTGTGTATATATACGGAGAGTTACCTATTTTAGGGATTAAAGTATTCATGTCTGATAGTGATAGTGCGGCTCATTCAGCTCACACATTGAGGTCTGTGGTTCGATCCCCGGTACGGGAGGAAACATTAAGGCATGTTTCCTTAAGACACCTGCAGTCCATGTTCACCTAGCAGTAAGTAGGTACCTGGGTGTTAGTCGACTGGTGTGGGTCACACCCTGGGGAACAAAATTAACCTAAATTGCAGAAAATGGTCTGCATATCCAGAAGCTTTCTTTATAGTATGTTATTGATGTCAGCTATGGTCTGTATAAGTTGTATCATGTACTTGTAGAAATAGGTTATTAGTAGTAGTATATTATTATTATTATTATTATTATTATGTTTTGTAGTTTAAAACCAGATGTTTTTTTATATATATTTTATTTAAAACATACATTATACATAACACATACATCTGATGTTGGTTGCCTCGGCTTTTCATAGGATATATACCAAGAGGTATGCTTCTCTATGAATATATACAGAGAGTTCCTATTTTAGGTATTAAAGCATTCATGTCTGATGGTGCGACCTCAGCAACCCTAATGTCGGTTGGAAAACCGACAAGTAGTCCCTAATGTAGTCGAAGATAGGCTTTATTCTCCATAAACCAATCAACCTCAGCTGATGAATTTCCCCCTGGATGCACTTCCAACCTCCTCCTCCTACAGGTACAACCAACACATGCACACTGTTAGGTGTAGGACTGGTGTCTAACACCTCGTCAGCAGCTATGTTCATCACATCCCCGCAGCCAGGGACGCTGAAGGAGGTGGCTACTCTCAAGACTACCTACGCCAGCCCTTATTTTCTAAGGTTGGTTAATAGGCTTCCTATCTCTTATTCTTACATTGCCAGAAAACTACTTATTATTTATTTACGTATTATCAACTGACAATAAGTAAATACAGTGTATATATATATATATATATATATATATATATATATATATATATATATATATATATATATATATATATATATATATATATATATATATATATATATATATATATATATATATATATATATATATATATTATGTATGTATGTATGTATGTATGTGTGTGTGTATGTGTATGTTAAATACTTTCAAACCATTAGCCAGTATCTTTAATTATCACTTCAAGTGCTTACTGAACCTGACAAATTAAAAATCTACCCACTAGAGAACAAACTGTTCCACTTACTACTGGGTCTGGACTGGATATTCATAATGAATGGGAAATATGGTCTCTCTGTTTTTAACAAGTATTTCCTGTTAGTTTTCACCCAAGAGTCAAATGATATCCCAGCAATTAATAATTACGGAGGACCTTAAGAAAACTAAGTAATGTCTCGGTCACTAGGAACATAGATATCAAACAGATAGATAAGTTAGAGTTCTCGGGTCCTGACAAAGTGTTTTCATGGGAACTTAAAAAATGCAAGATGGAACTTAGTAAGCTACTAATTATCCGCCTTTTTAATGTATAAATCCGAACGGGTGTGGAAGATGGTTAATGTAATTCCTATCTTTAAATCAGGTGATAACTCCATACCATCAAATTACCACCCAATAAGCCTTACCTCGATACTAGGGAAATTATAATAATCAATAATAACTTATGTAATAATGCACTTTGATGAGTATAATTTGGTTAACGAGTTTCAGCAGTGATTCACAGCCTCTTATGATGGTTAGGGGATCATATAGTGTCTGGGGAATGAGAGGCAATCAGGATAGTAAGTTTATTTACATACAGGTACACTTAAGTACAATTATCATTGTGTAAATTACCCACCAGGATAACTCAGAAAAGTCAGTGACTTATTTGCATTAGGGTCTTTGTAATATCTTTTTATTTAAACCTTAGAAGTTAAAACGGGTAACTCAACTATGTGAGATGTACTAGGAATAAAATTAGATGCAAGGAAGAGTAAAACAAGTCCAATTCACTGGATCAAGAGCCCCCTCACTGGCATCAAGGGAAGTGCAACCAAAGCATGAATATATATGACATTATTTCCACAGTTTTGTGTCGAGCTCCGCTGTGAGTGGTAACACACTAGACACGCCTATGTACCACTCCGCCCTCGGCCTGCTGTATCCATGGTGGATAGTAGACCTGGGGGCCTACTATACTGTCTACCAGATACTCATCTACCCCAGGAGAGACAGCTCTGTACAGCGCTTCCATAACATTGAGGTCGGTATATATTTATATATATATATATATATATATATATATATATATATATATATATATATATATATATATATATATATATATATATATATATATATTACATTGCCTTAGGCCTCACCTTTTACTAATAATTGGCAGCTGAGGTTGGAGTGGACAAGGGTTGATCTTGTGTTATGTTACTGTCTCAGATGCGGGTGGGCACTACGCTGAACATTAGCGGTAACCTCACCTCGTACACACTCTTCTCCACGTACTTGGGTCCTTATGTGTCATCATACGGACTGCTGGTGTGCAACAGGATGGATGGTGTGGTGGGCAGGTACGTCTCCATCCAGAGAGCTTCACCTGAAGATGATATGCTCCAACTAATCAATGTCAGAGTCTATGTCACTTAAGCTGACATCCTCTGGACATCAATTTCTTCATTCATGTCACGGTGATAAATACAAATGCGGCAGATGTTACAAATGTATGACCCAGATGACAGGTTATTACTTACTGTACCCCTCAAGGAATACTTTCCAACCCCCCCCCCACAGGCGCTACATAATCCTACGGGTTTAGTGCTCCCCCATTATTATAATCATAATTACTGTAGTAAAGAGTTTTTACGTGAATAGTGAGGCTCAGGGGGAACAATATATACAGAACACAAGAAAGGATGAACACTGTAGCAGGCCTACTGGCCCATAATAGGCAAGTCCCTCTCAAACCCATGACCAAACCCGCAAACATAAACACCTGCCCAATCCACCTTCAACTCCACCCATGGAATCAGCTTTCATAACCAGGGCACTATTATTATTATTATTATTATTATTTTATATTTAATTATTATTATTATTTTATATTTAATTATTATTATTATTATTTTATATTTAATTATTATTATTATTATTTTATATTTAATTATTATTATTATTATTTTATATTTAATTATTATTATTATTATTTTATATTTAATTATTATTATTATTATTTTATATTTAATTATTATTATTATTATTTTATATTTAATTATTATTATTATTATTTTATATTTAATTATTATTATTATTTTATATTTAATTATTATTATTATTATTTTATATTTAATTATTATTATTATTATTTTATATTTAATTATTATTATTATTATTTTATATTTAATTATTATTATTATTATTTTATATTTAATTATTATTATTATTATTTTATATTTAATTATTATTATTATTATTTTATATTTAATTATTATTATTATTTTATATATAATTATTATTATTATTATTTTATATTTAATTATTATTATTATTATTTTATATTTAATTATTATTATTATTATTTTATATTTAATTATTATTATTATTATTTTATATTTAATTATTATTATTATTATTTTATATTTAATTATTATTATTATTATTATTTTATATTTAATTATTATTATTATTATTTTTTATTTAATTATTATTATTATTATTTTATATTTAATTATTATTATTATTATTTTATATTTAATTATTATTTTATTATTAAGACATCGGCCGTCTCCCACCAAGGCAGAGTGGCCCGAAAAAGAATAACTTTAACCATCATTCACTCCACTGTCTTGCCAGAGGTGCGGTTACACTACAGCTATAAATTTGCAACATCAACACACCTCCTTCAGAGTGCAGACACTGTACTTCCCATCTCCAGGACTCAAGTCCGGCCTGCCGGTTTCCCTGAATCCCTTCATAAATATTACCTTGCTCACACTCCAACAGCAAGTCAAGTCATAAAATCCATTTGTCTCCATTCGCTCCTAACACGCTCATGAATGCTTGCTGGAAGCCCAAGCCCCTCGCACACAAAATCTTTACCCCCTCCCTCCAACCTTTTCTAGGCCGATCCTTACCCCGCCTTCCCTCCACTACAGATTTATACACACTCGAAGACATTCTACTTTGTTCCATCTTCTCTACATGTCCGAACCACCTCAACAACCCCTCCTCAGCCCTCTGGATAATAGTTTTAGTAATCCTGCACCTCCTCCTAATTTCCAAACTATGAATTCTCTGCATTATATTCACACCACACATTGCCCTCAAACACGACATCTCCACTGCCTCCAGCCTTCTCCTTGCTGCAACATTCACCACCCATGCTTCACACCCATGTAAAAACGTTGGTATAACTATACTCTCATACATTTCCCTCTTTGCTTCCATGGACAAAATTCTTTGTCTCCACAAACTTATCAGTTATTATTATTATTATTATTATTATTATTATTATTATATTTTACTTTACTTAAGACAGGTTATCATTTCTATACCATTCCACCTATAATGTTACTTCTAGTAATGTATCTGGTAATATATCTGTCTCTTAGTATCATTGTCCTTGGGTCTTGGATGAGAATTTCTAAACTCTGAAATAACAAAAATCAGTGACTCGAACTACCAAGGAAGACGGGAAAGCAAAATGAAGAGCTGTCAAGAGTGCAAAACATTTACCAGGCTTCCATTATCTTTCCACCTAATAATGAGAGACTGTGGTGAGTGCCAGTGTCTACCCAAGATAACACTGTATCAGATAACACTATACCAAGATAACACTATATCAAGATAACACTATACCAAGATAACACTATATCAAGATAACACTACAACAAGATAATACTATACCAAGATAGCACTATACCAAGATAACATTATACCAAGATAACACTATATCAAGATAACACTATACCAAGATAACACTATCAAGATAACACTATACCAAGATAACACTACAACAAGATAACACTATATCAAGATAACACTACAACAAGATAATACTATATCAAGATAACACTATACCAAGATAACACTATATCAAGATAACATTATATCAAGATAACACTATCAAGATAACACTATATCAAGATAACACTATATCAAGATAACACTATATCAAGATAACACTATATCAAGATAACACTATATCAAGATAACACTATATCAATATAACACTATATCAAGATAACACTATACCAAGATAACACTATACCAAGATAACACTATACCAAGATAACACTATACCAAGATAACATTATACCAAGATAACACTATACCAAGATAACATTTTATCAAGATAACACACTATACCAAGATAACACTATACCAAGATAACACTATACCAAGATAACACTATACCAAGATAACACTATACCAAGATAACACTATACCAAGATAACACTATACCAAGATAACACTATACCAAGATAACATTATACCAAGATAACACTATACCAAGATAACACTATACCAAGATAACACTATACCAAGATAACACTATACCAAGATAACACTATACCAAGATAACACTATACCAAGATAACACTATACCAAGATAACACTATACCTAGATAACACTATACCAAGATAACACTATGCCAAGATAACACTATACCAAGATAACACTATACCAAGATAACACTATACCAAGATAACACTATACCAAGATAACACTATACCAAGATAACACTATATCCTTTCTCACGGGAGGTACCGAGGGGATGCCCCGCCCACTTTTGACCACCTACACTACTGCTGCATCACCCTAAGTCTTACACTGTGTCGAGCTCTGTTCTTGGTCCCTCTACTTGACTGATACAATGTCTGGTAGGCAAAACGTTGCTCACTGCACTTAACCAGGTGTTGAACCTATGCCCCATGTATCAATACTCTTAGTCTCCCTTAAATTATTCTCCCTTTATATAACCTCCCTTTATATAACCTCCCTTTATATAACCTCCCTTTATATAACCTCCCTTTATATAACCTCCCTTTATATAACCTCCCTTTATATAACCTCCCTTTATATAACCTCCTTTATATAACCTCCTTTATATAACCTCCTTTATATAACCTCCTTTATATAACCTCCTTTTAATATAACCTCCTTTATATAACCTCCTTTATATAACCTCCCTTTATATAACCTCCCTTTATATAACCTCCTTTATATAACCTCCTTTATATAACCTCCTTTATATAACCTCCTTTATATAACCTCCTTTATATAACCTCCTTTATATAACCTCCTTTATATAACCTCCCTTTATATAACCTCCTTTATATAACCTCCCTTTATATAACCTCCCTTTATATAACCTCCCTTTATATAACCTCCCTTTATATAACCTCCCTTTATATAACCTCCCTTTATATAACCTCCCTTTATATAACCTCCCTTTATATAACCTCCCTTTATATAACCTCCCTTTATATAACCTCCCTTTATATAACCTCTAATTAATCTCCTTTTAATTAATCTCCCTTTAATTAATCTCCCTTTAATTGATCTCCCTTTAATTAATCTCCCTTTAATTAATCTCCCTTTAATTAATCTCCCTTTAATTAATCTCCCTTTAATTAATCTCCCTTTAATTAATCTCCCTTTAATTAATCTCCCTTTAATTAATCTCCCTTTAATTAATCTCCCTTTAATTAACCTCTAATTAATCTCCCTTTAATTAACCTCTAATTAATCTCCCTTTAATTAACCTCTAATTAATCTCCCTTTAATTAACCTCTAATTTCTCCCTTTAATTAACCTCTAATTAATCTCCCTTTAATTAACCTCTAATTAATCTCCCTTTAATTAACCTCTAATTAATCTCCCTTTAATTAACCTCTAATTTCTCCCTTTAATTAACCTCTAATTAATCTCCCTTTAATTAACCTCTAACTAATCTCCCTTTAATTAACCTCTAACTAATCTCCCTTTAATTAACCTCTAATTAATCTCCCTTTAATTAACCTCTAACTAATCTCCCTTTAATTAACCTCTAATTAATCTCCCTTTAATTAACCTCTAATTAATATCCCTTTAAATAACCTTTCTTTAAATAATCTCCCTTTAAATAACCTTTCTTTAAATAATCTCCCTTTAAATAATCTCCCTTTAAATAATCTCCCTTTAAATAATCTCCCTTTAAATAATCTCCCTTTAAATAATCTCCCTTTAAATAATCTCCCTTTAAATAATCTCCCTTTAAATAACCTCCCTTTAATTATCCCCCCTTTAATTAGTTGGATTTAATTAAATTCATTAAATTCTATACTATAGTAGTAATTAAACGCCTGGCACCGTTGCCTCAGAGAGCTGTACGAGAGGTTTTCCTCTGTCAGCAGATTGACCATTCATGAGTGAGGTAGACCGTGCTGCTGGACCCCTGATACCCTGGATGCTAGTGTCAGCAGCAGTGACAGCGGTGAGTGTCAGCAGCAGTGACAGCGGTGAGTGTCAGCAGCAGTGTCAGCGATGAGTGTCAGTAGCAGTGACAACGATTAGTGTCAGCAGCAGTGACAACGGTGAGTGTCAGCAGCAGTGTCAACGATGAGTGTCAGCAGCAGTGACAGCGGTGAGTGTCAGCAGCAATGACAACGGTGAGTGTCAGCAGCAGTGTCAGCAGCAGTGTCAACGGTGAGTGTCAGCAGCAGTGACAGCTGTGAGTGTCAGCAGCAGTGTCAACGGTGAGTGTCAGCAGCAGTGTCAACGGTGAGTGTCAGCAGCAGTGACAGCGGTGAGTGTCAGCAGCAGTGTCAACGGTGAGTGTCAGCAACAGTGTCAACGGTGAGCGTCAGAAGCAGTGTCAACGGTGAGTGTCAGCAGCAGTGTCAACGGTGAGTGTCAGCAGCAGTGTCAACGGTGAGTGTCAGCAGCAGTGTCAACGGTGAGTGTCAGCAGCAGTGTCAACGGTGAGTGTCAACTGTGAGTGTCAGCAGCAGTGTCAACGGTGAGTGTCAGCAGTAGTGTCAGCGGTGATTGTCAGCAGCAGTGTCAACGGTGAGTGTCAGCAACAGTGTCAATGGTGAGTGTCAGCAGCCAGTGAGGGTAGGTGGCGCTGTTGTGGGTTCCTTCACACTGTTGTGGGTCCCTTCACACTGTTGTGGGTTCCTTCACACTGTTGTGGGTCCCTTCACACTGCTGTGGGTCCCTTCACACTGTTGTGGGTTCCTTCACACTGTTGTGGGTTCCTTCACACTGTTGTGGGTTCCTTCACACTGCTGTGGGTCCCTTCACACTGCTGTGGGTCCCTTCACACTGTTGTGGGTTCCTTCACACTGTTGTGGGTTCCTTCACACTGCTGTGGGTCCCTTCACACTGTTGTGGGTTCCTTCACACTGTTGTGGGTTCCTTCACACTGTTGTGGGTTCCTTCACACTGTTGTGGGTTCCTTCACACTGTTGTAGGTTCCTTCACACTGTTGTGGGTTCCTTCACACTGTTGTGGGTTCCTTCACACTGTTGTGGGTTCCTTCACACTTGTGGGTTCCTTCACACTGTTGTAGGTTCCTTCACACTGTTGTGGGTTCCTTCACACTGTTGTGGGTCCCTTCACACTGTTGTGGGTTGCTTCACACTTGTGGGTTCCTTCACACTGTTGTGGGTCGCTTCACACTGTTGTGGGTTCCTTCACACTGTTGTGGGTTGCTTCACACTGTTGTGGGTTCCTTCACACTGTTGTGGGTTCCTTCACTCTGTTGTGGGTTCCTTCACACTGTTGTGGGTTCCTTCACACTATTGTGGGTTCCTTCACACTGTTGTGGGTTCCTTCACACTGTTGTGGGTTCATTCACACTGTTGTGGGTTCCTTCACACTGTTGTGGGTTCCTTCACACTGTTGTGGGTTCCTTCACACTGTTGTGGGTTCCTTCACACTGCTGTGGGTTCCTTCACACTGTTGTGGGTTCCTTCACACTGATGTAGGTCCCTTCACACTGTTGTGGGTTCCTTCACACTGTTGTGGGTTCCTTCACACTGTTGTGGGTTCCTTCACACTGTTGTGGGTTCCTTCACACTGTTGTGGGTTCCTTCACACTGTTGTGGGTTCCTTCACACTGTTGTGGGTTCCTTCACACTGTTGTGGGTTCCTTCACACTGTTGTGGGTTGCTTCACACTGTTGTGGGTTCCTTCACACTGTTGTGGGTTCCTTTACACTGATGTGGGTCCCTTCACACTGAACCCATTAGCAAAATTGCTATTGGGACAACGTTTCACCAATGTCTGTACAGCAGTGTGTGTGTGTGTGTGTGTGTGTGTGTGTGTGTGTGTGTATACTCGCATAAATGTACTCACTTAATTGTGGTTGCAGGGGTCGATTCATAGCTTCTGGCCCCGCCTCTTCGTTGGTCGCTACTAGGTCCACTCTCTCCCTGCTCCATGAGCTTTTATCATATCTCTTCTTAAAGCTATGTATGGTTCTTGCCTCCACTACGTCACTTGCCAGACTATTCCACTTCCTGACTACTCTATGACTGAAGAAATACTTCCTAACATCCCTGTGACTCATCTGAGTTTTCAACTTCCAATTGTGACCCCTTGTTGCTGTGTCCCATCTCTGGAACATCCTGTCTCTGTCCACCTTGTCAATTCCTCTCAGTATTTTATATATCGTTATCATGTCCCCCCTCTCCTGTCCTCCAGTGTCATCAGGTAGATTTACCTTAACCTCGTAGGACATGCCCCTTAGCTCCGGGACTAGTCTCGTTGCAAACCTTTGCACTTTCTCTAATTTCTTGACGTGCCAAACTGGTACTCTCTGGAGTATGGTCCTGACGTACACAGTGTACAGAGTCTTGAACGATTTCTTACTGAAGTATCGGAATGCTATTCTTAGGTTTGCTAGTCGCCCATATGCTGTAGCAGTTATTTGGTTGATGTGCGCCTCAGATGTGCTCGGTATTATACTCACCCCAAGATCCTTTTCCTTGAGTGAGGTTTGCAATTTTTGGCACCCTAGCCTGTACTCTGTCTGCGGTCTTCTTTGCTTTTCCCCGATCTTCACGACTTTGCACTTGGTGAGATTAAACTCTAGGAGCCAGTTGCTGGACCAAGCTTGCTGTTTGTCCAGATCCCTTTGTAGTCCTGCGTGTTCCTCGTCCAATTGAATTCTCCTCATTAGTTTCACATTGTCTGTAAACAGGGACACTTGTGAGTCTATCCCTTCTGTCATGTCATTCACATGTATCAGAAACAGCACCGGTCCTAGGACTGACCCTTGTGGAACCCCGCTCGTCACAGGCGCCCACTCTGACACCTCGCGTACCATGACTCACTGATGCCTTCCTCTCAGGTATTCTCTGATCCATTGCAGTGCCTTCCCTGTTATACCTGCCTGGTCCTCTAACTTTTGCACTAATCTCATGTATGGAACTGTGTCAAAAGCATTCTTAAAGTCCAAGAAAATGCGGTCTACCCACTCCTCTCTCTCTCTCTCTCTCTCTCTCTCTCTCTCTCTCTTGTCATACTGCCGTCACCTTGTCATAGAACTCCAGTAGGTTTGTGACCCAGTATTTCCCTTTCCTGAAACCGTGCTGGTTGTCGTGAATAAGCTCATACCTTTCTAGGTGCTCCACCACTCTTCTGATAATCTTCTCCATGACTTTGCATGATATACATGTCAGGGACTCTGGTCTGTGGTTTAATGCTGCCTGTCTGTCTCCTGTCTTAAAAATTGGGACTACATTTGCTGTCTTTCATACCTCAGGTAGTCGTCCTGTTTCGATAGATGTGTCAAAGGTACACAGAGCGCCTCTGCTCCCTCTCTCAGGACCCACGGTGAGATGTTATCCTGCCCCATCGCCTTTGAGGTATCTAGTTCACTTAGCAGCCTCTTCACCTCCTCCTCGGTTATATGTATTGTGTCCAGCACTTGATGGTGTACCCCACCATCCCGGCTCTCTGGAGTCCTTTAGATCTCCACTGTAAATACTTCTTTAAATCTCTTGTTGAGCTCTTCACATAGTTCTCGGTGGTTTCTTGTGATCTCCCCTCCTTCCTTCTTCAGCCTGTGTGTACGTGTAAGTGTGTAGGGTGTACATACAGCCTTACAGAGGCACCAACGCCCCCCTTCCTGCCTATTGTTAAACTGTCACTCTCTCTCTCTCTCTCTCTCTCTCTCTCTCTCTCTCTCTCTCTCTCTCTTCTCTCTCTCTCTCTCAAATGAATAAGACCTACTTTACACTACGACAACTACTGATAGTAGTAATAGTAATGATAGTAATAATTATAGTAGTAGTAATTGTAGTAGTACTAGAAGTAGTAGCGGAAATAATATAGTAGTAGTAGAAATAATAATAGTAACAATAATAATAGTAGTACTACTAGTAGTAGTAATAGTTGTAGCCGAAGTAATAACAACAGTAGTAGTAGGAGTAGTAATAGTAGTAGTAAGTATAACCTCCATAATAATATCACCCCCCACCCCACCTGCTCCCCCTCCCTTCACTTAAGTGCACCACAAGGGGGGGGTAATTAAACCTTCATTAATAACCTCTTATTTAAGAGTTTTATTAAGGGGGTATTAGGGGGGTAAGTCTTCCCATTATTATGAACAATGAGGTTAATTAACGTACTTAAAGCATGATGCCTTCTAGCCCGCAACACTCTCTTGTGTCCTTAATAATAATAATAATAATAATAATAATAATAATAACACTATTAATAATAATAATAATAGGTTAGGTTAAGGATCTCTCTGTCTCTGTCTGTCTGTCTGTCTGTCTCTCTCTCTCTCTCTCTCTCTCTCTCTCTCTCTCTCTCTCTCTCTCTCTCTCAATACATAAGTGTGGTGGTAGCTTCCAGGAGTCAACATCAGCAGTGTGTCAGCTGTTTCATCTTACTGTGTCAGTGTCTTGCTTGTAAGATTACCATCCTGAGTCTTCAACACTGATTGATCTTTGACTGCACTCAACACTGTTGTTGTTGTTGACTGATCTTTGACTGCACTCAACACTGTTGTTGACTGATCTTTGACTGCACTCAACACTATTGTTGTTGACTGATCTTTGACTGCACTCAACACTGTTGTTGTTGACTGATCTTTGACTGCACTCAACACTGTTGTTGTTGACTGATCTTTGACTGCACTCAACACTGTTGTTGTTGTTGACTGATCTTTGACTGCACTCAACACTGTTGTTGTTGTTGTTGACTGATCTTTGACTGCACTCAACACTGTTGTTGTTGACTGAGCTTTGACTGCACTCAACACTGTTGTTGTTGACTGATCTTTGACTGCACTCAACACTGTTGTTGTTGTTGACTGATCTTTGACTGCACTCAACACTGTTGTTGTTGTTGACTGATCTTTGACTGCACTCAACACTGTTGTTGACTGATCTTTGACTGCACTCAACACTGTTGTTGTTGTTGACTGATCTTTGACTGCACTCAACACTGTTGTTGTTGTTGACTGATCTTTGACTGCACTCAACACTGTTGTTGTTGACTGATCTTTGACTGCACTCAACACTGTTGTTGTTGACTGATCTTTGACTGCACTCAACACTGTTGTTGTTGTTGACTGATCTTTGACTGCACTCAACACTGTTGTTGTTGTTGACTGATCTTTGACTGCACTCAACACTGTTGTTGTTGACTGATCTTTGACTGCACTCAACACTGTTGTTGTTGACTGATCTTTGACTGCACTCAACACTGTTGTTGTTGTTGACTGATCTTTGACTGCACTCAACACTGTTGTTGTTGTTGACTGATCTTTGACTGCACCCCAACACTGTTGTTGTTGACTGATCTTTGACTGCACTCAACACTGTTGTTGTTGACTGATCTTTGACTGCACTCAACACTGTTGTTGTTGTTGACTGATCTTTGACTGCACTCAACACTGTTGTTGTTGTTGACTGATCTTTGACTGCACTCAACACTGTTGTTGTTGACTGATCTTTGACTGCACTCAACACTGTTGTTGTTGACTGATCTTTGACTGCACTCAACACTGTTGTTGTTGACTGATCTTTGACTGCACTCAGCACTGTTGTTGTTGACTGAGCTTTGACTGCACTCAGCACTGTTGTTGTTGTTGACTGATCTTTGACTGCACTCAACACTGTTGTTGTTGACTGATCTTTGACTGCACTCAACACTGTTGTTGTTGTTGACTGATCTTTGACTGCAGTCAACACTGTTGTTGTTGTTGACTGATCTTTGACTGCACTCAACACTGTTGTTGTTGACTGATCTTTGACTGCACTCAACACTGTTGTTGTTGACTGATCTTTGACTGCACTCAGCACTGTTGTTGTTGACTGATCTTTGACTGCACTCAGCACTGTTGTTGTTGACTGATCTTTGACTGCACTCAGCACTGTTGTTGTTGTTGACTGATCTTTGACTGCAGTCAAGACTGTTGTTGTTGTTGACTGATCTTTGACTGCAGTCAACACTGTTGTTGTTGACTGATCTTTGACTGCAGTCAAGACTGTTGTTGTTGTTGTTGTTGTTGTTGACTGATCTTTGACTGCAGTCAAGCTCTGAATCATCAACAATGTACAGAGCAAGAAACTACAGCGCCGCAGACGCTGCAATATTCGCCTCTAGCATCCCATATTACAGGGACGAGATTAACTAAGACTGATGCTTGCTTACCCACAGCATCCACCTTCAGACGGAATATTGGCCTCTGTGTCGCCGGGTCATAGAGGTGACCAGTGCTTGCCCTGCCTAACCTCTGAGGGCAGGGTCGAGGCACCGTTCACACCACATTCTTAGAATTACTAATGTTTTAAGGATTGCTAATTTGGGTGAAGGGTTCTTGATTCAAGGAATGTGAGAGAGAGAGAGTGATACAATCTGTTCTTTCAATATATTACCAAGATATAATCAAAAGATATACTAACACGGTATATTAACCAGATATACTCACACGATATACTCAGTAGGTGAGAGTGAGTCAGTGAGGCTGTCTGCTTGTTGTGTCTGCTTGTTGTGTCTGCTGGTTCACCAAGACTGCTGTCTCAGCCGCCACCTACCAGCACAGGCTGGGCATGGGTACGAAAGTATGTAGGGCATACGAACGTTCTGGCTACGTTCGTGTTGCTATATATATATATATATATATATATATATATATATATATATATATATATATATATATATATAAAAGTGAACATAGATAAGAGTAAGGTGATGAGGGTATCAAACGATTTAAATAAAGAAAATTGGATATCACATTGGAGAGAGGGATTATGGAAGAAGTAAATGTTTTCAGATATTTGGGAGTTGATGTGTCAGCAGATGGGTTTATGAAGGATGAGGTTAACCATAGAATTGATGAAGGAAAAAGGTGAGTGGTGCATTGAGGTATCTGTGGAGACAAAAAACGTTATCCATGGAGGCAAAGAAGGGAATGTACGAAAGTATAGTGGTACCAACACTCTTATATGGGTGTGAAGCATGGGTTGCAAATGCTGCAGCGAGGAGGAGGCTGGAGGCAGTGGAGATGTCCTGTCTAAGGGCAATGTGTGGTGTAAATATTATGCAGAAAATTCGGAATGTGGAAATTAGGAGAAGGTGTGGAGTTACTAAAAGTATTTGTCAGAGGGCTGAAGAGGGGTTGTTGAGGTGGTTTGGTCATTTAGAGAGAATGGATCAAAGTAGAATGACTTGGAGAGCGTATAAATCTGTAGGGGAAGGAAGGCGGGGTAGGGGTCGTCCTAGAAAAGGTTGGAGGGAAGGGGTAAAGGAGGTTTTGTGGGCGAGGGGCTTGGACTTCCAGCAAGCATGTGTGAGCGTGTTAGATAGGAGTGAATGGAGACGAATGGTTTTGGGACATGACGATCTGTTGGAGTGTGAGCAGGGTAACATTGTGTGAAGGGATTCAGGAAACCAGTTAATTGATTTAGTTGGACTTGAGTCCTGGAAATGGGAAGTACAATGCCTGCACTTTAAAGGAGGGTCTGAGATAGTGACAGCTGGGAGGGACTTTTCTCAGCTGTAGTATCTGAGCTCCTCTGCAAAGACAGTGATTATGTATGAGTGTGGTGAAAGTGTTGAATGATGATGAAAGTTTTTTCTTTTGGGATTTTCTTTCTCTTTGGGTCACCCTGCCTCGGTGGGAGACAGGCCGACTTGTTGAAAAAAAAAAAAAAAAAAAATATATATATATATATATATATATATATATATATATATATATATATATAAGATAGATATCTCTATCTGTACCGTAACAACACTGGATATCCTACGAACAAGAAGTAAACATTTGTTTGTTACAAACAGATGTTAGGATGTTAGATGACATTTATACTCATAACCTGAAGTGTATTTCTGACATTCTCTGAAGGAATGTTAAGTGTAACTGAATGTTCTTTGCACTGTTGGAACGTTCCTCCATGGAAGGTCCTTTGGCACTAACGTTCTTTTAGACACTGGAGGAGAATGACACTCAACACTTCATTATACACTGCAGAGAACACTGTAAAGACGTGATGTTCCGTACATCCACTGACATGACTCACCTCACTCAGCGAAGAGGAGGGGCCAGGAGCTGTGAATCGACCCCTGCAACCAAAAATAATTTAGTACAAATACGTCAGTACTTTTCTTACCACGTACGCTACTGCTACTTACACTACTATCACTGCTACTTACACTACTACCACTGCTACTTACACTACCACTGCCACTTACACTACCACTTGCACTACCACTGCCACTTACACTACTAACGGCTTGCTACTACCACTGTGTAGAGCTATATCAAGTTGTGCGAAAACTCTGCACAGAGCGATACATGACTTGAAGCTCTACACAGAGCGATACATGACTTGAAGCTCTACACAGAGCGATACATGACTTGAAGCTCTACACAGAGTGATACATGACTTGAAGCTCTACACAGAGCGATACATGACTTGAAGCTCTACACAGAGCGATACATGACTTTAAGCTCTACACAGAGCGATACATGACTTGAAGCTCTACACAGAGCGATACATGACTTGAAGCTCTACACACAGCGATACATGACTTGAAGCTCTACACAGAGCGATACATGACTTGAAGCTCTACACAGAGCGATACATGACTTGAAGCTCTACACAGAGCGATACATGACTTGAAGCTCTACACAGAGCGATACATGACTTGAAGCTCTACACAGAGCGATACATGACTTGAAGCTCTACACAGAGCGATACATGACTTGAAGCTCTACACAGAGCGATACATGACTTGAAGCTCTACACAGAGCGATACATGACTTGAAGCTCTACACAGAGCGATACATGACTTGAAGCTCTACACAGAGCGATACATGACTTGAAGCTCTACACAGAGCGATACATGACTTGAAGCTCTACACAGAGCGATACATGACTTGAAGCTCTACACAGCGATACATGACTTGAAGCTCTACACAGAGCGATACATGACTTGAAGCTCTACACACAGCGATACATGACTTGAAGCTCTACACAGAGCGATACATGACTTGAAGCTCTACACAGAGCGATACATGACTTGAAGCTCTACACAGAGCGATACATGACTTGAAGCTCTACACAGAGCGATACATGACTTGAAGCTCTACACACAGCGATACATAGCTTGAAGCTCTACACAGAACGATACATGACTTGAAGCTCTACACAGAACGATACATGACTTGAAGCTCTACACAGAGCGATACATGACTTGAAGCTCTACACAGTAAAATATGACTTAGAAAAGCTCTACCTAGGGCGAAATATGAATCAATAAAGCTCTATACAGTGAAACATGAATCAATAAAGCTCTATACAGTGAAACATGAATCGATAAAGCTCTATACAATGAAACGTGACTCGACAAAGCTCTATAAAGTGTGAAACACGCCTTGGCAAAGTCCTTCGCAGATCGAAACGTTTCCCTAATAAGGACACGTTCATCTGTTTCGCCCGTCTGTTGTGGCTTTCTAGTTTACATTACTTTTGTTTCCTTGTTGTGACACCATCTGCAGCTCTAAGCTCACTTACTTTTGTTTCCTTGTTGTGACACCGTCTGCAGCTCCAAGCTCGCTGACTCCCGCTGTTGTTTTGGCCTTTGTTGTTGAGCTTTATATTTTTTCTCGTTTATGTCTCATTCGACTTTTTGTATCTCAAGAAAAGCTTCTTTCGACAATGTTCTTTTGTCTATCTACGTATTTTCACCCCTGGCGATCGTCTGTTGTCTCCTAATTTCGCGATATGTTAAGGTTTTGTCTGGCTTTTGGTTAAAGATTTTTTTTTTAGGTTAGGTAAGGTTCGTCAGGAAACAGGACAAGTGTTTCCTGACGCTGGTCTTAGTCATATGATAACCCACATCTGGAGCTTTTAGTCATCTTACCGAGGCCTTCCGCTGGCTTACCGGTCCACCCCTTTAGAATTATGGTTATAGTTATAGGTCCTTGGTTAGGTTAGGTAAGGTTCGTCAGGACACCAGACAGGTAGGTAGGTAGGTATACTCTCAGGTAAGACCCATAAGGGTGAAAAATGGAGATTTGGATAGATGAAGAATAGTAGGTGAGAGGAATTTCGATAGTTGAAGGGAAAGAGCCAGGGCTAAACCCAGCAGCATAGCGTTGGTTGGCATGAAGGAGGCGTTCCTGGGTGTGATGATCTGCTGTGTTGCTTTGCTCAATGTATTACTGGACTTGGCGCTTGGCTCGGGAGGCACGACACTGTTCCCATAGGGCGGCAACCAAAACGTCATTGCTGGTTTGCTTATTTGTACTGCTTTATCCCAGAATGCATTGATTTTATAGGGGTTATCAGGGGCCTTTTGGAGGGTACAAAGGACGTCTTTTAAGGTCCACCCCTGCAGAGGGCAGGGTAGAAATTAGGAGTTAGATAGGAGGGATAGTTTTAGACGTATAGAGGAGTAGGTACAGGATTATCAATAGATTGAAATAGATTTAGGTTGTTGTATGGCAGTCTGATGGTTTCGTCTAGGAAGGTTGTCCAAGTGTCTTGATAGGTTTCAAGTCGGTCTATTTGTCTATCACTGATTTCTTTCCAGAACACGTTCAGAGCAGGGGTGCTAGTCCTGTTGTGTAAGGATTCACTGGTGGCGAAGTCATCCCACTTCGTTCCCAGCACCCACCGCAATGCTCGGTTCTGGATTCGCTGCAGTTTCAAGATGTTTGTTTTGGCAGCAAGAGAGAGGGCAATAGGTGTGTATGTGATGAGTGGTCTTATAAGAGCCTTGTACAGGTGGAGTTTGGTGTTTGGGTGTGAGTCTCTGAGCTTGAGCAGTCTACCGAGGGCATCACTGGCCATAACTCTTTTAGTGTTTATGTGGGTGTGTAGTCTCAGTCTGGAGTCCAGAGTAACTCCAAGGACTGTAGTGTTTCGTGTACGTGGAATGGGTGTGCGTGTAGTGGTAGTTCTTAGGTAGACAGGCATTGGTCTGCGGTTTCCTCTTTGGAAGAAATATGTAATCTTTGATTTGTTTGCATTTGTTTTTATTCGCCAGAGGATCTCCCATCCTGTCTACCTCACGTTGTGTTCTGAGTGATAGGTATCTACATTGTTCATGTGCAATGAGTTGTGTGATGTCATCTGCGTAGGCCAGTGTGAGTGTAGTGCAATGTGCTGGGTCAGGAATGTCGTTAGTGTAAAGGATGTATAAGGTAGGAGAGAGCACAGATCCCTGGGGGACTCCAGCTTGAAGGGTAAAAGAGTCAGAGAGACAGTTTTTGAACTTAATTCGCATTGTACGGTTATCAAGGAAGTTGCATAGTAATTTTTTGGCATTCTGAGGAAGGTCAAAAAGGTTACATAGCTTGTACTTGAGCCCTGAGTGCCAGACAGTGTCAAAAGGTTTTTCCACGTCTTTTGCAACCAGGGCTGTTGTACGTCCTTGTGCCTTATTAATTTGAATATAGTTCAAAATGATATTTAGGGCTGCTTGTGTAGATCTGTGTTGTCGGAAGCCGAATTGGCGGTCTGTCAGGAGGTGGTTTGTTTCAAGGTGAGTCCTTAGTCTTTTATTTATGAGTCTTTCAAACGTCTTACCTAAGGTTTCAAGAAGGCTAATCGGTCTGTAGTTCTTTGGGTCAGTTAAGTCTTTGTTCGGTTTGGGAATGAGAGTGGCAATAGCAGATTTGAAAAGGGGGGGAAAATAGCCAGATGCAAGACATGCATTGTAGAGGTTAGTGAGAGCAGAGATAACAGAGTCGGGGAGGTGTCGGAGAATGTGGTGGGAGAGGCCAGAGGCTCCTGGTGCTTTTGGAGGAAGCTTCAGGATTAGCGCTTTGACATTAGGTTGGGAGAGAGGAGTGTTTAAAATGTGAGTGGAGGTGAGAGAGGAAAGCTGAATGATTGGGTCAGGGTTGGTGATGTGTCTGTGTGTGGAGATCCAGTGTTCTACAGCTTGTGAATGTTGTATTGCAGCTGGGTCAGGAGGGTGGGGGTGAAAAATGTTTTCCCATATGTTTTGGAAGGCATGTGCTGCTTGGGTGGGGTCTGTAATGTTTATGTTGTTATGTGTTATGTGTTGGAAGTGTGTTGTTTTTGGGACTCCTGTAACCTTCCGGATGAAAGTCCAGAATTGCTTAGGGTCCCGAATGCGGTGTGTTTCCGCAGCCTGGATGAGGGATTGCCAGTGTTTGGCATGGTCATCATACAAACTGCGGATAATGTTGTTTCTTAGGAAGGTGAGGTCCCTACTGATCTGTGGATATCTGTGGTGGTTTGTGGCAAAGCGGTGTCGATAGTATAGGAGTAGACGTTTTGTCCTTGTAGAAGGACGAAAGGAGTATCTGGTAGTGTATTTTGTTTTAGGAATGGAGTTTTCGGCAGCTTGTGTTATAGAATTTTGTATACGATTTAATTGAGTGTCAATGTCAGATGTGGGTTTGTTGTCAAAGTTATGTATTAGGTTAGCGTTGTTTAGGTGTTGTTTGAAGGAGTCCCAGTTTGCCCTAGAGAAGGAAGGTATATGTCTGGAAGGGATGAGAATAGGGTTTGCAGAGATGTGAAGAGTAATAGGTATGTGGTCTGAGCCAGAGAGTGGTCCTGGTGAAATGTGGTGATGGAGGTAGAGGCTGGCTCTGTTTGTAATGATAATGTCTGGCTTACTCTAGCCTATAGGACCGAAGAATGTGTTGAAGTGTGGGCCCAGGTGGATTAAGTGTTTTTGTGTAACTACTTGTTTTAGTTGGTTTCCGTGAGTGTTTGTGAAAGTGTCATGGAAGTCTGTATGTTTTGCATTGAGATCTGCAAGGAGATATACTGGAATGTTAGAGTGATTAAAGAGAAGGGTTATGTCTGTGATGTTGATATTATAGTTTAGAACAAAAAAATTCAATTCTAAGGAATTTATGTAAAAAAAAATTATTTCCTCTTATGTTTTAGTCAATATTTCCGCTCAACAGTTGTTATATTTACTTTACTCATAAATTATATGCACCGTTTGATACACTCGACAGCGATTACGCGTTAAAACAGGAATAAAACAAACTTTTGTTGGTGTGTCGGCCATTCATGGCGCTGGAAGCAGCACAGACTCTTGTGTTTATTATGTTGGTAACAGTGTTGCCCAGTGGTGCCACCTCGAGCTCCTACCCTCGTGTCCCCTCGTTTTCTTCCCCTGTGTTATTTTGTAATTTTTTGGGGTGTGTGGATGGGAATGAAGATGGAGTGAGGTTGGGTAATGACATACCATGATTGTGGTTGATGATTTTGTCACTCTCAGCGCAGTCTGGTAGATGGCGCAGCGCGGGATGTGCTCATCCGGTGGCATGACCAGGCGGCCAGGATCTGGCTACACTTTGCTGGGAGACTATGTATGGTGTGGCCAGGAGACCAGGATCTGGCTACACTACTGCTAGGAGACTAGGATCTGGCTACACTGCTGCTAGGAGACTAGGATCTGCCTACACTACTGCTAGGAGACTAGGATCTGGCTACACTGCTGCTAGGAGACTAGGATCTGCCTACACTACTGCTAGGAGACTAGGATCTGGCTACACTGCTGCTAGGAGACTAGGATCTGCCTACACTACTGCTAGGAGACTAGGATCTGGCTACACTGCTGCTAGGAGACTAGGATCTGCCTACACTACTGCTAGGAGACTAGGATCTGGCTACACTGCTGCTAGGAGACTAGGATCTGGCTACACTACTGCTAGGAGACTAGGATCTGGCTACACTGCTGCTAGGAGACTAGGATCTGGCTACACTACTGCTAGGAGACTAGGATCTGGCTACACTGCTGCTAGGAGACTAGGATCTGGCTACACTACTGCTAGGAGACTAGGATCTGGCTACAATACTGCTAGGAGACTAGGATCTGGCTACACTGATGCAGAGAGATCAAGTATGGTGTGTGGCCAGGAGACCAGGACCTGGCTACACTGCCGCTGTCTCCTACACACAGGGATGGTGACGGATAATGTTCGTGTATGCGTGTGGATGGTGAACACGACTCGTGTGCGTGACTACACAATTTACAGTTTGTTAACTGAAGCTTTCATTCGTGTGTAATTTTACACACGCACACACACACACACGCAGTCATAGAGTTGTCAGGAAGTGGAACAATCTGGTGAGTGATGTAGTGGAAGTAGGATCCATACATAGGTTTAAGACAAGGTACGATAAAGCTCATGGAGCAGGGAGAGAGTGGACCTAATAGCAGCCAGTGAAAAGGCGGTGTCAGGAGGTGTGAATCAACCCCTGCAACCATATATAGGTGAGTACACAACCCACAACACAATACAGTCCTCCAGAATAATAATAATAATCTTTATTTCTACACATGCAAGATACAACTTATACAGACCATAGCTGACATCAGCAACATATATAGAAAGCCCCTGGTTATGCAGAGCATTTCCCGCAACTTAGGTCAGTTTTGTCCCAGGATGCGACCCACACCAGTCGACTAACACCCAGGTACCTATTTTACTGCTGGGTGAACAGGGTCAGCAGGTGTCTTAAGGAAACACGTCCTAATGTTTCCACCCGTACCGGGGATCGAACCACGGACCTTAATGTGCTGAAGTGACTTGTTTGACTAGTTAGGACATGCGAGAGACATCAGTCATGCGAGACATCAGTCATGCGAGACATCAGTCATGCGAGACATCAGTCATGCGAGACATCAGTCATGCGAGACATCAGTCATGCGAGACATCAGTCACAAATGGAAATAAGCCAGAGTGCTTGGCTTTACTGGGTTATCCTGGGTTTTAAGCTACATCATGTTGGATAATATAAAAACGTAACAAAGGAGGAACACTGCAGCAGGTCTACTGGCCCATGCTAGACAGGTCCTTCTCAAACCCAAACCCACTAACAAAAATGCTTGCCCAGGATAAGCCAGAGTGCCTGGCTGTACTGGGTTATCCTGGATTATCCTGGGTTAAAATCTAAGTCACGTACTCTTGATGTGGCCAAAATATCTACTCACTCCCTTTATTACTCATTATTCACTGTACTTAGTTACTCACGGACGAGTGTCCTTAACTACGGTCCATTGTATCTACCGGGAAGGGGGGGGGGGAGGAATGATGGGTTATGGGGTGGAGATAGAGGGGGTGTATGGGAGAGTGGGGGGTGGTAGACAGGAAGTGATAGAGGATGGGCGCTGAATACGTGTGATCAAGGTCACTGTTGGTGCCAGCATCAAGTCACGAGATGACCCAGTCAGATAAAGTTTTGCAATGGTCATCCAGGATACATTGTTATGTATACACACGCTTGGTTTGATATATGTATGAGATACATAACAGCCCTCCGTGTGCAAGCGTACATAAGAGAGAGAGTGTGTATACACATCTGCAAATGAGTTATTGTATAAGTGTTACCAATACTGAGCGAACATGTGTGTAGAGGGTTATATAGTGGTAGATTGGACCACCACCATCACTTCTTGTTGTTGTAACAACAAACAGCTAATTAGGAAGAGGTTCAGACACCTGGATACCTAACACCTGGGTACCTTACACCTGGGTACCTAACACCTGTGTACCTAACACCTTGGTACATGACACCTGGATACCTAACACCTGGGTACCTAACACCTGGGTACATTACACCTGGATACCTAACACCTGTGTACCTAACACCTTGGTACATAACACCTGGATACCTAACACCTGGGTACCTAACACATGGGTACCTAACACCTGGGTACATTACACCTGGATACCTAACACCTGTGTACCTAACACCTTGGTACATAACACCTGGATACCTAACACCTGGGTACATAACACCTGGGTACCTAACACCTTGGTACATAACACCTGGGTACCTAACACCTGTGTACCTAACACCTTGGTACATGACACCTGGATACCTAACACCTGGGTACCTAACACCTGGGTACATTACACCTGGATACCTAACACCTAGATATCTAACACCTGGGTACCTAACACCTGGTGATCTCCCACTTGAACCTCTGCTCACGACTTAGCAACCTGACTTAAATCTTAAACCAACATGAACCCGGATATCTAATTCTAAGTTATTTTAATTCTCATGGATTCTAATTCTAATAAATTTTAATTGTATTAAATTCTAATTCTAATAAATTCTAATTCTAATCAGTTTATTTATAATCGATTCTAATTATATTCTATTCTAATTCTAATCCTAATACATTCTAATTCTAATCCTAATATATTCTAATTCTAATGTATTCTAATATTTTCTAATTATAATCGATTCTAATTCTAATATAATATAATTGCAATCTTTTCTAATTCTAATCTATTATAATTCTAACTTATTCTAATTCTAATTTATTTTCATTCTAATTTATTCTAATTAAAATTTATTTTAATTCATTACAATTTTAAGTCATTCAATTTCTAACTGATTCTAATTCTAATTTATTCTTATTCAAATTGAATCTAATTCTAATTAATCTAATTCTAATTAATCAATTCTAATTGTTACTTATTCTTACTCAGAATTATTCTAATTCAAATTAAATCTAATGCTAATTTAATCTAATTCTAATTGAATATAATTCTAATTGAGTATAGTTCTAATTGATGCTAATTCAATTTTTTTTAAATGTTTTCTATAATCGGAGCTCTTTTTTTTAAATGAGAGCTTCTGGAGCTCTTTTTCGGTGTTCTTTATCATGGCTCTATGCTGCAATGAGAGCTCCAGGAGCTCTGTCTCAGAGCTTTATAATGCAGTCGACTGGTTAATGTATGCACCAGTTAGCCTGACCTTAACTGTTAGAAGATTGTAGAGAGCAACTCTCTCTCTCTCTCTCTCTCTCTCTCTCTCTCTCTCTCTCTCTCTCTCTCTCTCTCTCTCTCTCTCTCTCTCTCTCTCTCTCTCTCTCTCGTGATTTCTTGTTATTATTAATGTAATAATAAAAATATAACAACAACAATAATAATTATAATAATAATAATAATAATAATAATAATAATAAATATCTCACCCTAACTTCCTCCTGCCTTAGTATATACACTTTCACTTCTCTCTTACTTGCTGTTGCCATTTTCTTTTTGTCCCATCTACCTCTTACTCTAACTGTAGCTACAACTAAATAATGATCCCATATATCCGTTGCCCTCTATAAACATGTACATCCTGAAGCCTACCATCAACCTTTTATCCACCAATACATAGTCTAACAAACTACTTTCATTACGTACTATGTCATACCTTGTATACTTATTTATCCTCTTTTTCATAAAATATGTATTACTTACCTGTCGACTAACGCCCAGGTACCTATTTTACTGCTAGGTGAACATGGTCAGCAGGTGTCTTAAGGTAACACGTTCTGAATGTTTCCACCCGTACCTGGGATCGAACTACGGACCTCAGTGTGCGCTACCAATCGAACTACGGAACATGTAATAATAGCAAACAAGCGATACAAGATGCAAAACAACCACAAAGGGAGTTGAATAATAGCTCTAGGACTTTCGTGTTGCAATCAACACATCTTCAGGAGCTTGCAGTGTTCCAGGCAGATTCGTTCAGGGGAACGACTCTAGCTAGTACCGTTCCCCTGAACGAATCTGAAGATGTGTTAATTGCAACACGAAAGGCCTAGAGCTATTATTCAACTTCTTCTATGGTTGTATTGCATAGTATGTGTAAAGTACATAAGATAGTCCCATTAAAGGTCAAATAGAGTAGAATGAGAGGATACGGTGAAAGACCTGGGAGTAATTATGTCAGCTGACCTTTCTTTCAAAGAACACAATAAGACAAAGGTGACGACAGTCGAGAAGATGATGGGATGGATAATGTGTACTTTCAAAACAAGGGAAATAGTGCCAAGGGTGACGCTGTTCACTATTCTCGCTTAGAGTATTGTTCAGTGTTGACGGCCCCGTTCAGGGCATGAGAGATACCAGACCTGGAACACATACAGAGATCATTTACAACCCGCATAGAGTCATTAAAACATTTAAATTACTAGGAACGTCTCGGAGTACTAAATATGTACTCGCTGGAGCGGAGGACAGAGATACATGATAATGTATACGTAGAAAGTACTCGATGACCTTGTCCCAAATTTACACACTGCCATAACAACACTGTAGTGAGAGATGTGAAAAAGCAGGGGCGTCGTGGGCATAAGAGAACATTGTATCAACATCCGTGGGCCCAGACTGTTCAACATCTTACCAGAAGTTACCAGAAACACTGCTGGGACAAATATAGAAGTCTTCAAGAGGAAACTGGACAAGTACCTCCAGTCAGGCGACCGATCAACCAGGCTGTGATGGACATGTGGGGCAGCTGGCCGCCAGCAGCAACAGCCTAGTTGATCAGGCAAGCACCAAGATGAGCCTGACCCAGGACCGGGAGTGGGGAAAGTAGGCAGTGAGGGAGGGGGAAGTAGGTAGGGGTTACGGAGTTGTAGGGGGGTGAGGCTTTGATATTTACACATGTGGGTGGTGGTGTTAGTGGGTTGGTCAAGTGGGGGCGGGCGAGGTGGTTCAGGGGTAATGAAAGAGAGTCCTTCAGTAGGATGCCAGGATGCTGAGGAAGGACCAGTGGTCTCAGGACCACAGACCACCTCCTTGTTTCACCACATACATCCTTGAAGACCACTTCTGCAACATCAATTATGTCTTACCTCTTTCTCCATACCTTAATCAATATTTATC
>WNWK01002557.1:0-127500 GCA_009830355.1 Cherax destructor | reverse complement strand
CCCTCTTGAAGACAACCAGGAGTCTATTGGTAATTCCCCTTATGTATGTTGGGAGGCTGCTGAACAGTCTCGGGCTCCAGACACTTATTGTTTTATCTTAGTGTACTAATGGCGCCCCTGCTTTTCACTGGGGGTATGTTGCACAATCTGCTTAGTCTTTTGCTATCGAAGGGAGTGATTTCTGTGTGCAGATTTGGGACTAGTCCGTCTAGGATTTTCCAGGTGTAGATAATGATGTATCTCTCTCGCCTGCGCTCCAGTGAGTACAGATCAAGTGGCTCCAAGCATTCTCAGTAATTAAGGTGTTTGACAAAACTTACATGTGAAGTGAAGGTTCTCTGTACATTCTCTAGATCTACGATTTACCTGCCATGAATGGAGATGTTAAGCACAGAAGTATTCCAGCCTAGAGAGAACAAGGATTTAGAAAGGACCATCACTGGCTTGGCATCCCTTGTTTTGAAGGTTCTCATTATCCATCGTATCATTTTCCTCGCAGATGTGATAGTGACACTGTTATGATCCTTGAAGGTGAGATCATCAGACATTACCACTCCCAGGTCCTTCACGCTACTTTTCCGCTCTATTGTGTGATAAGAGTTTGTAGTATACTCCATTATGTTGTGATCCGAGTGTATTATCTTTGATAGTGTAATATGTCGTACCAGATCATCATTATTAGTGAAGATGAGGTCAAGTGACTTTTCTAGTCTTGTTGGTTCGACTATCTGTTGACTTAGGTTGTGTTTATTGCAGAGATTTATTAGCTCATGTGTGTGTGACTTTTCATGTGCGCTGCCTCCAGGGATAGTCTCTGCTACAACATTATTTGCTACATTCTTCCATTTTGTATGTCTTAGATTGAAGTCACCAAGCAGCAAGATGATTGGGATGGGGCTGGAAGGTTTTCCAGATAGTAGTCAATTTTCAATAGCTGTTCCTTGAACTGATGGGAAGTTGCATCTGTTGGCTTATATACAACCTCAATGACTAAGTTTTGGTTCTCGATCTTTAATGTTATAACCACAACTACATCATTTGTGGTGTTCAATAACTGTGCGAATGAGTGACTCTGACACACAGGACAACCCTCCCTTGTTGCCTGTTCTTTCTGTCGCATCTAGAAAGGTTGTACCCAGTTATTCATGTTTCGTTACCAAAGTTGTCTTTTGTGTGGGTCTCTGTGAAGGCTGCAAACATCGCATTTGACTCCTCTAGAAGTCCACTGGTGAAAGGTATTTTGTTATTGGTGGATGGCTTAAGACCCTGTATGTTAGCAAAAATAAATGAGGTCGTGATGCGTGTTTGTTGGAGGGATTTTGTTGTTTGTATCAGTAGTGAGTCTGGAGGGGTCACTGGTTTTGCCTCCAGTCCAACAAGGCTCCAAGGTGGTGGAATATTTTAGTTATTTCTTTCCTAGGGATATACTCTCCAGAAGGGATACCCTCCCCAGGTCCTGTTAGTTCACGTCCGAGGGGACTGAAAGAGGTATGTGTGTGTACACCTCAGAGGAATGCTGAGTGCTGTGTCCTTTCCACTGCCGGGGGAAATACTGATTACCTCAGTTACGACCTGAGTTATGTGGGGTGCTGACGCCCACAATCTGGTGGACCAGGAGATAGAAACTCTCTCTCTTTCTCTCTCTCTAACAGTGTGTGTTAGCTAGACAAGTGTCTCCTGACACTGCTAGCTAGACAAGTGTCTCCTGACACTGCTAGCTAGACAAGTGTCAGGAGAGCAGTGGTAGGGTAATCACCGGTCTACCGGAGCTGCGTTCCAGGTCCCATTCACGAAACAACAGGGGTTCAGTCCCCGGGGTGTTGGGGGAGGGGGAGGGGAGTGTTGTTCTTGTGGTGGAGGGAGAGAAGGGTAGAGGAGGAGAGGGTAGAGTGCCCGGGCACTTGTGGGTAGTCTACAGGGCACCGCCTTCAAGTGGGCACCACACAAGGGTACCCACTGAGCCCCTTGCTGTACTAAGTGGCAGCAAGAAAGAGAAGATTATGACTTAGGTAGGTAGGTACGTAGGTAGGGGAGGGGGGAGGGGGAAAGAGGGGAGAGGGAAGAGAATGTGGGAAAGAGGAAGAATGGACAGAATTGCAACATCATCAAACGAATGGCAGCACTGTTTCTTTTGTCTACTGTCCCTTTTGTCTACTGTCCCTTTTGTCTACTGTCCCTTTTGTCTACTGTCCCTTTTGTCTACTGTGCTTTTTGTCTACTGTCCCTTTTGACTACTGTCCCTTTTGTCTACCGTTCTTTTTGTCTACTGTCCCATTGGTCTACTGTCCCTTTTGTCTACTGTCCCTTTTGTCTACTGTCCCATTGGTCAACTGCCCCTTTTGTCTACTGTCCCATTGGTCTACTGTCCCATTAGTCTACTGTTTCATTGGTCTACTGTCGCTTTTGTCTACTGTCCCTTTTGTCTACAGTCCCTTTTGTCTACTGTCCCTTTTTTCTACTGTCCCATTGGTCTACTGTCCCATTGGTCTACTGTCCCTTTGGTCTTCTGTCCCATTGGTCTACTGTCCCATTGATCTACAATCCCATTGGTCTGTCCCTTTTTTCTACTGTCCCTCTTGTCTACTGTCCCTTTGGTCTACTGTTCCATTGGTCTATTGTCCCTTTGGTCTACTGTCCCATTGTTCTACTGTCCCTTTATTCTACTGTCCCATTGGTCTACTGTCCCATTGTTCTACTGTCCCATTGGTCTACTGTCCCATTGGTCTACTGTCCCATTGTTCTACTGTCCCATTGGTCTACTGTCCCATTGGTCTGTCCCTTTTTTCTACTGTGCCTTTTGTCTACTGTCCCATTGGTCTACTGTCCCATTGGTCTACTGTCCCATTGATCTACTATCCTATTGGTCTACTGTCCCATTGGTCTGTCCCTTTTTTTTACTGTCCCTCTTGTCTACTGTCCCTTTGGTCTACTGTTCCATTGGTCTATTGTCCCTTTGGTCTACTGTCCCATTGTTCTACTGTCCCTTTAGTCTACTGTCCCATTGGTCTACTGTCCCATTGGTCTACTGTCCCTTTGGTCTACTGTCCCTTTGGTCTACTGTCCCTTTCATCTACTTCCCTTTGATCTACTTCCCTTTGGCTAAGGGGAGGGGAGGGGAGAGGTGAGTGCCACTGCAGTGAGTCATGGCACCAGCAGACGACCGTTGGTCTTGTGTAAACTTGCATTGGCATTGAGGGTAGGAGAGGTGGCACCCTGGGAGAGGTGGCACCCTGGTAGAGGTGGCACCCTGGTGGAAGTGGCACCCTGGGGGAGGTGACACCCTGGGGAGGTGACACCCGGGGAGTGGAGGGGGTCATGCACCTGGGAGGTGACACGAAGGGGTGGTAGTGCACCTGGTGTAGGTGGACGATGGAGGTGCACCTGGGGAGTGATCCTGGAGATGGCACCCTGATAGAGGTGGCATCCTGGTGGAGGTGGCACCCTGGTAGAGGTGGCACCCTGGTGGAGGTGGCACCCTGGTGAATGGGGCACCCTATTGTAGGTGGCACTCTGGAGGACATGACACCCAGGTGGATGTGGCACCCTGGTGGAGATGGCACCCTGGTAGGGGTGGCACCCTGGTGGAGGTGGCACCCTGGTGGAGGTGGCACCCTGGTGGAGGTGGCACCCTGGAAGAGGTGGCACCCTGGAAGAGGTGGCACCCAGAGGAGGTGGCACCCTTGGGGAGGTGTCACCCTTGTGGAGGTGGCACCCTGGAAGAGGTGGCACACTGGAAGAGGTGGCACCCTGGAAGAGGTGGCACCCAGAGGAGGTGGCACCCTTGGGGAGGTGGCACCCTGGTGAGGGTTGGACCCTGCTGATGTGTGACTCCTTAGCGAGGTGGAGCCCTGGAAAGTGGACGAGGATGGAGTGCACCCTTGGGAGGTTGTCACCCTGATGAGAGGTTTGGTAGCCCTGGTGCAAGCTGAAGAAGGTGGTAGCCCTGGCAAGCGTGACGCACTTAGGAGGGTTGGTACCCTTGCAATGCTGTGACGTCACTTAGCGAGGGTTGGTAGCCCTGCTGCAATGCTGTGACGTCACTTAGCGAGGGTTGGTAGCCCTGCTGCAATGCTGTGACGTCACTTAGCGAGGGTTGGTAGCCCTGCTGCAATGCCGTGACGTCACTTAGCGAGGGTTGGTAGCCCTGCTCAAGCGCGTATACGAGGTTGGTAGCCCTGCTGCAATGCCGTGACGTCATTTAGCGAGGGTTGGTAGCCCTGCTGCAATGCCGTGATCATCATTGGAGGGTTGAGTAGCCCGGTGATGCATGCCCATGGCAGGCGGAACTCGACCTTGTACCACACGACGTTGGTACCCTGCTGCAATGCCCGGGTACTCACTTACAGAGGCTTGAGTAGCCCTGCTGCTAATGCCTTGACCACATAGCCGACTGCCTTGGTACCCGCTGCAACTGCCTCTGGTCCACTCTCGGTTGGTACCCCCATCCTACAACTGCCTCTGGACCAACATAGTACAGACCTCCCTGGTACCCACAATCCCTGGAACAACTGCCTCAGACACTGCCTTGGTACCCACAGCGCCTTGGTACCACACACTGCCTCTGGTACCACACATACAGACCTGCCTCTGGACCACATACAGACCTGCCTCTGGTCCATACATACAGACCTGCCTCTGGTACCCATGCATACAAACCTGCCTCTGGTACCCACACATACAGACCTGCCTCTGGTACCCTCACATGCCTACACACCTGCCTCTGGTACCCACACATAGCTACACACCTGCCTCTGGTACCCACACATAGCTACAGACCTGCCTCTGGTACCCACACATACCTACACACCTGCCTCTGGTACCCACACATAGCTACAGACCTGCCTCTGGTACCCACACATACTACAACCTGCTCTGGTACCACACACTGTTGGTCCACACATAGCACAACCTGCTCTGGTACCACACATATATATATTGGTTCCAATACTATCTATGGTCCATACATATAAACTGCTCATGGTACTCAACATCACACACCTGGACACACACACACTCCTCTGCCAAAGTACACCACCACATCTGCCTCTGGTACCACACAACTACACCTGCCTCTGGTACACACACACACCTGCCTCTGGTACCACACACACACCTGCCTCTGGTACACACATCTACACCCTGCCTCTGGTACCACATACACACCTGCCTCTGGTACCCACACACACACACCTGCCTCTGGTACCACACATCTACACACCTGCCTCTGGTACCACACACACATCCTGCCTCTGGTACCCACACATGTACACACCTGCCTCTGGTACACACAGATACAACCTGCCTCTGGTACCACACACTACCACACACCTGCCTCTGGTACCACAACAACCTGCCTCTGGTACACACACCTGCCTCTGGTACCCACACACACACCTGCCTCTGGTACACACATACACACCTGCCTCTGGTACACACACACCTGCCTCTGGTACACACATGACACCTGCCTCTGGTACACACACACACACTGCCTCTGGTACGCACAGCACCTGCCTCTGGTACCACAGACATCTGCCTTCTGGTACACTGCCTCTGGTACACACACACACACACCTGCCTCTGGTACACACACACCTGCCTCTGGTACGCACAGCACCTGCCTCGTACACACAGACACCTGCCTCTGGTACACACACACACACCTGCCTCTGGTACACACACACCTGCCTCTGGTACGCACAGCACCTGCCTCTGGTACACACACATCTGCCTCTGGTACACACAACACCTGCCTCTGGTCACCACACACAGACTCTGCCTCTGGTACACACACGACACCTGCCTCTGGTACACACACACCTGCCTCTGGTACGCACAGCGCCTACCACTGCCTCTGTACACACAGACACCTGCCTCTGGTACACACACACATCTGCCTCTGGTACAGACAGACACCTGCCTCTGGTACACACACATCTGCCTCTGGTACACACAGACACCTGCCTCTGGTACACACACACACACACCTGCCTCTGGTACACACACACACACCTGCCTCTGGTACACACACACCTGCCTCTGGTACGCACAGCACCTGCCTCTGGTACACACACACACCTGCCTCTGGTACGCACAGCACCTGCCTCTGGTACACACAGACACCTGCCTCTGGTACACACACACACACCTGCCTTTGGTACACACAGACACACCTGCCTTTGGTACACTGCCTCTGGTACACACAGGTAGCTAGTGCTGCTCTGAATCCCATATCAGTGAGGGTTTGAATGATGGGTGATGGGGATAAGTGGGAGGGGGATTAATGGGGATAAGTGCGAGGAGGATTAATGGGTAAGGTAAATGAATGGGGAGGATGATAAATGGAGGAGGGGGATGAATGGGGAGGGGAATAAGTGGAATGAGGGGGGAATAAGAGGACATAAAAGGGAGCCTAGACAATACTCGTCTCAGTCACCCTCCAGCCGTCGTAAGGGACGGACACGCGTTCCTCCGCTCCTTCCTCCATCATCAAAACATTACAGTGCATCAACGGTTACAAAAAAAAATATCAGTCGGTCACTAAGCCTCCTGGATTCACACGCTGCTCCTGGATATATTTAAAGGGAATATATAACACCGTGGAGTATTAAGAGATACGTTTAGGCTTCAGTTTCCTCTTACCACTTTAACAAAGAGGTAAGTCAAGTGTTTTTTTAAGTGTGTTGACGAAGGATAAAGTGTGTCGTGAGTGCCTGGTAACAGAGTGTGTTGGGGAGACAGTGGTGAAGATAATGCAACGTTTTGGATGCTTCTGTTGGAGAAACGTTGTGTGTTTTCCTGTTTCATGTAATGTTTCCCTCTCATATTACATCACAAACCATCCCTTTATTATTATTATTATTATTATTACCATTAAGTGTTACGGGGAAGCGGTAAGCCCGTAAGGGTCACATAATATCTGTCAAATGCGAGGCAGTCAGGTGTGATCCCAGGAGGAAACATCAGTTATTTGAAATCGCCAGAGATGAGGAGGTGGAGGGGAGGGTATGATCTGGGCCCCCCGTGCGTCCCCCTTACCCTCTCCCCTACCCAGAGGACCCACAGTACCCTGGGACCAGCGGGTTGGACCCTCCAGGGGAAGGTATCGAGGGTAAACATAACGGGAGAGAAAACTGCAGTAGGCCTACTGGCCCATGCTAGGCAGGTCTAACTCACACCAGTAGGCCTACTGGCCCATGCTCGGCAGGTCTAACTCACACCAGTAGGTCTACTGGCTCATCCTAGGCAGGTCTAACACACACCAGTAGGCCTACAGGCCCATGCTAGGCAGGTCCAATTCACACCCACTCATGTATTGGTCTAACCCTGTTTTTAAAGCTATGCAGAGTAGGGATTTCTTGTATATTTAACATTGGTGTTCCTATTATTGTAGTAAGCTGAGCCTCTTTATATAACGTTAATGTTGACCTTTGCTCTGGGTTATCCCAGGTAATTTACACTATGATAATTGTACTTCTGTGTACCTGTGGCTAAACAAACAAACTTATTTACTTCACAATATTCCTACTGTGCCACGTTTTACTGTAACTATCAGACAGTTGAATTACTTAACTGTTTTAACGTTTAAGATTATCATGGCGGAGTTCTCGTGTGTCTTACTACCTGGTAGTTTGTTCCACTTACTGTCACCACTTAGTCACCTTCAGTGGGGCTACCTGGTAGTTTGTTCCACTTACTGTCACCACTTAGTCACCTTCAGTGGGGCTACCTGTTAGTTTGTTCCACTTACTGTCACATTCAGTGGGGCTGCCTGGTAGTTTGTTCCACTTACTGTCACCTTCAGTGGGGCTACCTGTTAGTTTGTTCCACTTACTGTCACCTTCAGTGGGGCTGCCTGGTAGTTTGTTCCACTTACTGTACCTTCATGGGTACCTGGTATTTGTTCACTTACTGTCACCTTTCAGTGGGCTACCTGTAGTTTTTCCACTTACTGTCACCGCAGTGGAGCTACTTAAAGTTTTTACGTTCAAGATTATCATGGCGGACCTTCGTGGGCTGACCTGGTAGTTTGTTCCACTTACTGTCACCACTTAGTCACCTTCAGTGGGGCTACCTGGTAGTTTGTTCCACTTACTGTCACCTTCAGTGGGGCTACCTGGTAGTTTGTTCCACTTACTGTCATCTTCAGTGGGGCTACCTGGTAGTTTGTTCCACTTACTGTCACCTTCAGTGGGGCTACCTGGTAGTTTGTTCCACTTACTGTCACCGTCAGTGGGGCTACCTGGTAGTTTGTTCCACTTACTGTCACCTTCAGTGGGTCTACCTGGTAGTTTGTTCCACTTACTGTCACCGTCAGTGGGGCTACCTGGTAGTTTGTTCCACTTACTGTCACCTTCAGTGGGGCTACCTGGTAGTTTGTTCCACTTACTGTCACCTTCAGTGGGGCTACCTGGTTAGTTTGTTCCACTTACTGTCACCTTCAGTGGGGCTGCCTGGTAGTTTGTTCCACTCATCTTCAGTGGAGACATGGGAACTGAGGGACTAATTACCTCAAACTCCTCATCTTCCACCATTCTCTGTATTGGACTGACGAAGCCACTGGCTGGCGTGACGTTACCACAATAAAGTCACCCAGGTGTTGCACAAGGGTCTCATCCATCACCTTGTGGGTTTTATAACCCGTTTATACAACACCGTCATCCATATCACGTAATCTTATCTGATAACCTTGAAACAACCGAAGGTATGTGTCATGGTACCTCAGATACCACAAAACATAGGTTCCAGACAGAGCAATTGTAATAATAATAATAATAATAATAATATTAATAATATCTTCATTTACTACATGTACAAGGTATACAGGCCTAGCTGACATCAATGACACACTACTATATAGAAAGTTGCTTGTTATGCAGAGCTTTCGGGCAAATTTGGTCAGTATTGTCCCCAGGATGCGACCCACACCAGTCGACTAACACCCAGTTACCTATTTTACAGCTAGGTGAACATGGAGAGCAGGTGTCTTAAGGGAAACATGCCCTAATGTTTTCACCCGTACCGGGGATCGAACCACGGACCTCAGTACGTGAGCTGAGTGCTCTACCAATTTTTCCTGCTTGTAGAGGTTAGTCTAGCTGGGTAAAGCTCTCCACCGCTAAATGTTGACCTCATACACACACCCTTCAGCAGCTTGTGTCTACCTAACACTTGTTGCCAGTGGACTTTGGATAGTTTGAAAAAAAAAACAGGCTGGATGGGTGTAAGTTGGACCTGCCTCGCATGGGCCAGTAGGCCTGCTCCTTTCTTAAAGTCTTATGAGCAATGTACTCCTTTTTTGTTCTGTATGATAGTTACACAGCGGGAACACCAGCAGTGTACTGCTACACTGTTCTATATGATAGTTACACAGCGGGAACACCAGCAGTGTACTGCTACACTGTTCTATATGATAGTTACACAGTGGGAACACCAGCAGTGTACTGCTACACTGTTCTATATGATAGTTACACAGTGGGAACACCAGCAGTGTACTGCTACACTGTCCTATATGATAGTTACACAGTTAGAATAAAAGTTAGCTATGGAAACAGCTTTAAATCGAGAAGTGGTGAAAAAGACAGCAGCGAGAGGATGTTTATTGTGTTTACACAGTGGGAATACCAGCAGTGTACTGCTACACTGTTCTATATGATAGTTACACAGTGGGAACACCAGCAGTGTACTGCTACACTGTTCTATATGATAGTTACACAGTGGGAACACCAGCAGTGTACTGCTACACTGTTCTATATGATAGTTACACAGTGGGAACACCAGCAGTGTACTGCTACACTGTTCTATATGATAGTTACACAGTTAGAATAAAAGTTAGCTATGGAAACACAGCTTTAAATCGAAAAGTGGTGAAAAAAAAGACAACAGCAGAGAGGATTTTATTGTTTTACCTGTGTAGAAGGTTCGCCAGGCAGTGTACACCTCGCAGATGTATACAGGTGTAGTTAAGTGAGTGGCCGGGTCAGTGAGATCAGTGTATGAGGTGACCCGCAAGATGGGGGCACAGCAGGAAGCCAACTCGTCCTTCCAGTGAGTTGTTTATACAAGATGAGTAAGTAAGTAAGCAAGTTTATTCAGGTGTACACAAATACAGTTACATAGATTATCATACATAGCAGCATATGTGTAGAGAACCCAGGATAACCCAAAAAAATGTCAAAGTGACTTATTTCCATTGGGGTCCTTTACATTTCCATTGAGTTGAGTTGAGCTGCAGGTTGAGCTAAATTGAAGCTCCTTGATTCTGTTGGATTGTATTTTGTGTTCAGATTAGCGCAGCTTCTAGGCATCTACGACGTGTTTGGTCTGTTTTATGACCAGCTGGGTGTCCTTCCAAGATAGCAAGTGTGTTGTAGAATTAGATACATGTGTAACATCTGGGTATCTTGTAGACGTTTCATCAACCAGTATTTTTTTTCCATTACAATACAAGGACATAATGTGAAGACTGTAGAATTATATACAAAAGATGAAGTAATCAGTCCCTCGGCCTTGTAGTTGGTGAAGATCACCGTAGTTTTGAAGACTACGATGATTTTCACCAACTACGAGGCTGAGGTACTGATTACCTCATCTTTTGTATATAATTCTACAGTCTTCACATTATGTCCTTGTATTGTATTGATAAAGACACTGGTGGGCGAAACATCTACAATATAGGTACCCAGATGTTGCACATGTGTCTAATTACTCATCTTATCGGTGTTGTATGCACAGGTATCGGTGTTGTATGTACAACAAGTGTGTTGTCTGCTCCCTGGGGATCACTCAGGGATTAGTCAGGAAAAAAGAAACACAAATGTAGTATTGTTGAAAGCCCTGCTTTCACACTGGTGTTCTTTCATCCTCATCATTCATCCTCATCCTTCATCCTCATCCTTCATCCTCATCCTTCATCCTCATCATTCATCCTGCCCTGCATATTTCTGCTTACACTGCACCTTCGCAACAGAACACAATGTCTACGAGGTTGCATTGATGAAATATTGGCACTGGGCCGACGGCAGCAGCAACAGCCTGGTTGACCAGGCAACCACCAGACGAGCTTGGCCTAAGGCCGGAATACAGGAGTAGGAAAAACTCTGGAAACTCTTCACGGGTATACCAAACACGTTCAATTTTTGGTCTCAACAGTGTGCTTTGTGACTGAGACGAGACCGGTGCGCAGGGGCGATGATGACTGGTGCAATTAACAGTTGATCTGTTGCAGTGAAAAGCACACAGAGGCAACGGGAAGAATAGGCAGAGCATCAACAGGAAAGGAAGGGGCGTGTTGCAGGATGGAGGTATTGCCAGAGTGGTGTCCGCCGGAGCTGTCCTCTGATGGTACTTCCTCTCTTGGTGGCACTGTGGTGGCACTGTGGTAGTGGTACTAATGTTGGCACTGTGATAGTAGTGGTGGCACTGTGGTACTAATGGTGGCACTGTGGTATTAATGGTGGCATTGTGGTACTAATGGTGGCACTGTGGTAGTAGTGGTGGCATTGGTGGCTAATGGTGGCCCTGTGGGGGTAGTGATCTCTCACATGAGCTGTCAGCATCAGTTGTCAGTATAAACTCTTGTCAGTTGTGTTACAATTATTTCAGTGTAACATGATAACTTGCCTAGAGTGGTGTCAGTGTCTGGCTATCTGGTGTTGACCTAACTGTTGCCTGTGGGTCAGTAGATCGTACTCTAGCATGGACATGTAGCCTAACTGCCTAGTGTCAGTAAAACTCTTGCCTAGTTGTGTTACATTTATTTTCAGTGTAAACAGTGATAACTGCCTAGCATGGGTCAGTAGTCCTAGCTGCCTATCATGGGTCATTAGACCTAACTGCCTAGCATGGGTCAGTAGATCTACTTGCCTAGCATGGGACAGTAGACCTAACTGCCTAGCATGGGTCAGTAGACCTAGCTGCCTAGCATGGGTCAGTAGACCTAGCTGCCTATCATGGGTCAGTAGATCTAATTGCCTAGCATGGGTCAGTAGTCCTACTTACCTAGCATGGGTCAGTAGTCCTAGCTGCCTAGCATGGGTCAGTAGACCTACCTCCCTAGCATGGGTCAGTAGACCTACCTGCCTAGCATGGGGTCAGTAGGCCTAACTCCTAGCATGGGTCAGTAGACCTACCTCCTAGCATGGGTCAGTAGACCTACCTCCTACATGGGTCAGTAGACCTACCTGCCTAGCATGGGTCAGTAGTCCTACTTCCCTTAGCATGGGTCAGTAGACCTACCTCCCTAGCATGGGTCAGTAGACCTACCTGCCTAGCATGGGTCAGTAGGCCTACCTCCCTAGCATGGGTCAGTAGACCTACCTGCCTAGCATAGGTCAGTAGGTCTACTGCTGTTCTTTCTCCTGAACACCTTGGTGTTCTCTTTTTGTTCTACTGAACACTGATGGGAGGCTGCTGAGCAGTCTTGGGCTCCGTACACTTGTTGTGTTTTCTCTTAGTGTTCTCGTGGTGTTCTCTTTTTGTTCTGAACCCTCGGTGTTCTGTGACTCTTGGGTGAGTCATAGACACTAATGAAAACGAGAGACGTTCAACGAGTATCAACAAGACTCACTGAACGTCGTTGTCTTTCAACTTGAAGACACAGGGCGTAAACGAGTGTAAAAAAAAATCAACAATAACACTCAGGTTGCAGAACGTTTCGCTCTGTTTAGATCTTTCATTGTGACGACACACACACACACACACACACACACACACACAAGTGACGTAGTGGAGGCAGGAACCATACATAGTTTTAAGACTAGGTTTGATAAAGCTCATGGAACAGGGAGAGAGATGACCTAGTAGCGATCAGTGAAGAGGCGGAGCCAGGAGCTATGTCTCGACCCCTGCAACCACAATTTTTGAGTGTACATACACACGTGGGCAACAGTGACTGGTGAGAGGGAATAGTTGAGTGGGAGGCAGAAGGGAGAGGTGGAGTGGGAATGGGGTTGTGTAGGGGGTGGTAGGGTGATGGGGAGATTGAGGAAATGGGGAAGAGAGGGAAGGGGAGAGGAAAGGAATGATGGTGTATAGGAAGGAATGAGTGGAATGAGGAATGAGTCATGGGGGTTGGGGAATGGGGAAGGGGTGTGTTCCGCACGGCCGCCTGGACTGAACCGTACTACAAAACTTGCTGTCTGGTGCCGCTACCCACCTGTCACAGGTGTACGGGAACTGCTGAAGCTGTAGTCTGTCTACCAGCAGCCTGTCTCTCTACCAGCAGCCTGTCTGTCTACCAGCAGCCTGTCTACCAGCAGCCTGTCTCTCTGTCTACCAGCAGCCTGTCTCTGTCTACCAGCAGCCTGTCTCTGTCTACCAGCAGCCTGTCTCTCTGTCTACCAGCAGCCTGCTCTCTGTCTACCAGCAGCCTGCTCTCTGTCTACCAGCAGCCTGTCTCTGTCTACCAGCAGCCTGTCTCTCTGTCTACCAGCAGCCTGTCTCTCTGTCTACCAGCAGCCTGTCTCTCTGTCTACCAGCAGCCTGTCTCTGTCTACCAGCAGCCTGTCTGTCTACCAGCAGCCTGTCTGTCTACCAGCAGCCTGTCTGTCTACCAGCAGCCTGTCTGTCTACCAGCAGCCTGTCTCTCTGTCTACCAGCACCCTGTCGCTCTGTCTACCAGCAGCCTGTCTGTCTTGTCTACATCTGTCTGACCGTGTCTACTCCCATCTAACTGTCTACGTACAATTGGCGGTAAGTTCCAGGTGCTTAGATATAGAAAGAATGAAGAACTCAAAAGGAACAATGTGTATAAAACTAAAGAGAATCGTCAAATAGAACGAAAAGAGGTGAAAGACCTGGGAGTAATAATGTCGGCTGACCTTTCTTTCAAAGAACACAGTAAGGCAAATGTCACGACAGTCAGGAAGACGAACTTTCAAATCAAGGGAAATTGTGCCAATGGTGACGCTGTTCACTATTCTCGCTTAGAGTATTGTTCAGTGTTGACGGCCCCGTTCAGGGCATGAGAGATACCAGACCTGGAACACATACAGAGATCATTTACAACTCGCATAGAGCCAATAAAGTATTTAAATTACTAGGAACGTCTCGGAGTACTAAATATGCACTCGCTGGAGTGGAGGACAGAGATACGTGATAATGTATACGTAGAAAGTACTCGATGACCTTACCCAAATTTTCACACTGCCATAACAACACGGGAGTGAGAGATATGTGAAAAAGCTGGAGCGTCGTGGGCATAATAAGAGAACATTGTATCAACTTCCGTGGGCCCAGACTGTTCAACTCTTACCAGAAGTTACCAGAAACACTGCTGGGACAAGTATAGAAGTCTTCAAGAGGAAACTGGACAAGTACCTCCAGTCAGCCGATAGATCAGCCAGGCTGTGATGGATATGTGGGGCAGTGGGCCACCATGATGAAGCAAGCACCAAGACGAACCTGGCCTATGACCGGGCTGCGGGAGTGGCAACTCTCGAAACCCAGCCAAGGTATATCACAGGTATGACCTTCCGAGCCTGTCTACACCCGTCTGACCCTGCCTACACTCGTCTGACCCTGTCTACACCCGTCTGACCCTGCCTACACCCATCTGACCCTGTCTACACCCGTCTGACCCTGTCTACACCCACCTGACCCTGTCTACACCCGTCTGACCTTGTCTACACCCGTCTGACCCTGTCTACGGTGATCTTGTTTCCTCTAATGACAGATCTCAATTACTCTGGAAGGCGAAGTAGAGGTCGAAGTTCTGGTTAGGAGTAATTTACAGCCAAGACAACAGTGCGCCAGTGTTACCATTAAAGTTAAGAGGTGGTGGATGAGGGGGATTAAGAGGTGGTGGATTAGGAGGTGGTTATGCATTGCCTTCAATCTCTCCTCATAAGAAATATTTCTGATACATGGGATCAACTTCATCGTCCTGTATGTGTGTGTGTTTACTAGCGTATTTACTCTGCAATACGGTGACCAGAACTAAACAAAATACGTGACACCTTACCAAGGATATATATATATACAGTTGAAGTATGACCTGAGGACTCTTATACTTCTTGATGTGAAGCCAAGAATTCTGTTAATCCACCTAATCTACCACCTCATCCACCACTACCTAATTCACCACATAACCCACCTAAATCATAAACAGCCTCACCACCTGCAGCAGATCCAGCAGGTGACTCTGCACCTCCAGAGACGTATAATGAAAGTGCACTCTCCAGAGAGACGTATAATGAAAGTGCACTCTCCAGAGAGACGTATAATGAAGGTGCACTCTCCAGAGAGACGTATAATGAAGGTGCACTCTCCAGAGAGACGTATAATGAAAGTGCACTCTCCAGAGAGACGTATAATGAAGGTGCACTCTCCAGAGAGACGTAATGAGTGCACTCAGAGACATAATGAAGGTGCACTCTCCAGAGAGACGTATAATGAAGGTGCACTCTCCAGAGAGACGTATAATGAAGGTGCACTCTCCAGAGAGACATAATGAAGTGACTCAGAGACATATGATGCACTCTCCAGAGAGACATAATGAAGGTGCACTCTCCAGAGAGACATAATGAAGGTGCACTCTCCAGAGAGACATAATGAAGGTGCACTCTCCAGAGACATAATGAAGGTGCACTCTCCAGAGAGACATAATGAAGGTGCACTCTCCAGAGAGACATAATGAAGGTGCACTCTCCAGAGAGACATAATGAAGGTGCACTCTCCAGAGAGACATAATGAAGGTGCACTCTCCAGAGAGACATAATGAAGGTGCACTCTCCAGAGAGACATAATGAAGGTGCACTCTCCAGAGAGACATAATGAAGGTGCACTCTCCAGAGAGACATAATGAAGGTGCACTCTCCAGAGACATAATGAAGGTGCACTCTCCAGAAGACATAATGAAGGTGCACTCTCCAGAGAGACGTATAATGAAGGTGCATCTCCAGAAGACATAATGAAGGTGCACTCTCCAGAGAGACATAATGAAGGTGCACTCTCCAGAAGACATAATGAAGGTGCACTCTCCAGAGAGACATAATGAAGGTGCACTCTCCAGAGAGACATAATGAAGGTGCACTCTCCAGAGAGACATAATGAAGGTGCACTCTCCAGAGAGACATAATGAAGGTGCACTCTCCAGAGAGACATAATGAAGGTGCACTCTCCAGAGAGACATAATGAAGGTGCACTCTCCAGAGACGTATAATGAAGGTGCACTCTCCAAGAGACATAATGAAGGTGCACTCTCCAGAGACATAATGAAGGTGCACTCTCCAGAAGACATAATGAAGGTGCACTCTCCAGAGACTAATGAAGGTGCACTCTCCAGAGAGACATAATGAAGGTGCACTCTCCAGAGACATAATGAAGGTGCACTCTCCAGAGAGACATAATGAAGGTGCACTCTCCAGAGAGACATAATGAAGGTGCACTCTCCAGAGACATAATGAAGGTGCACTCTCCAGAGAGACATAATGAAGGTGCACTCTCCAGAGAGCATAATGAAGGTGCACTCTCCAGAGACATAGAAGTGCACTCTCAGAGACATAATGAAGTGCACTCTCCAGAGAGACATAATGAAGGTGCACTTCCAGAGACATAATGAAGTGCACTCTCCAGAGAAGTATAATGAAGGTGCACTCTCCAGAGAGACGTATAATGAAGGTGCACTCTCCAGAGAGACGTATAATGAAGGTGCACTCTCCAGAGAGACGTATAATGAAGGTGCACTCTCCGAGAGAGTATAATGAAGGTGCATTCAGGAGAATACTGAAGTGTCCAAGACGTTGAAGTGCACTTCAGGAATCATAATAAGTGCATTCGTATATGAAGTGCTCGAGAACATTAGCCAGATGAATAAAGCCTCCGGCAACATTGGGTACTCTCCGGGACGTTATAAGTGCACCCCAGCTATGAAGCTCTTCAGCGATACTGAACGTGCTCAGAACTAATGAGTGTTCACTCCCTGTATAATAGTCACTCTGCTTATTACTCCTTGTATCAGTCTGGTGAGTGAGGTTAGTACTTACCTATTGTGGACTTACAGGGCTCGGTCACAGACTGGACTGGCCACATGCTCTTCAGTCCTACTGGGAACTATTCTTCCTGATTTTTCATCTCTTATTTAGCTGTGTGTGTACTCCCAGTTGTGGTTGCAGGGTCGAGTCACAGCTCCTGGCCACGCCTCTTCACTGGTCGCTACTGGTCACTCTTCCCTCCATGAGCCTTATCATACCTCTTCTTAAAGCTATGAATGGATCCTGCCTCCACTACATCGCTTCCCAAGCTATTCCACTTCCCAACCACTCTGTGACTGAAGAAATACTTCCTAACATCCCTGTGATTCATCTGAGTCTTCAACTTCCAGCTGTGCCCCTTGTTGCTGTGTCCCATCTCTGGAACATTCTGTCTCTGTCCACCTTGTCAATTCCTCTCAGTATTTTATATGTCGTTATCATGTCCCCCCTTACTCTCCTGTCCTCCAATGTCGTCAGGTCGATTTCCCTTAACCTCTCCTCGTAAGACATACCCCTTAGCTCCCGGACTAGTCGTGTTGCAAACCTTTGCACTTTCTCTAGTTTCTTTATGTGCTTGGCTAGGTGTGGGTTCCAAACTGGTGCTGCGTACTCCAGTATGGGCCTAACGTACACAGTGTACAGGGTTCTGAACGATTCCTTATTAAGATGTCGGAATGCTGTTCTTAGGTTTGCTAGGCGCCCATATGCTGCAGCAGTTATTTGGTTGATGTGTGCCTCAGGAGATGTACCTGGTGTTATACTCACCCCAAGATCTTTTTCCTTGGGTGAGGTTTGTAGTCTCTGGCCCCCTAGACTGTATTCCGTCTGCGGTCTTCTTTGCCCTTCCCTAATCTTCATGACTTTGCACTTCTTGGGGTTGAACTCCAGGAGCCAATTCCTGGACCAGTCCTGCAGCCTGTCCAGATCCCTTTGTAGTTCTGCCTGGTCCTCGTCCGATTGAATTCTTCTCATCAACTTCACATCATCTGCAAACAGGGACACTTCGGAGTCTATTCCTTCCGTCAAGTCATTCACAAATACCAGAAACAGCACCGGTCCTAGGACTGACCCCTGTGGAACCCCACTCGTCACCGGCGCCCACTCTGACACCTCGCACGTACCATGACTCGCTGCTGTCTTCCTGACAGGTATTCTCTGATCCATTGGAGTGGCTTCCCTGTTATCCCTGCCTGGTCCTCCAGCTTTTGCACTAATCTCTTGTGTGGAACCGTGTCAAACTCCTCCTTACAGTCCAAGAAAATGCAATCCACCCACCCCTCTCTCTCTTGTCATACTGCTGTCACCCTGTCGTAGAACTCCAGTAGGTTTGTGACACAGGATTTCCCGTCCCTGAAATCGTGTTGACTGCCGTTGATAAGCTCATTCCTTTCTAGGTGTGTGTGTGTGTGTGTGTGTGTGTGTGTGTGTGTGCGTGTGTGTGTGCGTGTGTGTGTTAAAATACCATAGATAACACACAGGAAAGTTTTCCATTATCTGTTTGTGGCAACACTGGCGTCAACACACGCAACACCAACCAGGTGATAAACCCACAGGGGCACACTGTATTACACTTCGTGACGGGCGAGTAGTGCAGACTCGAGCCTCCGCCTCTGCTTGTCGAAACCTCGACTGTAAACAGTGAGGCCTAACGGAAAACGAATCCTCTGAAGAGGACCGCAGTTAAAGGTCAAAATAAAAGTGGTAATGTTACTCTTGCTACTACTACTACTAGTATTATTGTATTACTACTAGTATTACTGCTACTACTACTGCTGTTACTACTTTACTACTGCTACTATTACTACGACTACTACTGCTACTATTATTACGACTACTACTATTACTACAACTACTACTGCTGCTATTACTACGACTACTAATATTACTAGGACTACTACTACTATTACTTGGACTACTACTACTATTACTAGGACTACTACTATTACTAGGACTACTACTACTATTACTAGGACTAATACTACTATTACTAGGACTACAACTACTATTACTAGGACTGCTACTACTATTACTAGGACTACTATTACTAGGACTACTACGACTATTACTACTACTACTATTACTACGACTACTACTGCGACTACTATTACTACGACTACTACTACTACTGCGACTACTATTACTACGACTACTACTACTGCGACTACTATTACTACTACTACTATTACTACGACTACTATTACTCGACTACTATTACTACCACTGCTACTGCTGCTGGTATTATTATTCTTACTACTGCTGCTACAGCTGATACTTCTACTACTACTACCACCACTACAACTACTACTAATAATAATAATTATTATTATTTTATCCTCTACAGGTATCGGAGTAAAGATGATGAATAAAGAAGAGGATTAAAGAGGAGAGAGAGAGAGTGGGCAGGCCCAGCAAGGCCACACGACTCTGATCCAGGGAACTGTTAGTGTCAGCAACTGGCACCAGGTTAGCCCCCCCCCCACTGTGAGGAAGAGAGCCATCGTGCTCACCTGTGCTCCTTCAGACGTGGTTAAAAAAAAGGAGCCCAGGAGCTGCCCACTAACGAAAAAAAAAACAGAAAAAACACAAAAACAAAACAAAAAAAGTTATTTAGAGCACCCTGCTGCTGTAGAGTGATTTAGAGCACCCTGCTGTAGTAGAGTGATTTAGAGCACCCTGCTTCTGTAGCAGAGTGTTTTAGAGCACCCTGCTGCTGTAGCAGAGTGATTTAGAGCACCCTGCTTCTGTAGTAGAGTGTTTTAGAGCACCCTGCTGCTGTAGTAGAGTGATTTAGAGCACCCTGCTGCTGCTGTAGTGATTTAGAGCACCCTGCTGTAGAGTGATTTAGAGCACCCTGCTGTAGAGTGATTTACAGCACCCTGCTGCTTCTGTAGAGTGATTTAGAGCACCCTGCTGCTGCTGTAGAGTGATTTAGAGCACCCTGCTGCTGCTGTAGAGTGATTTAGAGCACCCAGGGTTGGTGACACTACACGAACGTACGAACTGCCTTTTTAAGGTAGATACACGCTTTGAACGCTTGAAACACGCCCCTTTAGAAGCCAAATACGCGCGTGTTGACGCTAAATACGTCACAGTCACAAATACTTGCGTACAGACGCTAAATACGTCACAGTGGTCCAAATACGCTCGTCTAGACGCTAAATACATCACACTGGTCACAAATACGCGCGTATAGACGCTAAATACGGCACATTGGTCATAAATACGCGCGTCTAGACGCTAAATACGCATCTTGCGCACTAGACCAGACCTTGCGCATCGGACCAGACGTCTCTACAGTGAGATCCACGCCCCCTCGCACACACCCGCCCACAGATGGAATCCTGGTCGCGGCGCAAGGCGGGGGTGGCGCAGGCTGTGGGCGGCGTGGTAAAGCGCAGGAAACACGTGGTCCTGGTGGGTCTGGACGGGTCTGGCAAGACCACGGTCCTCACCAGACTCAAGTATCGCTGCTACGTGGCGACCACGCCTACCATTGGCTTCAACCACGAGAAGGTGAGTTGCTACCTGTGTTTCTTGATGCCTTGCTGTTAGGCTGAGGGAGGGTTTAGCTGTAGATGGTCCAGGAGGGGGCGAAACGTCGTCTCGTGAGCTGGTGAAGGTTCAGGAGGGATCGAAACGTTGTTGTGGGTTATTGGTAAATTGTTGCAGGGTATTGTGGCTACTGTTACTTTAGTGAATTGTTGCAGGGTATTGTGGCTACTGTTACTTTAGTGAATTGTTGCAGGGTATTGTGGCTACTGTTACTTTAGTGAATTGTTGCAGGGTATTGTGGCTACTGTTACTTTAGTGAATTGTTGCAGTGTATTGATCTTGTTATTCTTAAGAACTGTAGAGATATTTTTTTCTGATTCTGTCTAGGAATGTAATGTGTGTGTGTGTGTGTGTGTGTGTGTGTGTGTGTGTGTGTGTGTATGTGTGTGTGTGTGTGTGTGTGTGTGTAGTGTGTGTGTGTGTGTGTGTAGTAACAGTATTGACTGGTTGCTGGTATGTAAGGTCTTGCATTCTGTAAGGGATCTTGCAGTACGGTTCATCAGGGCCTGGGGACTTATTTTGCATTGCTGGCCCCTCCTGTGTATCAACTTTCCGTCTAACTTGTTCGTAACTTGCTTCTAACTTGTTACTTGCTTCTAACTTTGCTCTGAGCCTTGAGACTTGCCTCTCCCTTTCACTTTCTAAGTCTCTCTCTCTCTCTTGCTTTCCACTCAGCCTTCTCCACACTTGACTGACTTGACCTGCTTTTACCCTCCTTCCTTTCCTCTCCCACCATTCCTTGCTGCCTTCCTTCCTTCTACTGTTCCTTCCCTCTTCTTCACTTTTTTAGTCTTTACTAGAATTTTTCGTGTTCTTAAATCTAACATTGACTTATAGACCTACTGTATCATGCATCATTTTAATGCTGTGTAGAGAGGCCTACTGGCCCATTCTAGCAGGTCTAGCTAGAATAAGGCAGATGACGCTAGGCGTCGTCTGCCTTATTCTAGTTAGCGTCGTTCCTCTGAACGAATCTACCTGGACTCCCTACTCATTTCTGCAACATTGCGAGCTCCTGATGTGTTGATTGCAACACTAAAAGCCTAGAGCTATCATTCAACTCCCACCGTGGTTGTTTTGCATCTTGTATCGCTTGTTCGGGATTATTGCAAGTGTCACTAAGTACGATCAGTGTACTGATGTTTACTAGTGCCTAAGTAAACTTACTTGGGCTGTTGTTAATGTTGTCGTAACGTTGTTTCAGGTGTGGGGCGGGGGTTACAGGTGGTCGTGCTGGGACGTGGGAGGTGGTGAACGCGTACGACCACTCTGGTCGACGTACACCCGTGCTACTGATGGTGTCGTCTTCGTTGTGGACTCAGCGTCTATGGGAGATATGATGGAAGAAGCCAGAGTGGAGCTGGCCAGAGTCCTCAAGGTGAGTGTGTGTGTTAGTTACCATTTTGTCCTAGGCTCATGTCGACTAGACATGTTGTATATGCGTGCGTGTGTGGGGGGAGTCACCTATGTGTGGTTGCAGGGGTCGATTCACTAGGTCCTCTCTTTCTCTCTCTCTCTCTCTCTCTCTCTCTCTCTCTCTCTGCTCCAAGAACCTTGTCGTACCTCAACTTAAAACTATGTATGGATCCTTTGTGTATATGTCTGTGTTTGTTTACCTTCTATACACAATATTTGCCTTACGACAGTGAGAGAAGTACTCTGATAGCTGTTTTCTACGTGTTTGAGTGATGAGTACTAACGTATTCAGTTATACAGAATACTAATGTACTGTACGTATATTGTGAGTACTTGAGTACTAACTCGTGTATTGTTTTGTTATCTTGCAGAAGTCACGGGCATCTTCACTACAACTGAGCGTTCCCACACCGCCTCTCCTTGTACTGGCCAACTTCCAGGTGAGTACTGTTGAGTACACTGCTACAACACTGAGTACACTGCTACAACACTACCAGGTGAGTGGTGGTAGTACATCACTGCTGAGTACACTGCTACAACACTGAGTACACTGCTACAACACTGAGTACACTGCTACAACACTGAGTACACTGCTACAACACTGAGACACTGCTGCATCAGCAGGCAACATCACTGCTGCAACGGTGTAAGGGATAGGATAGAGAGGATGGAGGGAACACAGGGACAGATGAATGGGAGTGTTAAGGAGCAGTGACTAGTTCTCTTCTTCTATCTCTTCCGTTATTCACTTTCTGTCTTTCTCTTCTCTATGTCTCATCATCATTTTTTCCTGTCAATTCTATTCTTGTTCTTTTTTGCTTGTTTCTTATCACTGGGTACCAGCTGTCACAGTTGTGGTTGATATATTATCACTGGGTACCAGCTGTCACAGTTGTGGTTGATCCCTTATCACTGGGTACCAGCTGTCACAGTTGTGGTTGATCCCTTGTCACTGGGTACCACCTGTCGCAGCTATAGTTGATCCCTAATCACTATGAACCAGCTGTCGCAGCTATAGTTGATCCCTTATCACTATGAACCACCTGTCGCAGCTATAGTTGATCCCTAATCACTATGAACCAGCTGTCGGAGCTATAGTTGATCCCTTATCACTCTGAACCAGCTGTCGCAGCTATGGTTGATCCCTTATCACTCTGAACCAGCTGTCGCAGCTGGTTGATAAAGTTATTGAAAAACAAGATGAGTGACGTATCCTTTTCAGGTGGTATGGGAGGGGGTAGGATCCCCTACCACCCTTTTCCCTTATCCTTTGTCCTTGGGGTGTGAGGGGAAAGGGTGGCAGTGAAGGGTGGTGTGGGTAGGGGACAGCAGGAATGCGGAGAGGGTAGGGAGGAATGTGGGTGGTGGGGGTGTGGAGGGGAGAGAAGCTGATGGGGGTGGAAGGGGAGTTCTTATACCTGCAATATACCTTTGATCCATTTCAAGAGTTTGGTTACTCCCGCAGCCCGTTCCTGGGTCAGGCTCATCCTGGTGCTTGCTTGATCAATCAGGCTGTTGCTGCAGGTGGCCCGCTGCCCCACATATCCATCACAGCCTGGTTGATCGGTCGCCTGACTGGAGGTACTTGTCCAGTTTCCTCTTGAAGACTTCTATACTTGTCCCAGCAGTGTTTCTGGTAACTTCTGGTAAGATGTTGAACAGTCTGGGCCCACGGATGTTGATACAATGTTCTCTTATTGTGTCCACAACGCCCCTGCTTTTTCACATATCTCTCACTCCAGTGTTGTTATGGCAGTGTGTATATTTGGGACTGGGCAAAACATCGGCTAACGTTTTGTCTGCAAATTGTGGGTTAGTTTCGAAATAGTAGTGGAGGTAGGTAGACAGGAATGATGGGTAGGTAGGAGTGTAGAGAGAAGGTAGATGGTAGAAGTGGAAGTAGCGGGTAGACGGCCTGGGTATGAGTAGACGGGTTAGGTGCGGGTAGACGGCCTGGGTATGAGTAGACGGGTTAGGTGCGGGTAGACGGCCTGGGTATGAGTAGACGGGTTAGGTGCGGGTAGACGGCCTGGGTGTGAGTAGACGGGTTAGGTGCGGGTAGACGGCCTGGGTATGAGTAGACGGGTTAGGTGCGGGTAGACGGCCTGGGTATGAGTAGACGGGTTAGGTGCGGGTAGACGGCCTGGGTGTGAGTAGACGGGTTAGGTGCGGGTAGACGGCCTGGGTATGAGTAGACGGGTTAGGTGCGGGTAGACGGCCTGGGTATGAGTAGACGGGTTAGGTGCGGGTAGACGGCCTAGGTATGAGTAGACGGGTTAGGTGCGGGTAGACGGCCTGGGTATGGGTAGACGGGTTAAGTGCGGGTAGATGGCCTGGGTATGGGTAGACGGGTTAGGTGCTGGTAGACGGCCTGGGTATGGGTAGACGGGTTAGGTGCTGCTAGACGGCCTGGGTGTGGGTAGACGGGTTAGGTGCTGGTAGACGGCCTGGGTGTGGGTAGACAGGTTAGGTGCTGCTAGACGGCCTGGGTGTGGGTAGACGGGTTAGGTGCTGGTAGACGGCGTGGGTGTGGGTAGACGGGTTAGGTGCTGCTAGACGGCCTGGGTGTGGGTAGACGGGTTAGGTGCTGGTAGACGGCCTGGGTGTGGGTAGACAGGTTAGGTGCTGCTAGACGGCCTGGGTGTGGGTAGACGGGTTAGGTGCTGGTAGACGGCGTGGGTGTGGGTAGACGGGTTAGGTGCTGATAGACGGCCTGGGTGTGGGTAGACGGGTTAGGTGCGGGTAGACGTTAGCGGATGTGACAGCGAGGGTCTGATATATAGGATAATATGAGTGTGTTGAGTGCACATGCTATGTGGGGTGGGGGTGTGGGCGTGGGCGTGGGCGGAGACCTTAGGGCTTCCCCTTCAACCCTCTCATTCCCATGAGGGGAGAAGGTGGGGGGTGCAACGTTCATCTGTTCTAACCATAACAATCACCCCTCCACCATCACAACAATCACCCCTCCACTACCATCACAACAATCACCCCTCCACCACCATCATAACAATCACCCCTCCACCACCATCATAACAATCACCCCTCCACCACCATCATAACAATCACCCCTCCACTACCATCACAACAATCACCCCTCCACCACCATCACAACAATCACCCCTCCACCATCATACCAATCACCCCTCCACCACCATCATAACAATCACCCCTCCACCACCATCATAACAATCACCCCTCCACCACCATCATAACAATCACCCCCTCCACCACCATCACAACAATCACCCCTCCACCACCATCATAACAATCACCCGTCCACTACCATCACAACAATCACCCCTCCACCACCATCATAACAATCACCCCTCCACCACCATCATAACAATCACCCCTCCACCACCATAACAATCACCCACCACTATAACAATCACCCACGATCATCAGAATCACCCACCATCATCACAACAATCACCCACCATCATCACAACAAGCACCCACCACCATCACAATCACCCACTACCATCACAATCATCCACCACCACCATCACAATCACCCACCACCATCACAATCACCCACTACCATCACAATCACCCACCACAATCACAATCACCCACCACCATCACAATCACCCACCACCATCACAATCACCCACCACCATCACAATCACTAACACTGCCACCATTATAGTTGTAGCACATGGTATTGCACAAGAACTCTTATGATTGACAATATATATTCTCGCGGAAACGTTAAACCCTTAGGGGCCACACGGCGCTTAGGTATGAATGACTAAAATACACACACACACACACAAAAAAAAAAAAAAGATACATTTTCCCCTTGTGTGTGTGTACTCACCTATATGTGGTTTTAGGTGTGTGTGTGTGTGTGTGTGTGTGTGTGTGTGTGTGTGTGTGTTTGTGTGTGCTTGTGCATGACTGCCTCCTTGTTGATGTTCCTGAAAGCTGACCTTCAACTTGTCAGTCTCGCTTTTGATGCAGCAGTTCCTTAGGTGATATGCTGGGAACTATGTTCACCCCGAGGTCCTTCTCTTTCAGGGAGGTTTGCAGCCTTTATCCCTGTCTCTGCCTGTCTCATGTCTTCATTGTCCTTTCCCAATTTTCATAACTTAGCATTTACTGGGTGACATTCTGAGAGGCAGTTGTCAGAGCAGTCTTGTAGCTTGTCCAGATCCATGTGTAGTCTCTCCTGGTCTGTTGTTGTTGTATTCGCTTCATTAATTTTATGTCGTCTACCAACCAGGACAACTCTTGACTCGATTTATTTTCTCATGTCGTTTACATACACAAGAAACAGTACTGGTCCAAGAACTGACCCTTGCGGAACCCCACTCGTCACACTCGCCCATCCCGACACCTTCTCCTCCTGGACAATAACTTTGCTTCCTTCCTGTTATGTATTCCTTGATCCACTGTAGTGACCTCCCTGTTATTCATGTCTGTCCCCTTTTAAGTTTTGTACCAGTCTTCCTGTGATGTACTGTATGGAACGTCTTCTCACAGTACCAGTCTTCCTGTGACGTACTGTATGGAACGTCTTCTCACAGTCCAGTCTTCCTGTGACGTACTGTATGGAACGTCTTCTCACAGTCCAGTCTTCCTGTGACGTACTGTATGGAACGTCTTCTCACAGTCCAGTCTTCCTGTGACGTACTGTATGGAAAGTCTTCTCACAGTCCAGTCTTCCTGTGACGTACTGTATGGAACGTCTTCTCACAGTCCAGTCTTCCTGTGACGTACTGTATGGAACGTCTTCTCACAGTCCAGTCTTCCTGTGACGTACTGTATGGAACGTCTTCTCACAGTACCAGTCTTCCTGTGACGTACTGTATGGAACGTCTTCTCACAGTCCAGTCTTCCTGTGACGTACTGTATGGAACGTCTTCTCACAGTCCACCCAGCCTTCTCTCTCTTCATTAACTTTCATTACCACGTCATGAAGTTGCAGATTTGTGAGACAGTATTTGCCTTTTCTAAAGCTGTGCCGGATGACGTTTATAAACCTGTTCCTTCCGAAGTGTTCCACTACTTTTCTGTATAACCTTATACACTGCATGTTAGTGACAGTGACATGTAGCTCAGTGGTACCTGTCTCTCCCCTTTTAAATATCGGGACTACATTCACTGTATTCCAGACCTCAGACAGCTGCCCTGTTTCATTTGACTGGTTGAAGGTCGCTGCTAGTGGCTCACGCAGGTCCTCTGATCCCCCTCTCAGAACCTGTTACCTTCCAGGTATTTACCTTGCTCAGTAGTTTCTCACCTCTTCTGTTGTGTGTATTGTGTCCAGTACTTGTGCACTTTGACTCTGGCAGTGTCTGGCAGTGTTTGTGGTTCCACAGAAAATACCTCACTAAATCTTTGGTTCAACTTCTCACAGACTTCCTGATCATTCATAGTGAGCTCTCCACCTTCCTTCTCCAGCTGTATCACCTGGTCCTTCACACATGTCTGCTCTCTGATGTGGCTGTATAAGAACTTTGGCGAGGATTTGCCTTTCGATGCTATGTCATTCTTAGTTGTTCAGTCTTCCTATTTACCCACGCATATTCATTTCTGGTTCTGCTTGCTTCCCCATTCTCCAGCGTTCTTTGCTTTCTACATGTTTTCCATGCTCTTGTACGTTGTACATGTACCCGTAGAAATAAAGATTATTATTATTAAGGTTTAACATGCCTGGATGTCTGGGTAAACCTTCGACTCACACTGTTCTTGCCGTTGTTTCTTCTGCTCCTGGGTATGACTGCCTTCTCTGCCTCCCTCCACTTTCCACCTGCACACTCCATCACTTCCTTCACTGTCTTTCCATCTAGGTTCCTTCCCACGGCACTCTGCAAGTGTGTCCTGCATGTATTGTCTCCTCTTGAAGTCTGGTTCACCCTTCCTTTACTTCTCCACGTTACCTTCCACAACATAGATTACAAGGTAGACCACAATGTAGACTGCAAGGTAGACCACAAGGTGCCTACAGCTATCAGTACACGAGACAAACACAAAAACATCTTCAAGACAAAACAAGACAGAAGAAGACCATGAAGACAAGACGTTAACAAGGTCACAAGTGAGGGTTGCCCACGCTGATGGTCTGACCTTTGTCTTACTGAAGTAGCTGCTCAGGTTCTGCTTCCCAGGAACTGGAGCTACCCTTCAATCAAACCTCTATGAGAACACACCACTTCTGTTATTATTATTATTATTATTATTATTATTATTATTATTATTATTATTATTATTAGTAGTAGTAGTGGAAGGCAGATCCAAGGGGATGGTGGGTGGCAGCAACCAGGGGATGGTGGGCGGCAGCAACCAGGGGGTGGTGGGCGGCAGCAACCAGTGGGTGGTGGGTGGCAGCAGCAACCCGGGGGGGGTGGCAGCAACCAGGGGGTGGTGGGTGGCAGCATCCAGGGTGTGGTGGGTGGCAGCAAAGGGTTAAGGGGGAGGGAAAGACGGTTGCATTATTGGTGGTGGTGTCAGTTGTATATGTAGGTGGATGGGTGTAGGTGGGTGGGTGGGGGTTGAGAGTTTAGCTGATGTGGGAAAGTATTGAGGATGTGTGGGAGTGTGGGTAGGTCCCCCCTCCCGTTGGGACCTCACGTGGGTGGGGAACAGTTAAGGAGAGGTGGGTGTGGGCATGTCCCTATCTACCATGATGTGTGGGCATCACTGTGGGTGGGGAACAGTTAAGGCGAGGTGGGTGTGGGCATGTCTCTGCGTGGGACACTATCCAGGGTCTTGTTTTTCCTAAGCTAGGCATTTATTCTCCTACATCTCCGGTGTTTCTCACTGTTATTGTTCCTCATTACTTTTCATTCTATCCTCACTCGTTGCTAAATATCGCTTTTTACATGTATACTTGGAGGAGGAGAGTACTCATATGTATATGTAGGTTGTGTTAGGCTGGTTTACACAAGGGTGTGTAAGACAACATTCCAGTCCTCTGTAAGACACTCCAGTACTGCCTGCTGGAATGTTATACTGTGTAAGACGCAGTATAATATATATATATATATATATATATATATATATATATATATATATATATATATATATATATATATATATATATATATATATATATATATATATATGATAAATGGTGTTCTTGTTCCTTTTGATGTTTATTATAAAGAAATTGCTAGGTGTGTGTGTGTGTGTGTGTGTGTGTGTGTGTGTGTGTGTGTGTGTGTAAGAGGATCAGCAGGAATACTTGTGGCCTCTCGAGTCTTTAATTAAGATTCAATGAGTCTTTTCTTCTGGCTGTACTTGAATATTTGTGGTTGTAGTGGTGGCTGGGACGTGCGCTGCGACTTAAGTCTTACTTATATTGGTCTTAAGTTTGATTTATAAGTTTAGAGTTACTTTAAGAGGCGTCAAGAGGCAAGAGGAGCTGCGAGATGGTCGTATGTAAACTTAATGGTTGACTTATAATTGTGTTTGGATTCTGCCTCTACCACTTCGCTCTCTAGGTCGTTCCACTTCCTGACCACTTTAAGGCTAAAGAATTATTTCCTAACATCCCTATGAATCAACTGTGTTTTTAACATGCCAGTCTCGTGTTTGCTGCAGCTGTTATTTGGGTGATATGCTGGTAACTATGCTCACCCCGGGATCCTTCTCTTTCAGAGAGGTTTGTAGCCTTTGTATCCCGAGATGTACCCTTTTACGATTTTCATAATTTTGTATTTGGTGTGTGTGTGTGTGTGTGTGTGTGTGTGTGTGTGTGTGTGTGCGTTGACAGGTGAAAGGTAAACAGGGCGTGAGTGGGGGTACCTTTGGCAGGTTGCAAGCAAGGAGGTTAGGCATGCTGCACCTCTCATATCCTCTTTCTTTTATATAACCTGTTTGTCAGTGAGACAGAGAGAGAGAGAGGCCAATGTTAGTCTTTTTCTCTGCCTCTGATATGTTCGTTGTAATGGATATTCCTGGTTTTTGTCACTTTTCATCTTCTATTTTATACTGTGTATCCATTCTGGTCTTCCCCAATTTGCATAACCTTGTACTTGTTTGGATTGAACTCCAGTAGCCATTAAAATGATAATTTTGGAACTATGTGAGCACTTCTTGTACTTCTCCCTCTTTTATTTTGTGGATCACTGGAGAAGAATATATTTAGAGTCATATTCCTCAGGTTATGAGGAATATCACCCTAGGTACTGTATCAGTAGCCTTCATGCAGTCCACGAAAATACTCAACCCAGCCTTAATCCATACTATCGTGTCTTAAAATTAGCAATAATAATAATCTTTATTTCTACAAGTACTTGATACAACTTATACAGACCATAGCTGATATCAATGACATACTATATAGAAAGTCCCTGGTTATGCAGAACATTTCGGGCATAGGATGCGACCCACACCAGTTGACTATCACCCAGGTACCTACTTACTGCTGGGTGAACAGGGACAGCAGGTGTCGTAAGGAAACACCCTAATGTTTCCACCCGTACCGGGAATCGAACCACGGACTTCAGTGTGTGAGCTGAGTGCTCTACCAACCGAGCTACGGGACACGCCCTTATCTGTGTTGTCTTCCTGCAAGAAGACTCTTCTGTAGGTGCTTCAGCAAGTTCCTCCATCGTTTTACAGACGTATACATAATGACTTGTAACTAGGTGCTTTTTGTCTGCTCATTCTGCTGATATGTAGTGAGAATGAGAAGAAATACAAGCACAGTAGTTACTACACTCACTGTAATTATATTCCAGTATTATAAGTTGTAGTCATGACACACTTGTAGTGCATAAAACTGCCCTGGTGTCTCCATTATTAACCATAGACTAAACACAGGAAGAACTCTCCCTCCTGCTGTGTCTACCATTAACCTCTTCCTGCCTTCACACACACAATGTTTACATTCTCGTTTGGTATAAACCTTGGTAATAGATACCGACAAATTGGTTTAGAAAGACACGTGAGCAAACACTAGGACATATTAGGAAACGTTTCGGTCCTGGGGAGGAAGTGATCAAGTTCCTAGGACCGAAATGTTTTCTAATATGTCGTAGTGTTTCTTCAGGTGTTAAATCACACCCTCATTTACACCCATATTTGCGCCAGTCTCACCTGTCTCCTTCTCTTCCGCAGGACCAGATCCACGCTCGTTCCGCCGAAGCTGTAGCATCAAGCCTGGGGCTGGGTGAGGCGATGGGCGTGGTGTGGGCGGTGGCGCCCGTGTGCGCCCTCACGGGAGAGGGACTTGATGATGCCATGGCCAGCCTGAGAGCTCTCATTGACAAGGTCCGGCAGGACTATCGTAGGAGGGACCGGTGGCGCTGAAGGAGGAGGAACACCCATCAACCTCTCCTTTCCCAGAGGAAAGGCAGATGTTCTTTCAAGCATCAGGTTGCTGCAAATGGGTTAAGAATAAAGGGTAGGAAGGATGGAGGCTGTAAATACAAAGTGCTGTTCCAGTAACGGCTGTGCGGCTGTTTACATCAGCTATAAGATAGCTGTTCATATATAGACGATGGCCGTGTAAATTAGCTTGTGACACCTGTATAAGTATTAGCTTGTGACAGCTGTGTAAGTGTTATTTAAGCTGTTAATACGGATTGTACACAAGTTTACAAAATTTACATCCTTACACCGTCGTCTGCACCTTGTCACCCGAACCCTTCTCCCACACCTGTACGAATAATTCCCAGAATATTACGAAACGAGTAGTTACGAGATATGCATTAAGAATTACAAGTAATTAATATATATAGCAGTTATCTGCACTAGGTTATCGTAGAAACTAACTTCTTCAGAGGGTGTGGTAGTGTCGTTGTACGTGTGAACCAAAGATTGTGTGTAAAGAAAGATTATACCGTTCTGAAGTGCTTTTCGTCCGCACATGTCAAGTAACACACACACACACACACACACACACACACACACACACACACACACACACACACACACACGCCCCTATCACCCAGTAGAAGCCGCGTATATTTGATGGTCAAGATGCAATTTATCTATTGAGTGTGAGATCCTGGACACTGGCCAGTGTTGAGTGTATCAAGAAACATGATATATTTACATTAAAGACGTGTCTCACTCGCTCTCTTTCCCGACCTGGCGTCCTTAGCGCGTGGCCACGCACCACTGCTTGGTCCGTGGCCACGCAACAGTGCTTGGTCCGTGGCCACGCAACAGTGCTTGGTCCGTGGCCACGCAACAGTGCTTGGTCCGTGGCCGCAACAGTGTGGTCCGTGCACGCAACAGTGCTTGGTCCGTGGCCAGCAACGTGGGTCCGTGGCCACGCAACAGTGCTTGGTCCGTGGCCACGCAACAGTGCTTGGTCCGTGGCCACGCAACAGTGCTTGGTCCGTGGCCACGCAACAGTGCTTGGTCCGTGGCCACGCAACAGTGCTTGGTCCGTGGCCACGCAACAGTGCTTGGTCCGTGGCCACGCAACAGTGCTTGGTCCGTGGCACGCAACAGTGTCCGTGGCCACGCAACAGTGGCTCAATGGTCCGTACGCACATGTGGCCATCCGTGCACGCAGTGCTTGGTCGTGCACACATGCTTGGTCCTGCCACGCAACAGTGCTTGGTCCGTGGGCACAGTGTTGTCCGCAACAGTGCTTGGTCCGTGCACGCAACATTCGTCCGCAACATGGTCGTGCGCATGCTTGGTCCGTGCGCAACAGTGCTTGGTCTGGCCACAACAGTGCTGGTCCGTGGCCACGCAACAGTGCTTGTCGGCCATGTTATGTCATTTAAAGTGAGAAGATAAAGAGGGTGAAGATAAAGGAGTGCAGTGTACTCCAGGAGTGCAGTGTACTCCAGGAGTGTAGTGTACTCAACCTGCAACTCTTCCTCCTTCCTCTTGTTTCTCTTTATTATTTATTGCTGTGTATGTGTTAGTCCCTTGTGTGTATTTATATAGCAGTGTTAAGATACTGAGGTGGTTGTATACGTGTGTATTGTAATACTCTGAGTCTTTGGATGTACCAAATATACAGTATTATGCACTCCTGTGTTTCTCTCTCCCATCATTATTGTGTGCTTTGTTGTGACTTGTGAATGTAAGTGTACACACACACACACATACAATAAGGCTCTTGGAGCAGAGAGAGTGGACCTAACAGCAACCAGCGAAGAGGCGGGGGCCAGGAGCTGCAAATCAACCCCTTCAGCCACACAGGTGACCACACACAACTAGTATATCACTGATACAAAGAAATAATTTTGAACAAGTTTTTGCCCTTTAATGTCTGGTGAAAGTATAATCCTGCGGGTTTAGCGCTCCATTATTATAACAATGGTGAAAGTGAGAAATATTAAGCAGAAGAAGGAACACGTGTGTGTCTTGTTTAGCAGAAACAAGAGAAAGTGTATCATAAGAAATGTCGCAACCAGTAGTATTGAAACCCAGGGAATATAGTAGTGACACAGCCAACGTGAAGCATCATGTCTGAAACCAGAGTTAATGTGAAGCATCATGTCTGAACCCTGAGTTAACATGAACCCCTCACGTCTGAACCCTGAGTTAACATGAACCCCTCACGCACGTCTGAACCCTGAGTTAACATGGACCCCTCACGTCTGAACCCTGAGTTAACATGAACCCCTCACGTCTGAACCCTGAGTTAACATGAACCCCTCACGTCTGAACCCTGAGTTAACATGAACCCTCACGTCTGAACCCTGAGTTAACATGAACCCCTCACGTCTGAACCCTGAGTTAACATGAACCCCTCACGTCTGAACCCTGAGTTAACATGAACCCCTCACGTCTGAACCCTGAGTTAACATGAACCCCTCACGTCTGAACCCTGAGTTAACATGAACCCCTCACGTCTGAACCCTGAGTTAACTGAACCTCACGTCTGAACCTGGTTAACATGAACCCCTCACGTCTGAACCCTGAGTTAACATGAACCCTCACGTCTGAACCCTGAGTTAACATGAACCCCTCACGTCTGAACCCTGAGTTAACATGGACCCCTCACGTCTGAACCCTGAGTTAACATGAACCCCTCACGTCTGAACCCTGAGTTAACATGAACCCCTCACGTCTGAACCCTGAGTTAACATGAACCCCTCACGTCTGAACCCTGAGTTAACATGAACCCTCACGTCTGAACCCTGAGTTAACATGAACCCCTCACGTCTGAACCCTGAGTTAACATGAACCCCTCACGTCTGAACCCTGAGTTAACATGAACCCCTCACGTCTGAACCCTGAGTTAACATGAACCCCTCACGTCTGAACCCTGAGTTAACATGAACCCCTCACGTCTGAACCCTGAGTTAACATGAACCCCTCACGTCTGAACCCTGAGTTAACATGAACCCCTCACGTCTGAACCCTGAGTTAACATGAACCCCTCACGTCTGAACCCTGAGTTAACATGAACCCCTCACGTCTGAACCCTGAGTTAACATGAACCCCTCACGTCTGAACCCTGAGTTAACCTGAACCTTCACGTCTGAACCCTGAGAAGGTTCTCAGTGACTGCCAACCAACGAATATATTAACATTTAAGCTGAAAAAAATAGCCTCAGACAGCAAGAATAACAACAAACATCGTCAGAGGCGCCGTGATTACTGCACCATCCTTGCTAACAACCATCCTTGCTAACAACCATCCTCGCTAACAACCAGCCTCGCTAACAACCAGCCTCGCTAACAACCACCCTGGCTAACAAACATCCTTGCTAACAACCGCAGAGCAAACCCAGACTGGAATATAGAAAGGTGGTTAAATGAGACATGAGAGAGAAATGGGGGTGGGGGAAGAGAGAAGAATTAACAAGATTTGAAATGTATTTTAAGAGACACTATACCACAATGTTTATTATTATTATTTTATTATTATTATCATAATTTTTTCAGAGCTGTATGACCCTTGTGGGTTTAGCGCTTAGTTTTGATTTAAATAACATTACTACAAGAATAAATGAGGGTTCCGTACGGTGTTAGTTGTCAGTGCCCTATACTTCCCACAACAACAAGGGTAATGTAAGGCTCCGTACGGTGTTAATTGTCAGTGCCCTATACATCCCCACAATAACAACAACAGTCGCCCGACGCACCTGTACACAGGTTATCTCACAGCTTCCACACTCACCAGGTAGGTACACACACCAGAGCAGGACGCACAGCGGGTGAAAGAAGTAGTTGGATAAATGTAGGAAAAGCGCACAAAGCAGGAGAACTCAGAGAAGAGGAGTTACTCACAATAGGAGAGCCATTACTCAACCCTGGTTTAGTCCACTTGTGGTTCCCCCCTCTCACACGACATGCCGACCCGACTAACACCGGGTCACATGGTCGATTATCACACCCAAGAGGTGGGGAATTTAACCCTTGGCTATCCTTAGTTTCAAGTGGTTTGACACATATATTGTGTTGTTGATGCTATGTGATGTTTGTTATGTGACCTTGTGCATGGGAAGGGGGTGTAAATATATGTGAATGGGAAGATGTGATTCAGAGGATAGAAAGGGAAGATGAATAAGCTGGGGTGAATGGAAGGTGTGTAGATAGTGCAATGAATGAAGCACATGGGAGAGGGAGAAGAAGTGTGCAGTGTAAACTAGCGTAGATGAGAGGGAAGGCACGAAGAGACGGGGAGAGAGAGGAAGGGAGATTACGAAGAAGAGACGGGGGGAGAGATGGAGGGAGATTAAGAAGAGACGGGGAGAGAGAGGGAGGGAGATCACGAAGAAGAGACGGGGAGGGAGATCACGAAGAAGAGACGGGGAGGGAAATCACGAAGAGACGGGGAGGGAGATCACGAAGAGACGGAGAGGGAGATCACGAAGAAGAGATGGGGAGAGATAGGGAGGGAGATCACAAAGAAGAGAGATAGGGAGGGAGATCACGAAGAAGAGACCGGGAGAGAGAGGGAGGGAGGGAAGAAGGAAGAGTGTAGTAGACTTTACACAGAATAATAGTTAACTTAAGACTGACAGGGATTCCATCTCTCGTCGTTGCTTAGCGAGATAATGACTGTCTCTTGGTAAGTCACACACCTTCCTACCAGACCCTCTGTAAGCCTGAAGCTACGCTGTATGACCCTTGTGGTTTAGAGCTTCTTATTGATTATAATAATAATCTGTAAGCCTGAAGACTGGATCAAACAAGAGGTGGAGACATAAACAAGGGCAGGTAGAGAGAACCATGACACTCTCATGCGATGGAAAGATAAACGTAGAAGTAGATGATAATAGAATTACAAGGCAGGCTAATAAAAGGATGTGTAGAGTGATAGAGTAAAGTAACATGTAATAAATGAGAGAAAAAAGATCTCGGACATGCAAAGCTAACTCAGGGTTATATAGTGGCGCCAGTCCTCTCATTGGACTCTCTCTCTCTCTCTCATTCTCTTTCCCTCCCTCCCTTTCTTGCTCTTTCTTTCCTATTTCTTCCCTTTACTCTTCCTTTTCTTCCTCGTATTCCTTCCTCCACCACAATCTTCATCATCACTGCCCTTGCCTCCCCCACCCCCGCCTGAGCGTGTCCCTGACTCATAAAGGGACACAAATGTGGCCCTGAAGATCGTCTGGGCCGCCGGGAGGCTCGATCCATGGGCACTGACTCACGGTCATCACCATCCCGACAGCTGATTAAGCTTATGTGTTACTCTTCTTCTTCTTCTTTTTCTTCTTCTTCTTCTTCTTCTTCTTCTTCTTCTTCTTCTTCTTCTTCTTCTTCTTCTTCTTCTTTCTTCTTCTTCTTAATATTATATTGTTTGAACATACATCACCCACCTCCTTATGGTACCATGATACTGCTACAATTAACCATGGTACCATGACACTGCTACAATTAACCACGGTACCATGACACTGCTACAATTAACCACGGTACCATGACACTGCTACAATTAACCATGGTACCATGACACTGCTACAATTAACCATGGTCCCATGACACTGCTACAATTAACCACGGTACCATGACACTGCTACAATTAACCATGGTACCATGATACTGCTACAATTAACCATGGTACCATGACACTGCTACAATTAACCACGGTACCATGACACTGCTACAATTAACCACGGTACCATGACACTGCTACAATTAACCATGGTACCATGACACTGCTACAATTAACCATGGTACCATGACACTGCTACAATTAACCACGGTACCATGACACTGCTACAATTAACCACGGTACCATGACACTGCTACAATTAACCATGGTACCATGACACTGCTACAATTAACCATGGTACCATGACACTGATACAATTAACCACGGTACCATGACACTGCTACAATTAACCATGGTACCATGATACTGCTACAATTAACCATGGTACCATGACACTGCTACAATTAACCATGGTACCATGACACTGCTACAATTAACCACGGTACCATGACACTGCTACAATTAACCACGGTACCATGACACTGCTACAATTAACCACGGTACCATGACACTGCTACAATTAACCACGGTACCATGACACTGCTACAATTAACCACGGTACCATGACACTGCTACAATTAACCACGGTACCATGACACTGCTACAATTAACCACGGTACCATGACACTGCTACAATTAACCACGGTACCATGACACTGCTACAATTAACCACGGTACCATGACACTGCTACAATTAACCACGGTACCATGACACTGCTACAATTAACCACGGTACCATGACACTGCTACAATTAACCACGGTACCATGACACTGCTACAATTAACCAGGTACCATGACACTGCTACAATTAACCACGGTACCATGACACTGCTACAATTAACCACGGTACCATGACACTGCTACAATTAACCACGGTACCATGACACTGCTACAATTAACCACGGTACCATGACACTGCTACAATTAACCATGGTACCATGACACTGCTACAATTAACCATGGTACCATGACACTCTACATTACCATGGTACTCAGACATGTTTCAATTACCGGACCTGACTGCTAAATTAACCAGGGTCCCATGTGCTCACTAACCAGGTACCATGACCTGTCTACATTAACCACGTTCCAGACACTGCATTTCCGGTACCATGACATGGCACAATTAACATGGTAATGACACTGCTAATTAATCCACGGGTTTACTATTCACCTGCTAACTATAACCACGGTACCATGACACTGCACATTAACCACGGTACCATGACACTGCTACAATTAACCCGGTACCATGACACTGCTCATTAACCACGGTTACGTGACATGCTACAATAACCAGGTACCATGACACTGCTACAATTAACCATGGTACCATGACACTGCTACAATTAACCACGGTACCATGACACTGCTACAATTAACCACGGTACCATGACACTGCTACAATTAACCACGGTACCATGACACTGCTACAATTAACCACGGTACCATGACACTGCTACAATTAACCATGGTACCATGACACTGCTACAATTAACCACGGTACCATGACACTGCTACAATTAACCACGGTACCATGACACTGCTACAATTAACCACGGTACCATGACACTGCTACAATTAACCATGGTACCATGACACTGCTACAATTAACCATGGTACCATGACACTACATGCAAGTTCTCAACAGTGTTTCCAATCTACGACGTGATTAAATCTATATCTGTCATGTGCTCGACTAGTAACTCCTGTCTACTTCACTTCCCAACATCATTTCCTCCAAGACTGAGACGAATAATGATAATGTCCTCATTATCCAACATGGTTATTATCTCACCTGCTAACTATGCTCCTCCACACCACATCCAGGAAAATAAACTTTCCTAATCCTGTCACTTAGGTTAGGTAAGGTTTGTCAGGAAACATGACAAGTGTTTCTTGATGCGGGTCTCAGATGACCCACAGCTGGAGTTTCATCTCACCAAGACATTCCGCTGGCTTACTGATCCACCTCTTTAAAAATTATGCTTATGATTATAACCATTTGAATTGTTACTGAATATTCAGTCTGTTGGTCATTATATAACTAAGACCAGCGTCAGGAAACACTTGTCATGTTTCCTGATAAACCTTACCTAACCTAACCTATGTAACAGGGATAGTAGAGTTAGTGTTTCCCTGGAGCTGGTGGTTCAGCATAGGTGAGATAATAACCATGTATATATATCTTATTTGTGAGTCCCCAACAATGAGAATAGTTTTTATCTTCATTATCATGGAGGTTAATGGTATCTGTCTTCTCTTCGACCAGTGTACAGTCGTCCTGGAGGTTAATGGTATCTGTCTTCCCCTCGACCAGTGTACAGTCGTCCTGGAGGTTAATGGTATCTGTCTTCCCCTCGACCAGTGTACAGTCGTCCTGGAGGTTAATGTTATCTGTCTTCCCCTCGACCAGTGTACAGTCGTCCTGGAGGTTAATGTTATCTGTATTCTACTCGACCAGTGTACAGTCGTCCTGGAGGTTAATGGTATATGTCTTGCCCTCGACCAGTGTACAGTCGTCCTGGAGGTTAATGGTATCTGTCTTGCCCTCGACCAGTGTACAGTCGTCCTGGAGGTTAATGGTATCTGTCTTCCCCTCGACCAGTGTACAGTCGTCCTGGAGGTTAATGTTATCTGTCTTCCCCTCGACCAGTGTACAGTCGTCCTGGAGGTTAATGTTATCTGTCTTCCCCTCGACCAGTGTACAGTCGTCCTGGAGGTTAATGTTATCTGTCTTCCTCGACCAGTGTACAGTCGTCCTGGAGGTTAATGGTATCTGTCTTGCCCTCGACCAGTGTACAGTCGTCCTGGAGGTTAATGGTATCTGTCTTGCCCTCGACCAGTGTACAGTCGTCCTGGAGGTTAATGGTATCTGTCTTCCCTCGACCAGTGTACAGTCGTCCTGGAGGTTAATGTTATCTGTCTTCCCCTCGACCAGTGTACAGTCGTCCTGGAGGTTAATGTTATCTGTCTTGCCCTCGACCAGTGTACAGTCGTCCTGGAGGTTAATGGTATCTGTCTTCTCCTCGACCAGTGTACAGTCGTCCTGGAGGTTAATGGTATCTGTCTTCCCCTCGACCAGTGTACAGTCGTCCTGGAGGTTAATGGTATCTGTCTTCCCCTCGACCAGTGTACAGTCGTCCTGGAGGTTAATGTTATCTGTCTTCCCCTCGACCAGTGTACAGTCTTCAAGTCATCTACTTTTATTATCTTTCATTTTCTCGCCTCCCTGTCTCCCTGCTGCCACTGCCTCTCCCTCGTTACCTCTTACACCCTTCCCTGCCTTTCTCCCATGTATAGTAGTGGTATATGCTCCCATGTGGTGGTTGCAGAGGTGGGAGAGTATGTGAGTGGAGGTTTCAGTATGATGGAGCACATGTTAGCGAGGAGTGATGGTGTTCCCAGGTGATCAACCTCACCTGCAACCTCGCCACCTCTCTTATTGCTGAGACATGTGTCTCGTATTGGTGCCCCCCCCCTCTCTCTCTCTCTCTCTCTCTCTCTCTCTCTCTCTCTCTCTCTCTCTCTCTCTCTCTCTCTCTCTCTCGTACAAGGCGTCAAGAAGAACTTAGGAAATGGGGGGTAATGAGATTTGATTTGAGGAAGGGGAGAGTAGCTTCAATTCCTTGGATCAAGAGCCCTTTACCTGCATCAAGGGTCTCCCCCCCCCTTCAAGGTTCAGTAATTGAGAGTACTCTCTGAAGTATTGAGAGTGTGAGTCATTATCCTGCCTCCCCTACTAGGTGACACACACACACACACACACACACACACACACACACACACACACACACACGCGGGGCGGAAACATTTCGAAGTGTTTCCTTACACACACACTCACACACATACATACAACAGGCCTAGTGTCAAATCGACATGTGCCTAGGACAAAATGGTAACTAACACACACACCTGCACTACTAACCTCTCGTGAAAACTGTTAGTCGAACCTGGGTGGGTTTGGTTGTGAGTGGAACATTGTGATGAGTGAGGTACTGGTCTCCTCCGTGAGACGTGAACCTGGCTAACCTGTCTGTCAAGTCTGTCTTAACCACCACCACCACCATCACCACCACTACTACCACCACTACCACCACCACCACCATTACCACCACCACCACTACCACCACCACCACCACCACTACCACCACCACCACCACCACCATCACCACCACTACTACCATCACTACTACCACCACCACCATCACCACCACTACTACCATCACTACCATCACCACCACTACTACCACCACTACCACCACCACCACCATTACCACCACCACTACTACCACCACCACTACCACTACCATCACCACCACTACAACCACCACCACCACCACCATCACCACCACTACTACCACCACTACCACCACCACCACCATTACCACCACCACCACTACCACCACCACCACCACCACTACCACCACCACCACCATTACCACCACCACCACTACCACCACCACCACCACCACTACCACCACCACCACCACCACCATCACCACCACTACTACCATCACTACCATCACCACCACTACTACCACCACTACCACCACCACCACCATTACCACCACCACTACTACCACCACCACTACCACTACCATCACCACCACTACAACCACCACCACCACCACCATCACCACCACTACTACCATCACTACTACCACCACCACCATCACCACCACTACTACCATCACTACCATCACCACCACTACTACCACCACTACCACCACCACCACCACCACCACCACCATCACCACCACTACTACCATCACTACTACCACCACCACCATCACCACCACTACTACCATCACTACCATCACCACCACTACTACCACCACTACCACCACCACCACCATTACCACCACCACTACTACCACCACCACTACCACTACCATCACCACCACTACAACCACCACCACCACCATTACTAAAAGCTGACAACACACATCATGTGAGGCGGAGAACAACCAAACGCCACAACCATCAACTAAACATAATCCCAGTACGTACGTAGCCACGTACGTGTCGTGTACGTACGTAGCCACGTACGTGTCGTGTACGTACGTAGTTACGTACGTGTCGTGTACGTACGTAGCCACGTACGTGTCGTGTACGTACGTAGCCACGTACGTGACGTGTACGTACGTAGCCACGTACGTGTCGTGTACGTACGTAGCCACGTACGTGACGTGTACGTAAGTAGCCACGTACGTGTCGTGTACGTTCGTATAACGTACGAGAAACTTTTTCCTGTCACGATACGAATCTCTCTTGACCTTTAAAACTGGTTTTCTCCCTCGCTGGAATTTGGTTAACCTGGTTAATTGGGTTTAAAGGGGATTTGTAAGACATGTGCAACAGTTGGGTATCTGTGCAGCCTTCTTCAGTCGAATACAAGGGTAGCTAAGTACCGGAGACTATAAGCAATGGAGAGGTATAGATGAAGTGGTCAGTCCTTCAGCCTTGAAGGATATAATCACCTCTTTATTTGACTGAAGAAGCCTGCAGAGCAGGCGAAACGTTTCAACAATATAGCTACACAACTGTTACACATGTGTCTTACGTATCTGCTTGTCTGTGTTGTGTACGTATATGTTGCTATATGTCTCATACAACACCACGGTATGGTTCATCAGTCAGATACAGAGAATGTATTGTAGACAGCAGGAGTAGTGGCAAGGTAAAGATGATGTAATCAGTCCACCATCCTTGGAGAAATAGTTTGAGGTGGTCAGTCCCTCAGCCTGGAGAAGAGCTCAGCACTATGGTCTGGAACAAGGTGGTCAGTCCCTCAGCCTGGAGAAGAGTTCAGCACCATGGTCTGGAACAAGGTGGTCAGCCCCTCAGCCTGGAGAAGAGTTCAGCACCATGGTCTGGAACAAGGTGGTCAGTCCCTCAGCCTGGAGAAGAGTTCAGCACCATGGTCTGGAACAAGGTGGTCAGTCCCTCAGCCTGGAGAAGAGTTCAGCACCATCGTCTGGAACAAGGTGGTCAGTCCCTCAGCCTGGAGAAGAGTTCAGCTCCATGGTCTGGAACAAGGTGGTCAGTCCCTCAGCCTGGAGAAGAGCTCAGCACCATGGTCTGGAACAATACACTACTGTTGCACAAGTGTCTCAGTCATCAACTTATCGGTATTTTATACCATTTGCAACATACCTCGGTATTGCACAACCACTAGGTCTTAAAGAGGTTATATTTAAGAGAGACTTGCCTGGCGTCTTATTTCTACTAGTGGGCCCCACCTCCTGTGATGCTATCTTCAACTTCAGCTCCTCACTGCTGGCCCCCAGTATAAAAGGCATCTTTCTCATGCTTCAGTTTCACTGTGATCGAGAGTTTGGAGCTGAATACTTCTCAATGCGGTTGGGACTGACCACCTCAAAGCTACTTATAGGATGAGAGACTGATCACCTCAAAACCACTTTAAGGTTAGGGAATGATTACCTTATCTTTACCTTTCCACTGCAGCTACTCTCTCCATTATTTGGTTACTTCTGTATCTGACTGAAGAAAAAAGTCTGAAGAGCAGGTGAAACGTCTAGTAAATAAGTTTATTCAGCTATAGGTACACTTAAATACATAAATTATCATACATAGCAGCAATAACTCAAAGTGACTTATTGCCATTGGAGCTCTTGTTTCGACAAAAAAAGATATCCGGTAGTAATCCCCGATAATATAATGCACTGAGTTTTATTTAAACCTGTGTGCTACACATACCATGTTTATCAGCCAAGAATTTTTAATACCTAGAAGGGATGTACAAATCTCGGTGTATATATCTTATCTTATATCCTGTCGCTACTCAGTGACTTCCCATGAAGAACATTCAACCAATCACGGTCGAGAAGTATGGCGCGCATGTGACGTCACGAGGTTTAAACAGAACAGGCCAATCACGGTTGAGAAATATGGCGGGCACAAGTGACGTCACAAGGAGATTAATTCTTCTGACCAATCACGGTTGAGAAATATGGCGCGCACGTGACGTCATCTCTCGTTGGTTTGTAAACAAATATTCTGGCTCGAAGGTTTAAATTTTTGTTTATAATAATAATAATAATAATAATATAATATCTTTATTTCTACAAGTACATGTACAAGGTATACAGGCCTAGGTAACATCAATGACACACTACTATATAGAAACCCGCTTGTTATACAGAGCATTTCGGGCAAATTAGGTTAATATTGTCCCCAGGATGCGACCCACACCAGTCCACTAACACCCAGGTACCCATTTTATTGATGGGGAACGTAGATATCCGGTGTAAAGAAACACACCCAATGTTCCTACCCGGCCGGGAATCGAACCCGGACCCTCACCGTGTGAAGCGAGAGCTTTATGTGGCATTAAGATACCAAATTTTATTTATTCGTTTGAGTACTAATCCTCATCTTTCTCAATTGGTTGATTTATTAGGATTAAAGCCTATCTAGTACACGAGGGTCATCAAGATTGTCCACCAGTGAAGGATACTACAATCCTCAGAGACATACACCTCACGGTGTACATATCCCCTGTAGCGTTCACTGTGTATCACAGTAATACGTATTACTGTTGAGTGTTGAGTGGAAGAACACTACAGACCGTAGCTGCAGTGGTAGACCAGCTCACAACCCGAGGTAACCCAGGTTCGATCCCCGGGCGGTAAGAAGTATCCTAGCAATCCTGATTAATATATATATATATATATATATATATATATATATATATATATATATATATATATATATATATATATATATATATATATAGACAGGTAATGTAAAGTCAAACATGAGGAGAGCTTTATTATACAAAAAAATATTATACGAGGCTTAATGATGCTTTACTCACAGTGAGACTATCAAGCACTTAATAAAGCACCACTGTGGGTGGAACAACGTCTATAATCATCACTGTGGAACAATGTCTATAATCATCACTGTGTGTGGAACAACGTCTATAAAGCACCACTGTGAAAGGAACAGTCTATAAAGCACCACTGTGGGTGGAACAAAGTCTATAAAGCACCACTGTGGATGGAACAAAGGCTATAAAGCACCACTGTGGATGGAACAAAGGCTATAAAGCACCACTGTGGATGGAACAAAGTTTATAAAGTACCACTGTGGGTGGAACAATAAAATAAAGTTTTCCCTCGTTAAAGTATCTCTGAATTGACATTCTCGGTTTTATTGTTCAGTGTTGTGATAACACCACAAATGTCGTGACCTTTAAGTGAGTGACTGTGTAAGTATGTAGGTGGGTGAATGTATAAGTGGGTGACTGTATAGTTGGGTGAACGTATAGGTGTGTGACTGTATAGGTGTGTGACTGTATATGTGGGTGAATGTATAAGTGGGTGACTGTATAGTTGGGTGAACGTATAGGTGTGTGACTGTATAGGTGTGTGACTGTATATGTGGGTGAATGTATAAGTGGGTGACTGTATAGTTGGGTGAATGTATAGGTGTGTGACTGTATAGGTGTGTGACTGTATAGGTGGGTGACTGTATAGGTGGGTGAATGTATAAGTGGGTGACTGAACAAATGTGTAAGTGGGTGACTATATGTGAGTGGATGAATGAATAAATGAATGAAAGACATAAACTGATTAATGAATCTCAACACGGTTTTACAAAGGGGTGTTGCTGCCTTACGAATTTACTAACTTTCTTCACTAAGGTGTTTGAGGAGGTAGATCATGGTATTGAATATGATATTGTGTATATGGACTTCAGTAAAGCTTTCGATAGAGTTCCACATCAGAGGCTATTGAGGAAACTTACGGCACACGGAATAGGAGGAGAATTTTTTTCCTGGATAGAGGCATGGTTGACAAATAGGCAGCAGAGTTTGCATAAATGGGGAGAAATCAGAATGGGGGCACGTCTCAAGCGGTGTTCCGCAGGGGTCAGTGTTGGGCCCTTTGTTGTTCACAATTTACATAAACAACATAGATGAGGGAATAAATAGCAACATAAGCAAATTTGCTGATGACGCCAAAATAGCCCGTCAAATTCATTCTAATGAGGACATAAGAGCACTCCAGGATTTGAATAGACTGATGCAGTGGTCGGAGAAGTGGCAGATGCAGTTTAATATAGACAAATGCAAAGTTCTAAATGTTGGACAGGAAAATAACCATGCCACATATAAACTAAATAATGTAGATCTTAATATCACTGATTGCGAGAAGGATTTAGGAGTTCTGGTTTGCAGTAATCTGAAACCAAAACAACAGTGCATAAGTGTTCGCAATAAAGCTAACAGAATCCTTGGCTTCATATCAAGAAGTATAAATAATAGAAGTCCTCAAGTTGTTCTTCAACTCTATATATCTTTGGTTAGGCCTCATTTAGATAATGCTGCACAGTTCTGCTCACCGTATTATAGAATGGATATAAATGCACTGGAAAACGTACAGAGGAGGATGACAGGCGTAGAATTAGGGGGGATATGATTGAGGTGTATAAATGGAAAACAGGAATAAATAAAAGGGATGTAAATAGCGTGTTAAAAATATCTAGCCAAGACAGGACTCGCAGCAATGGTTTCAAGTTAGAAAAATTCAGATTCAGGAAGGATATAGGAAAGCACTGGTTTGGTAATAGAGTTGTGGATGAGTGGAACAAACTCCCGAGTACCGTCATAGAAGCTACGACTTTGTGTAGTTTTAAAAATAGGTTAGATAAACACATGACTAGCTTGTGCTAGTAGGTCTGATGCCGTGCCCCTTCTTGCAGTGGATGTAACCTGGACCTGACTAGGTTGGGTCAGAGGCATAAGTCGGTAGGCGACTTGGACTTGCCTCGCATGGGCCAGTAGGCCTGCAGTGTTCCTTCTTTTTCATGTTCTTACGAGTAAATATGTGAGTGGGTGTATAAATAAGTGGGTGAGGGAGTATGTGGGCGAGTAACAGAGTAAGCTAGGCTAGGCTAGGCTAGGCTAGGCTAGGCTAGGCTAGGCTAGGGCTTTCCTTGCTGTGCCCACTCAACGTTAACCTGACTCAAGACAAACTTTCCTGGTCTGCCTTTGCTTGCACCTAGCTTTTGATCCAAGGCATCTAAGCTTCTCTCCTTCCTTCCTAGTACCAAACCCGATTACCACCCACTGGTTTAGCGCTTCTCCATCAAGATAATGTTAATATGCGAAAAAAGAGGAATATCGAGCCTAGTATACGAGGTTAATATCCCCCATTAAGACTCCTAGTTCTTGATCTGAGGCATCTGAGCTACTCTCCCTCCTTCCTAGGACCAAACCAAATTACCACCCACGGTTTAGCGTTTTTTCATAAAATAACAATGTTAATATGCTAAAAAAATATTTAGCCTAGTATATGAGATTAATATCCCCGTCTCAGGATTACCTTTAACCGGTTTCGAGAGTTTGGTGGCGGTGGTAGTTTGTGGCCTGGGAGAGATAAGATAACCAGGTGGTCGTGATAACCAGATGGTCGTGATAACCAGGCCAGGGAAGGTCCACATAAGTTATCAAGGTGCAGGGGTCGTCTGCGCCTGCTGCTGGTTCCCTACGCTTCAGGAATCATTTGAGAGCGTTAATTTCGCCCGTACACGCGCACGTACAGTAGATGGTATAGGAATACCATCTACCGTAGATGTAGTTGTAGATGATACAGGAGCAGCAACTGGAGACTTGATTCAGACAAACGTTTCGCCTGCACAGTAAGCCACTTGTGGAAGAGAAACGTCGTGGCCTTATCATCTACATCCTGTACATTGGCAAGACCTATATTTACAGTATTATTATAGGTAAAATTGTGATATGTGTCAGGAAACGCCTCAAACCGCTCCGAAACGTCGAAATACGCAATTAAAAAAAATGGTTTATCTTCGTAAATCATCTGTCTTATCAATGCCAGTGCTAAACAGTCATCAGAAAATGTAGGTTAAGGGAACACATCAGGTTGTTGATTGACTTGTAAATGAGTGGAACTAGCTGCCTCAGACAGCTTATAAGACTGGGTTAGTGTGAGCACGGCTTGCCTATCATGGTTGGTTAAGTCCCTCTCACACCCAACCTTCCTCATCCATGTTGCATGACCGTCTGTCATGGTTGGGTAAGTCCCTCTCACACCCAACCTTCCTCATTAATGTTGCATGACTGTCTATCACGGTTGGATAAGCCCCTCTCCCACCCAACCATTCTCATCCATGTTGCATGACTGTCTATCATGGTTGGGTAAGTCCTCTCCCACCCAACCATTCTCACCCATGTTGCATGACTGTCTATCATGGTTGGGCAAGTCCCTCTCACACCCAACCTTCCTCATCCATGTTGCATGACTGTCTATCATGGTTGGGTAAGTCCTCTCCCACCCAACCATTCTCACCCATGTTGCATGACTGTCTATCATGGTTGGGCAAGTCCCTCTCACACCCAACCTTCCTCATCCATGTTGCATGACTGTCTATCATGGTTGGGTAAGTCCCTCTCCCACCCAACCATTCTCATCCATGTTGCATGACTGTCTATCATGGTTGGGTAAGTCCCTCTCACACCCAACCTTCCTCATCCATGTTGCATGACTGTTTTCCTTACCTTTGCATGCCGACAACTATGATTACAGCACACGACTGTGACCCAGACGACGACCACGACCCCTGGAGCAGGTGAATACGACTACTTCATGTCCGTGTGGGGAGGTGAGTCACGCCATGAATGAGCGGCTGGTGAGAGAGGTGACCTGATGGGTGACCTGTAATGATGCTCTCCCAGGTGATTACATCTCAGGTACCACAAATCTTACAAGGTCGCACCTGCCACCAGTCTTACAAGGCAGCAGGCGCCACCAGTCTTACAAGGCCGCAAGCACCACCAGGTCGCACCTGCCACCAGTCTTACAAGGCAGCAGGCACTACCAGTCTTACAAGGCAGCAGGTACCACCAGCCTTCCAAGGCCGCAGGTGCCACCAGTCTTACAAGGCCGCAGGCACCACCAGTCTTACAAGGTCGCACTTGCCACCAGTCTTACAAGGCAGCAGGCACCACCAGTCTTACAAGGCAGCAGGCACCATCAGTCTTACAAGGCCGCAGGTGCCACCAGTCTTACAAAGCCGCAGGTGCCACCAGCCTTACAAGGTCGCAGGCACCACCAGTCTTACAAGGTCGCACTTGCCACCAGTCTTACAAGGCAGCAGGAACCACCAGTCTTACAAGGCAGCAGGCACCATCCGTCTTACAAGGCCGAAGGTGCCACCAGTCTTACAAGGCCGCAGGCACCACCAGTCTTACAAGGCCACAGGTGCCACCAGTCTTACAAGGTAGCAGGTACCACCAGTCTTACAAGGTCGCACTTGCTACCAGTCTTACAAGACAGCAGGCACCACCAGTCTTACAAGGCCTCAGGTGCCACCAGCCTTATAATTCCGCAGGTGCCACCAGTCTTACAAGGCCGCAGGCACCACCAATCTTACAAGGCCGCAGGTGCCACCCGTGTTACAAGGCCGCAGGCACCACCAATCTTACAAGGCCGCAGGTGCCACCAGTCTTACAAGGCCGCAGGTGCCACCAGCCTTACAAGGCCGCAGGTGCCACCAGTCTTACAAGACCGCATGCACCACCAGTCTTACAAGGCCGCAGGCACCACCAGTCTTACAAGGTCGCACCTGCCACCAGTCTTACTAGACAGCATGCACCACCAGTCTTACAAGGCCGCAGGTGCCACCAGTCTTACAAGGCCGCAGGTGTCACCAGACTTATAATTCCGCAGGTGCCACCAGTCTTACAAGGCCGCAGGCACCACCAGCCTTACAAGGGCGCAGGTGCCACCAGTCTTACAAGGCCGCAGGTGCCACAAAGGTCGCAACTGCCTCCCTCTACCACCTTCTGCTGTGTTATTGTTGTTACTGATACTGCTGCTGCTGTTGTTGTTGCTGCTGTTGTTGTTGCTGCTGCTGTTGTTGTTGCTGATGCTGTTGTTGTTGTTATTGCTGCTGCTGTTGTTACTGATACTGCTGCTCTTGTTACTGATACTGCTGCTGTTGTTACTGATACTGCTGCTGTTGTTACTGATACTGCTGTTGTTGTTACTGATACTGCTGCTGTTGTTACTGATACTGCTGCTGTTGTTACTGATACTGCTGCTGCTGTTACTGCTGCTGTTATTGTTGTTGTTGTTGTTGCTGTTATTGTTGCTACTACTGTTGTTGTTGCTGTTGCTACTGTCGTTGCTACTGCTACTGTCGTTGCTACTGCTACTGTTGTTGCTACTGCTACTGTCGTTGCTACTGCTACTGTCGTTGCTACTGCTACTGTCGTTGCTACTTGTACTGTCGTTGCTACTTGTACTGTCGTTGCTACTGGTACTGTTGTTGCTACTGCTACTGTTGTTGCTACTGCTACTGTTGTTGCTACTGCTACTGTCGTTGCTACTGTTACTGTTGTTGCTACTGCTACTGTTGTTGCTACTGCTGCTGTCGTTGCTACTGCTACCGTTGTTGCTACTTCTACTGTCGTTGCTACTGCTACTGTTGTTACTACTGCTACTGTTGTTGTTACTGCTACTGTCGTTGCTACTGTTACTGTTGTTGCTACTGCTACTGTCGTTGCTACTTGTACTGTCGTTGCTACTGCTACTGTTGTTGCTACTGCTACTGTTGTTGCTAATGCTACTGTTGTTGTTACTGCTACTGTTGTTGCTACTTCTACTGTCGTTGCTACTTCTACTGTCGTTGCTACTGCTACTTTCGTTGCTACTGCTACTGTTGTTGCAACTGCTACTGTCGTTGCTACTGTTACTGTTGTTGCTACTACTACTGTTGTTGCTACTGCTACTGTTGTTGCTACTGCTACTGTTGTTGCTACTGCTACTGTTGTTGCAACTGCTACTGTCGTTGCTACTGGTACTGTCGTTGCTACTGCTACTGTCGTTGCTACTGTTGTTGCAACTGCTACTGTCGTTGCTACTGGTACTGTCGTTGCTACTGTTGTTGCTACTGCTACTGTCGTTGCTACTGTTGTTGCTACTGCTACTGTTGTTGCTACTGCTACTGTTGTTGCTACTGCTACTGTTGTTGCTACTGCTACTAGTGACGTAAACATCTGAGCTTCCCACGCAACACTAACTTCTACAAAGAGCATCATTGTTAGTCAGGCATCGACAGCAGGTCGCTCCGAAAAGTTACGATAACTCTTCTAAAGGCTACGATAACTCCCCTAAAGGCTACGATAACTCTCCTAAAGGCTGCGATAACTCTCCTAAAGGCTGCGATAACTCTCCTAAAGGCTGCGATAACTCTCTTAAAGGCTACGATAACTCTTCTAAAGTCTACGATAACTCTCCTAAAGGCTACGATAACTCTTTCAAAGGCTACGATAACTCTCCTAAAGGCTACGATAACTCTCCTAAAGGCTACGATAACTCCTATATAGCTGTGGTCAGAACACTTCCTTGTACATGATGGAGCATCTAGTAGACAGGTTAACCAGGGACCTACCGCCTCAGTAATTATGTTCTGGCACGGTACGTCAGCCTCCACCTTACTGTGTGCTGGACGACACGTTTCGCCCATAGGAACAGTAGAAATATACTTGGGGCAGAGTACCATTTAACCTTTTAAACGTTTCACTCTGGCTAGAGCTTTTTCGAGTCACGTTTCACTCTTATGTGGAACTTTATCAAGTCACGTTTCGCTCATGTGTAGAAAGCTCTAAACATGAGTGAAACTTTACGTGATAAGGTTCTACATAGAGCGAAAGGTCTGTTTGTGTGTCAGCTCTCACTGCTACAGCTCTTGGACCTGATAGCTTTCACTGTCAGCCTGGATCACACTGACGGTTGGAACCTTGTGGAACACCAGCGGAACACAAGACACACCCTGGGGAACCCCAGCGAACCCCTGGGAACCCCTTTGTACTCCTGGGAACTCCTGAGAACCCCAGGGAACCCCCTGGGAACCCTTGGGAAACCCAGCGAACCCCTGGGAACCCCAGGGAACCCCTGGGGACCCCAGGGAACCCCTGGGAACTCCTGAGAACCCCAGAGAACCCCATGGGAAACCCAGCGAACCCCTGGGAACTCCTGAGAACCCCAGGGAACCCCCTGGGAACCCTTGGTAAACCCAGCGAACCCCTGGGAACCCCAGGGAACCCCTGGGAACTCCTGAGAACCCCAGAGAACCCCATGGGAAACCCAGCGAACCCCTGGGAACTCCTGAGAACCCCAGGGAACAGTTGGGGACCCATGGGAACTCCTGGGGACCCCTGGGAACTCCTGGGGACCCCTGAGAATCCCAGGGATCCGTTGGGAACCCCTGGGAACATCAAACAGAACAACAGCCACTGGCCCAACATGTTGAAGGAAAGAAGAGTCTATTGTGTGTGTGTGTGTTTGTGTGTGTGTGTGTGTGTGTGTGTGTGTGTGTGTGTGTGTGTGTGTGCGTGTGTGTGTGTGTGTGTGTGTGTGTGTTGTGGTTCCTGTTAGGTTATGTATGGCTGTTGTGTACATGAGTGTCCAGACTGTTGTTGTGGTAGTGACTGTTGTTGTGGTGGTGACTGTTGTTGTGGTGGTGACTGTTGTTGTGGTGGTGACTGTTATTGTGGTGGCGACTTATTGTGGTGGTGACTTGTTGTGGTGGTGACTGTTGTTGTGGTGGTGACTGTTGTTGTGGTGGTGACTGTTGTTGTGGTGGTGACTTATTGTGGTGGTGACTTGTTGTCGTGGTGACTGTTGTTGTGGTGGTGACTTATTGTGGTGGTGACTGTTGTTGTGGTGGTGACTTGTTGTGGTGGTGACTGTTGTTGTGGTGGTGACTTGTTGTGGTGGTGACTGTTGTTGTGGTGGTGACTGTTATATTGTTGTAACTATTGTATTAATGTTGGTAGATGGATCTATAATTTCCTAACAAATAGAACACAAAGAATAATAGTAAACAGAGTAAAGTCTGAGGCGGCTACAGTGAAAAGCTCTGTTCCACAAGGCACAGTACTTGCTCCCATCCTGTTCCTCATCCTCATATCTGACATAGAGATGTAAGCCACAGTGCCGTGTCCTGCTTTGCGGATGACACCCGTATTTGCATGACGGTGTCATACATCGAAGACACTGCAAGTCTCCAAGCGGACATTAACTAAGTCTTTAAATGGGCCGCAGAAAACAATATGAAACCATACCACGGGTGGGATTCGAACCCGCGGTCAGAGAGTCTCAAAACTCCAGACCGTCGCGTAAGCCACTGGGCCAGCAATCGTGTCATTACGATTTCGTGAGTCAAATAATATGAAGTTCAATGAGGAGAAATCTTAATTACTCCGATATGGAAAACCAGAGGAAATAAAGACTGGATCGGAGTATAAAACAAATTCCAACCACACAATAGAGCGAAAAGCTAATGTGAAGGACCTGGGAGTGATAATGTCAGAGGATCTCACCTTCAAAGACCATAAAAATGTATCTAACACATCTGCTAGGAAAATGATAGGATGGATAATGAGAACATTCAAAGCTAGAGATGCCAAGCCCATGATGATTCTCATGGGCAGGAGATGCAACATTTCCCCAGTGAAAAGCAGGGGTGCCACGAGTACACTGAGAGACAACACAATAAGTGTCAGGGGCCGAAGACTGTTCAACTGCCTCCCAGTAGACATAAGGGTGATTACCAATAGACCCCTGGCTGTCTTCAAGAAGGCGCTGGACAGGCACCTAAAGTCAGTACCTGACCAGCCGCGCTGTGGTCCGTACGTTGGTTTACGTGCGGCCAGCAGTAACAGCCTGGTTGATCAGGTGCTGATCCACCGTGAAGCCTGGTCACTGACAGGGCCGCGGGGACGTTGAACCCCGAAACCCTCTCCAGGTATTGTAATGATGTAACTATTGTATTGATGGGGTTGAGTCTCAGCTCCTGGCCCCGCCGGGAGGCTGTACACTGGGGTCATGTACTGGCTGTCACACCTGGGGGGGAGAGGTTGTTTGAATTTCTGAAGGTTAATGATGATAATGATTATTATTATTATTATTATTATTATTATTATTATTATTATTATTATTGCATCAAGAGCCCCTCCGCTTCGCTGTACTCTTTCTCCGGTCTTCTCTTGATTTAACTAGTTTGAGCTACAGACACGTAAATAGACAGATAGACAGACAGGCAGGTAGACTGACACAGAGATAGGCAGACAAACAGGTAGACAGACAGACAGAGACAGACAGCAGGCAGACAGACAACTAGACAGATAGACAGGCAGATAGACAAACAGGCAGAAAGACAAACAAGCAGAAAGATAGGAAGGCACACAGACTGACAGACAGGCATGCAAACAGACAAGCAGACAGGCAGGCAGACAGACTGACAGACAGGCATGCAGACTGGCAAGCAGACAGACAGACAAGCAGACAGGAAGACAGGCAGACAGGCAGGCAGACAGACATAAAGAGAAACAGGCAGAAGACACACAGACAGGGAGACACAGACAGGCAGACAGGGAGTGTAGAAAGCATTATTTAGAGACAGGAAATGAGATAATGTGTGTAGAGTGAGACAGTAAATATGACGTCTCTCTCTCTCTCTCTCTCTTCTCTCTCTCTCTCTCTCTCTCTCTCTCTCTCTCTCTCTATCTATCTATCTATCTATCTGTCTATCTCCCTTTATCCATCTCAAGCAGGAACAACGGAAATGAAGACAGTAACAACAGTCTACCAGACAGTAACAACAGTCTACCAGACAGTAACAACAGTCTACTAGACAGTAACAACAGTCTACCATACAGTAACAACAGTCTACTAGACAGTAACAACAGTCTACCAGACAGTAACAACAGTCTACCAGACAGTAACAACAGTCTACCAGACAGTAACAACAGTCTACCAGACAGTAACAACAGTCTACCAGACAGTAACAACAGTCTACCAGACAGTAACAACAGTCTACCAGACAGTAACAACAGTCTACCAGACAGTAACAACAGTCTATCTGACACCAAAAATAGACAGAAAGCGACACAAAAAAATATCAAAAAAGTCAGAATCCTTTACGAAAGGTTTCCTAGCTAGAAATTCTTAGTGATCTCATACTAGGTAATCCCAGTGACGCCTCCTAGCAGGCTATTGTTGTCCTAGCTAGGTCCTAGGAAGCTGTCTCCTAGCAGGCTATTGTTGTCCTAGCTAGGTCCTAGGGGACCGCCTCATAGCAGGCTATTGTAGTCCTAGCTAGGTTCTAGGAGACCGTCTCCTAGCAGGCTATTGTCCTAGCTAGGTCATAGGAGACCGCCTCCCAGCAGGCTATTGTTGTCCTAGCTAGGTCCTAGGAGACCGTTTCCTAGCAGGTTATTGTTGTATTACCTAGGTCCTAGGAGACCGCCTCCTAGCAGGCTATTGTTGTCCTAGCTAGGTCCTAGGAGACCGTCTCCTAGCAGGCTATTGTAGTCCTAGCTAGGTCCTAGGAGACCGTCTCCTAGCAAGCTATTTTAGTCCTAGTTAGGTCCTAGGAGACCGTCTCCTAGCAGGCTATGTTAGTCCTAACCAGGTCCTAGGAGATCGTTTTAGCTCTGGCTAGCTCTCAGGAAGCTTCCCAGCACTGCTGCTATAAATTCATATATAATAATAATAATAGTAATAATAATAATAATAATAATATTATTATTATTATTATTATTATTATTATTATTATTATTAAATTATTATTATTATTATTATTGAATATTAATTCGACTATTTTATTTTTCACAGATCACAAGAATGAGTCTGCGTATGGGCTTGAAACTTGTGTTGAGAGCGTGTTGAGAGCACTCAACCACACTGTTGCCTCAGCAGGTAGGTAGCGGCGTCCCAGGGAAGAGAGCGTGTTCACCATCATTCAGTCAGTACTTAGTTGTGTGTTGGAGTCAGGCAGAGGTGGGTGGGGTGGGATGGGTGGAGGTGGGTAGGGTGTGTTAGGGGGAAGGGAGAACGTAAACACAAACATACAGGCAGACCAACAGTAGTACAGATTGTGTAATGTTGTGATGGTAACTACTACCTCTAACACACAGGAGGGGAGGACACAGGTGGGGGAGGACACAGGAGGGGAGGACACAGGTGGGGAGGACACATGAGGGGAGGATACAGGAGGAGGATACAGGAGGGGAGGACACATGAATGGGAGGATACAAGAGGGGAGGACACAGGAATGGGAGGATACAGGAGGGGGAGGACACAGGAGGGGGATGAGCTGTGACTCGACCTTGCAACTACAAACAGGTGAGGACACAGTAGTGTGTCTCCCACGCTCAACTACCGGGAGGTGACGTCAGGGGCATCCTGCGTGTTGTCCTGGGATGGGGGGATGAGGAGGGTGTCTATTTAGGGTCCCCACAATCTGCTCTTGCTGTGGGCCTCCTCAGTTTTCTCTTGGTGTTTATATAGGGGCCGCCCTGTGGGCTTTCAGAGTTTTTCTCCTCCTGGCCATTTAGGTGACCCCGAGTTTGCTCTTCCTGCGGGCCTCCCTAATTTTTTCTTGTGGAGAGGAAAGGGAGGGGGGGGGGGAGGAGCGTGCCCCTACCGGACGTCGCAAGCTTCCCCCAACCCCCTTCCCACCACCGCTAGCAGGCACCCCCTTCCCACTCCTCTCCCCCTACCCTCCTCTCCATCACTGGAGAGGGCGGTCACCCCCTCTAGCAGCAACTACAGGTAGCCCGAGGCCTCCTTTATCGATAACTGGATCAGTGAGGCTGTTGGTGCATGCTTCGTGCGTGCACCAACAGCTTGGTCAGCCCAGATGATCACGAGTTCACTTCAGGATCTTACTAAGTTGCCACTTGTGTATATAGTAAGTGCGTGTCTCTCCCATGTGTCGTTCTCATTATGTTGTATCTCAGAGTGAACACTGCATGTGTCGTTCTCATAATGTACCTCAGAGTGAACACTGCATGTGTCGTTCTCATTATGTTGTATCTCAGAGTGAACACTGTATGTTTCATGCTCATAATGTACCTCAGAGTGAACACTGCATGTGTCGTTCTCATTATGTTGTATCTCAGAGTGAACACTGCATGTGTCGTTCTCATTATGTTGTATCTCAGAGTGAACACTGCATGTGTCATTCTCATCATGTTGTTTCTCAGAGCGAATACTGTATCTATTATTATGTAGATTTTTTCTTAATATCTGCTGTTATTTTCAATAGAATTTTGTGAATCTTACAGACCATCATTTTTCCCTAGAGAAGTATATAGATTTTTGTACCATTTTTACAGGGGCATGTCAGGGATGGGAGGCAGCAAGGGTGGGTGGCAGCAGAAGTGGGTGCTGGAGGGTTGTTGGGAGAAATTTGTGTTGGTGGGTGTTGAGGGTGGTCGAGGGTGATGGTTGTTGAAGCTGGCTGGGGGTAGAACTGGGTGGTGTGTGTGGGTTGAGGTGAGATAGGTGAGGTGGATCCTGACATGTTGTGGTCTAGTTCATATTAGTTAGTTCAGACTCTCAGGTAAGGACCCACTAGGGGCGAGGGGGAAGTGGGGACAGAAGAAGAATAGCCGGTGAGAGGAAGAGCTTAAGTAGAAGAGAAAGAGTCAGGACTAAACCCAACAGTCTAACTACTAATAGTTCCTAGGCCTTTTGTGTATCCATATATTCTTGAACTACCATCCACAGGATGGATATGAGGTGCATAATGAATTAGTCACTACTATTCTTTTTCTTCGTCTTATTTTCATTATTAGTATTATCTTCTAAATATATCGAAAGTCTTAGGGTACGCGTACTGAAAAAAAAGTAAAATCTTTAATAGTTACCGCTGTAGAAACACTAGTCTAGTTTTCTTTGACAAAATTAAAGAAAACGTGAGCGATAGTTTTATGGGTAACATTTTATTTCTTCGTGAGGACCGGTCAGCTGTGACCACCTCGTTGCGTGCATCACACACGCTCGTTTCTTTCCCCCAGTTACAGTGCGTTGTAACTCTCTTCAGAGGGGTGACATGTGTCACGAAGACGCACTGCGTTACTGACGACGCAAGGGTTGTGACGCAAGAGGAATGTGTGAGATAACAGCAGAGGATGACGGTTTGAAGGTGAGTGTTATCGTGTTTATGTTGTTGAAAGTGACAGGAAGCACTTCCCAGCCTTTGAGCTCGGCAGCATGTGTCTACATGTGTGTATACATGTTCATATATATATATATATATATATATATATATATATATATATATATATATATATATATATATATATATATATATATATATATTATATATATATATATTTATATATATATTATATATATATATTTATATAGTATATATATATATATATATATATATATATATATATATATATATATATATATATATATATATATATATATATATATATATATATATATATATATATATACGTATATATATATACGTATATATATATATATATATATATATATATATATATATATATATATATATATATATATATATATATATATATATATTCCGAATAGGTAAAATTGGTCAATTAGCAAGAACTCATTTAAAATTAAGTCCTTTCTAAAATTTTCTCTTATACGTTTCAAGATATATATTTTTATTTATGTTAATAATAATAGTATTATCAAAAGCCTACTAACATATGTTCATACATACATTACTATTCGAATCACCAAACATTAAACAGAGTGTATTTACTTCTATGTGACTTGTCCTGTTTCCTGACAAACCTAATACGTACGTACCTACTTAACTTGTTTTTGAGAGCCGTTAGGATTTGTAGCCCTGAATTCTATGATGGGGGAAATTGGAAAAATCTATGAAATTGCTTCTAATTTGTATGTGTGTGTGTGTGTGTGTAGACATGTATACATACATGTAGACACATGTCTCCATGTATATCCACCTGGTGGAAGATACAACAACACGGACACCGTTAAATATTTCCAGCTTGTACGTGCCTTCACGGCAAGTACTGGGCCAGGAGCTGTGAATCGACCACTGGAGCCATATACAGGTGAGTACATGCTGGAGGCATCACAAGAAAGATATGTCTTCACTGATACGGTTAATATTTATGTATACATGTATTTTCGAATACATGCATTGTATTTTCGAATACATGCATTGTATTTTCGAATACATGCATTGTATTTTCGAATACATGCATTGTATTTTCGAATACATGCATTGTATTTTCGAATACATGCATTGTATTTTCGAATACATGCATTGTATTTTCGAATACATGCATTGTATTTTCGTATACACGAGTTGTATTTTCGTATACATGAATTGTATTTTCGTATATTATTGTATTTTCGTATATAAGTATTGTATTGTTATATTTTTATGAATATCTCATTGTTTATGACATTTCAAATGAGGTTTCTTGTTGCTTGTAAGGAGCTCTTGATCCAAGGAATTGGACTTGTCAACACCATCAAGAATATAAAAAAAATAGGATAAAATAGCACTCTGAAACTAATTTATTTGTAAATATAAATTATTATTATTATTATTATTATTATTATTATTATTATTATTAATCTTTATTATTATTATTGTTATTATTATTATTGTTTTATTATTATTATTATTGTTTTATTATTATTATTGTTTTATTATTATTATTATTATTATTATTATTATTATTAAATAGCAAGGCTACACAAGCGTGTGTGGTTGTTATTCTGGTATATTTAATAACACGAATGTGAGGAGAGGAAGGGAAGAGAAGAATTGGGGATGAGATGAAAGAGTGGAAAGAGGTTGAGTATACATACCAAGGATTGATGTAGGAAATTGAGTAGCCTATTGGAAGCAACTGTGAGGCAGTGTCACTGAGGCAGTGTCACTGAGGCAGGAACAATGGGTGGCTGTAAATATAGGTTAGGAGGCGCTGTATAATCCTACGAATTTAGCGCTCACCCATGATTATAAAAATAATAATCCCATCTTCCATAGATACGACGATTTAGCAAGTAAATACAAATACAATTGTTTTTTTTTTGCAAAGGTTGCAAATGTGTGTTTTATATTTTGGAAAGTGTTGTTAAGTACAAAGGCAGCCACTAACATGTCTGAGCATTTAGGTACAGGTACATATAAGTATAATTATCATACATATTTTAACATACGTGTAAATTAACTAGGATAACCACGCAAGCTATTGGATTATTTCCTGTATTCTCAGATGTATATCTTGTGTATGGACTGAGACCAGGAGAGTATTACCTGGAGTTTACCTGGAGAGAGTTCCAGGGGTCAACGCCCCTGCGGCCCTGTCTGTGACCAGGCCTCATGGTGGATGAAGGCCTGATCAACCAGGCTGTTACTGCTGGCCGCACGCAGTCCAACGTATGAACCACACCCTGGCTGGTCAGGTACCGACTTTAGGTGCCTGTCCAGTGCCTGCTTGAAGACAGCCAGGGGTCTATTGGTAATCCACTTATGTATGCTGGGAGGCAGTTGAACAGTCTTGGGCCCCTGACACTTAATTGTGTTGTCTCTCAACGTGCTAGTGGCACCCCTGCTTTTCATTGGGGGGATGTTACATCGTCTGCCGAGTCTTTTGCTTTCGTAGGGAGTGATTTTTGTGTGCAAGTTTGGTACTAATCCCTCTAGGATTTTCCAAGTGTATATAATAATGTATCTCTCCCGCCTGCGTTCTAGGGAGTACAGGTTTAGGAACTTCAAGCGTTCCCAGTAATTGAGGTGGTTTATCGCAGTTATGTGTGCCGTGAAGGTTCTCTGCACATTTTCTAGGTCAGCAATTTCACCTGCCTTGAAAGGTGCAGTTAGTGTGCAGCAATATTCCAGCCTAGTATACACACTAGTGATGTATCGGATATCCGCATCCGCACAATTTCTTACATCCGCATCCGCATTTTACTATAAACAGATATCCGGATATGCATCCGCATCCGCGGAGCATCCGCACAATTTCTTACATCCACATCCGCAAAATAAGTCAGACATCCTCATACACATCCGCATCCGCGGATATCTAAATTTTTCACTCCCATACATCTCTAATACACACTTGGAGGGACGTAAAACTCAGTATGTATACACTTCAGTTTAATCCATATATTAAATATTATTCTTGACTGGTTGTGTACAGGTGACCTGCAGCCTTAATGATCTTCGTGTAGTAGATAGAACTGAAACCTAATAACCTAAAATTGTGTAGTTATACCTAACTATATTTACTAACCAACGAACCGTGTACATTCGGTTCTCTTACACAGCTCCGTTGTATAGTGCATTTTCCCCCCACAAATGCGTTTGAAAAAGACCGTCGAAGATGGAATATTACCGTGAAAGTCTTTCATCGCGTTCAATCACATTTACGAAAAATTGCACTAATAAGGTATTACAAGGACCCCAGTGGAAATAAGTCACTTTGACTTTTCTGGGGGTTATCCTAGGTAATTTACACATATGGTACTAGGTATTATAATTGTAGTTACGTGTACCTGTACCTAAATAGATTTAGTTACGTAGAAGAGCTTTATAAGAGATATGTATGGACGCAATTTGATCGAGTTTCCCCTTTTACCACCTCCGTTTTTTGTGATAACATTTCCTTTACAATTTCCCTTTTTCTATAGACATGATCATGGGGAGGGATTGATACCGGCGAAGGGCTCTTGATCCACCGAAATGGAGCTATTCTCCCTTTGAATCAGACCTGATTATCTCCCATTCCCTGGGCACTATATATTCCCTTAGAGTTTAGCGATTTCCCCATAAATCTACATACAGGTGGCAACAAGTGGAAGGTAACATGCCCGGCTTTAACATTCGTCCCTGGGATCGAACCCGGGTACTTTGAGTGTAATAATAATAACAATAATAATAATCTTTATTTCTAGAAGTACATGGTTCAACTTATACAGACCACAGCTGACATCAGTGACGTACTATATAGAAAGCCCCTTGTTATGCATAGCATTTCGGGCAAATTAGGCTAATTTTGTCCCCAGAATGCGACCCACACCAGTCGATTAACACCCAGGTACCTATTTACTGCTAGGTGAACATGGGCAGCTACCACTGAACCAGGAGACCCTGGGAGTGGAACCTGGACCTGCTGGTGTCTACTTGCCAGCTGCTGTAAACCACTACATTGGTCTTATGATTGAGAAAGCATATAAGAAATTAAGTTAATTAATAAGCAATTAGGTGAGTAAATAAGTACTTTAGTAAATAAGTTAGTAATAAGTTTTCAAATGAGCTATGGTAGTTACCTACTCTTAGCTTGTAAATAAAGATAGGAAATCTTAACCTAATCCTGTAAAAACCCGTGTAAATAAAAAGACGTGAGTAAATAAGTACATAAATAAGCCAGTAAGTAGGAGTAGCTTTTGGTCATTGGATCGAGACCTTGTTCTGGCTTACCCGGCTCATAAAAATTTCACTTGTCACATCATTTACCGCGATGATGGTGGATTTTACATAGGCTTTATTTATTTATTTATACATAGGCTTTATTGATCTAATTAGGTATGTTACAGGAAGGTATTGGTGGTAAACTATGGAGAGAGAGAGAGAGAGAAAGAAAGAGAGAGAGAGAGAGAGAGAGTCTAGCGTCACAACAGCTCCCTGCCATTCACTCTCTGCGATCCAAATTCTCTCAATGAAGTATTGATCTGTGCCTTCTGTCTCCTCTCTCCCCCCTTCCCCTTTCCTCTTTTCCCCTTCCTCTCTCCCCTCTTCACCCCCCCTCCTCCTCATTCTCTCGTCCCACCATAGTTAGCTAGTTCACGTCTACTACACGAGGGTCATTCAAATCACAGCTAGTGTAGTAACTATGCCACTTTAATTTCTAAGTTAGGGATTAAAACAAACTTTAAAAGTGAGAAATATACATCTTTAGGTGTGTATATATCCAGATACATGTCTCTTGGTGTATATATAATGAGACACATAGCTCTTCGGTGTATATACTCCGATATATACATCACTCGGTGTATATACACTGAGAGGTATACACTTCTCTGTGTATATACACTCAAATATGCATCTCTTCTTTATATACAGTGAGATACGTACCTCGGTATATACACACTGAGAGATACACACTTGTCAGTGTATATACCATACCATTGAGGTAGTTTTCATATATACCAGACACTGACGTGATTTGAGTTCAATAAATTAAGACAGTAGGTTAGTAAACACAGAATTAACAGGTAAATCAAGTCTATGACAGATTAACCTAATGAATAAACCAGGGCAGGACTCGGGGTGCAAGACAGGCTGTCGTCGGGCCAACGTTTCACCCTTCATTGAGAATGGGTAAAGCTCTCCACAGAGCGAAACGTATTATCCGTGTTGAAACATACCAGTAGTATGCTGGGTCGTGCTTTGTAATCGGTTAATTCCACGTTACATAGGCGTTTTTTTATGATGTAAAGGAAATTTCGGCTACGTTGGAATAGTAGATTGTAGTGGTGGTGGTAGATGGCAGTGGTAGATGGTGGTAGTGATATAAAGTGTTGGTGGTGGAGGCAGGTTGTTGTTAGGCAAATATAATCGTAGTATAATGGTAGCCGGATACTACTGCAAGTAGCGTAGCCTAGCGTGTTCTTCCACCATTACTTTAGAGATATTGCTTTCCTGTGTCCACTTCAACGACCCTCGATACATCCTGTCTTGATCCTTATCTATGAGTGGGTGTGGGCAGGTGTGAGTTGAACCTGCTTAGCATGGGCATGTAGGATTACTTCAAATGTTCTTGTGTAAAGCCTAGGTTGTTATTTAACCTGTGAACTGGTCAGGCAAAATACCATCACTATCTCCCGTATAATACAGAGAAAGTCCATTAACTTTCAAAAATACTATTTTTTTTTTCATGGAGCTTATATTGTGGAGCTCATTGCTGGGATTCACGAAGAGCATTTGTAATTTTTTCGGGGTTGTTTTGTTGTTGTTGATTCTCCGGTACTCTCCCGGCCCGAGTCTTATCCAGATGGTGACCCGGCCTTGGTTGGCTCCCTGTCTTGGGAGTGTCTTGAGACCTATGTCTTCCCATGGGAGGAGGTACAAGTACCTCATCATCTTCTGGGACCAACTGTCCCCAGGCCTAGCCAAATTCCCCGCCCCCACGGGGTTCGTAGGAAGAAGCTAGGACTCTGGTCTGCCATCTTCCCCGCCCCAGGGAGCTCGTGGGAATAGCAGACTTGTGAGCTGTAGGTAGTAGCAAGCTCTGGCTCTGACTCTGGCACCTTCCCCGCCTTAGGAGGGCTCGTAGGAATGGTGTCCGTGTTTTTTCGGGGTTATATTTCGTAGGATGGGTGTGGGTGACTGCTATCTATGTGGCTGTTTAGTAGTAAATAGGTACCTGGATGCTAGTTGACTTGTTGTGGGTAATACTGTAAAAGACACAAGGACTCGCCTGAAAAGCTCTTTTTGTTTTAATCATAACCATAATGGGTAAGCCAGAGGAAGGCCTCGGTCAGATGACCAAAAGCTCCAGCTGTGGGTCATCATATGACTAAGACCCGCGTCAGGAAACACTTGTCCTGTTTCCTGACAAACCTTACCTAACCTAACTTACCTAAAATGATGTTTAAAATAGTGTGTTTATATATTGAGAAATATACACCTGTAGGTGTATATGTATTAATATATAGACATACACCTCTCGGGATATACTCATCGAGGTATACACCTCTATATGTATACTCAACGAGATATACACTCCTCGGTTTACATGCACTGAGAGACATACACGTCTCTGTATAATACACCGCCACAATTCCCGGTGTATAAACACTGAGAAACATACACTCCTCGTTGTGTATGTCCACGTTATAATTTCCTTCACCCCTACCCCTCGTAACACCTCCGATATTCACCTATAATTGTAGTCGCTATAATCAGCTTTTCCGGGAAGAGATAATAGAGAATTTACGATCATTTCTGGGAATCAGGAGGCCCAGCCACACCTCTTCTAAGACATCAAAGACAAACAAATAGATTTGAATCTATGTAAATATTTACTAGTGTGATAGAAAACGGAGCTTCCTGACTGGTTTTATGGGTAACTAATGCTCGTTGTACACGAAGGTCGACCATTCATAAATTTCAATCTTAGCTGGTTGTGAAACCGCTTAGCAGTTGTTTTGGGTTATCGTAGTAAGTCTCTGCGTTATAACTACGGTCTTCACGGTGCTGTAAAACGATAAACAGTGCGTCGTTCAGGTAGCGACGATAGCTTACAAGAAGTGGTGGACTTTCGCAGAAATTCTCCGCATATTATTGGCTTCAAGGAAAGGCTCCTCACCCGGGGTATAGAATAATAATAATAATAATCTTTATTTCTACATGATACAACTTATACAGATCATAGCTGACATCAATGACATACTACTATATAGAAAGCCCCTTGTTATGGAGAGCACATCGGGCAAATTAGGTCAGTTTTGTCCCCAGGATGCGACCCACACCAGTCGACTAACACCCAGGTACCAATTTTACTGGTTTCCTGTATGGTTTCCAGCAGTACTGGGGATCGATCACTGGCCCACAGTGTGTGAGCTAACCTGGAGTATACCTGGAGAGGGTTTCGGGGGGGCCAACGCCTGTGACCAGGCTAACAATCGAGCTACGGGACACCCTGAAGGTATATACACGCAGAGGTGTATATCTCTAAGTGTATATATGCTGAGAGTTTATGTTGAAGAGTGAGGCGTAGTGAAGAGGTGACCTGCAGCCTTGATGACCCTCGTGGAGCTGAGGTTTAACAAGTCTTAACAAACCACACAGTGTGTTTATCCATAAAACAATACGGAATAAACTGTTTTATGTGAATAAAACTATTACACACATACATACACACACATACATACATACATACATACATACATACATACATACATACATACAAATCAAATGAGGATCAGGCAGGAATACAAAGAGACCTGGACAGGCTGCAAGCCTGGTCCAGTAACTGGCTCCTTGAATTTAACCCTGCCAAATGTAAAGTCATGAATATCGGGGAAGGGCAAAGAAGACCGCAGACAGAGTATAGTCTAGGTGGCCAAAGACTGCAAACCTCACTCAAAGAAAAAGATCTTGGGGTGAGTATAATACCGAGCACATCTCCTGAGGCACACATCAATCAGATAACTGCTGCAGCATACGGCGGCTGGCAAACCTAAGAATAGCGTTCCAATACCTCACCAAGGAATCATTCAAGACTCTGTATACCATATACGTCAGGCCCATACTGGAGTATGCAGCACCAGTTTGGAACCCACACCTGGTCAAGCACGTCAAGAAATTAGAGAAAGTGCAAAGGTTTGCAACAAGACTAGTCCCAGAGCTAAGGGGATTGTCCTACGAAGAAAGGTTAAGGGAAATCGGCCTGACGACACTAGAGGACAGGAGGGTTAGGGGAGACATGATAACGACATATAAAATACTGCGAGGAATAGATAAGGTGGACAGAGACAAGATGTTCCAGAGAGGGGACACAGAAACAAGGGGTCTCAATTGTTGAAGACTCCTATGAGTCAAAGGGATGTTAGGAAGTATTTCTTCAGTCATAGAGTTGTCAGGAAGTGGAATAGCTTGGAAAGCGACTTTAGTGGAGGCAGGAACCATACATAGTTTTAAGACTAGGTTTGATAAAGCTCATGGAGCAGGGAGAGAGAGGACCTAGTAGCAATCAGTGAAGAGGCGGGGCCAGGAGCTATGACTCGACCCCTGCAACCACAAATAGGTGAGCAAATAGGTGAGCACACACCTCACAGGGAGGCAGCAACGGGTCATGGTGCGTGATGAGGTATCACAGTGGGCACCTGTGACGAGCGGCGTTCCGCAGGGGTCAGTCTAGGACCAGTGTTATTCTTGGTATATGTAAATGACATGACAGATGGGATAGACTCAGAAGTGTCTCTGTTCGCAGATGATGTGAAATTAATGAGGAGAATCACATCGGAGGAGGACCAAGCAGGACTTCAAACAGACCTGGACAAGCTTGACATCTGGTCTAGCAAATGGCTTCTCGAATTCAATCCCACCAAATGCAAAGTCATGAAGATCGGAGAAGGGCAAAGAAGACCGCTGACAGAGTACAGGCTAGGCGGACAAAGGCTACAAAGCTCGGAAAAGGAGAAAGATCTTGGGGTGAGTATAACGCCAAGCACGTCTCCGGAGGCACACATCAACCAGATAACTGCGGCAGCATATGGGCGACTGGCAAACCTAAGATTAACGTTCCGTTACCTTAATAAGGACTCGTTTAAGACACTGTACACCGTGTACGTCAGGCCCATACTAGAATATGCAGCACCAGTCTGGAACCCACACCTGGTCAAGCACATAAAGAAACTAGAGAAAGTGCAAAGGTTTGCGACAAGGTTAGTTCCACAACTCAGGGTCTGTCCTATGAAGAAAGGCTGAGGAAATAGGACTAACAACACTGGAGGAAAGAAGGGTCAGAGGAGACATGATAACGACATACAAAATACTGCGGGGAATCGACAAGGTAGACAGTGACAGGATGTTCCAGAGAGGGAACACAGAAACAAGGGGACACAACTGGAAGCTGAAGACTCAGATGAGTCAAAGGGATGTTAGGAAGCATTTCTTCAGCCACAGAGTAGTCAGGAAGTGGAATAGTCTAGAGAAAGACATAGTGGAGGCAGGAACCATACACAGTTTTAAGACGAGGTATGATAAAGCTCATGGAACAGGGAGAGCAGATACCCAGTAGCGGGCAGTGCAGAGGCGGGGCCAGGAGCTGAGTCTCGACCCCTGCAACCACAATTAGGTGAGTACAATTAGGTGAGTACACACACTAAAATGTCGGGAGCAAGGGGCTAGTAACCCCTTCTCCTGTATATATTACTAAATGTAAAAGGAGAAACTTTCGTTTTTCCTTTTGTTCCACCCTGCCTCGGTGGCCACCCTGCCTCGGTGGCCACCATGCCTCGGTGGCCACCCTGCCTCGGTGGCCACCCTGCCTCGGTTGGAAACGGCCGACGTGTTGAAAGAAAGAAGAAAGATATATATATATATATATATATATATATATATATATATATATATATATATATATATATATATATATATATATATATATATATATATACATAAATGGCGCCGTATTATTATTATTGTACACGTGAAGCTCCAAACCCGAATGGGGGATCATGCAGCTCCTGGATGGAGAGTAAGAGCGTCCATGACCCGACCTTCCGGAACCTTTAAGGTCAGCGTTTGCTTTTCCCTAAATTGAAGGTGATGGAGCGTTGCCCAGGCTGGCGGCGGTGTCAGCAGGGTCAGTGACTGGCACTACCAGCCAGGCAGGCAGCAGTGCCTGGGACAGAGGCAAGACAAGTGCCGGAATGACTGCCCTTAAATTGTAGTTATTTTTGTTATAGATGTTGGTTAGTGTAGGGAGAGTGTGTCGGGCGAGACCAGGAGGGCAAATAATAAGAGGGGTTATTGCCGCTACGTTTCGCCCTCCACGAAATTTTCTCAAGGAAATACAATTAAGGTTACACAGGGTTTATGATGGGAGGTTAGGTTAGGTTACTTTAGTTTAGGTTAGGTTAGGTTAGTTTAGGTTAGGTTAGGTTAGGTTAGGTTAGGTTAGTTTAGGTTAGGTTGGGTTAGGTTAGGTAAGGTTAGGTTAGGTTAGGTTAGGTTAGGTTGGGTTAGGTTAGTTTAGGCTAGGTTAGGTTAGGTTAGTTTAGTTTAGGTTAGGTTACGTTAGGTTAGGTTAGGTTAGTTAGGGTAGGTTAGGTTAGGTTAGGTTAGGTTGGGTTAGGTTAGGTTAGTTTAGGTTAGGTTAGGTTAGGTTAGGTTAGTTTAGTTTAGGTTAGGTTAGGTTAGTTTAGTTTAGGTTAGTTTAGGTTAGGTTAGTTTAGTTTAGGCTAGGTTAGGTTAGTTTAGTTTAGGCTAAGTTAGGTTAGGTTAGTTTAGTTTAGGTTAGGTTAGGTTAGGTTAGTTTAGGCTAGGTTAGTTTAGGTTAGGTTAGGCTAGGTTGGGTTAGGTTAGGTTAGTTTAGGTTAGGTTAGTTTAGTTTAGGTTAGGTTAGGTTAGTTTAGTTTAGGTTAGTTTAGGTTAGGTTAGGTTAGTTTAGGTTAGGTTAGGTTAGTTTAGGTTAGGTTAGGTAAGGTTAGGTTAGGTTAGGTTGGGTTAGGTTAGGTAAGGTTAGGTTAGGTTAGGTTAGGTTGGGTTAGGTTAGTTTAGGCTAGGTTAGGTTAGTTTAGTTTAGGTTAGGTTAGGTTAGTTTAGGCTAGGTTAGGTTAGATTAGTTTAGTTTAGGTTAGGTTAGGTTAGGTTAGTTTAGGTTAGGTTAGGTTAGGTTAGGTTAGGTAAGGTAAGGTAAGGTTAGGTTAGGTTAGGTTAGGTTAGGTTAGGTTAGGTTAGGTTAGGTTGGGTTAGGTTAGTTTAGGCTAGGTTAGGTTAGGTTAGTTTAGTTTAGGCTAGGTTAGATTAGGTTAGGTTAGTTTAGTGTTGGTTAGATTAGGTTAGTTTAGTTTAGGTTAGGTTAGGTTAGGTTAGTTTAGGCTAGGTTAGGTTAGTTTAGTTAGAGTTTAGAAGGTTTTAGGAAACAGGACAAGTGTTTCCTGACGCGGGTCTTAGTCATATGATGACCCACAGCTGGAGCTTGTGGTCCTCTGACCGAGGCCTTCCACTGGCTTACCCCTCCACCCTTTAAAAATTATGGTGGTGGGGTTAAGTCAGGGTGTAATAGTAGTGGTTAGTAGTTCTAGTGGCAGCAGTAACAGCAGTGGTAATAATAGTAGTAATTGTTGTGGTTCTAGTAGTAGTAGTAGTAGTAGTAGTAGTAGTATAGTAGTAGTAGTAGTAGTAGTAGTGACGGTGAATTAACTATTTAACAAGGAATTTGTGTTAATATCTGAGAGGCGGCGAAGGTGTCTTTGTTATACATAAGAGTGTATGTGTATAGTATGAGTGTATGTGTATAGTATGAGTGTATGTGTATAGTATGAGTGTATGTGTATAGTATGAGTGTATGTGTATAGTATGAGTGTATGTGTATAGTATGAGTGTATGTGTATAGTATGAGTGTATGTGTATAGTATGAGTGTATGTGTATAGTATGAGTGTATGTGTATAGTATGAGTGTATGTGTATAGTATGAGTGTATGTGTATAGTATGAGTGTATGTGTATAGTATGAGTGTATGTGTATAGTATGAGTGTATGTGTATAGTATGAGTGTATGTGTATAGTATGAGTGTATGTGTATAGTATGAGGTATGTGTATAGTATGAGTGTATGTGTATAGTATGAGTGTATGTGTATAGTATGAGTGTATGTGTATAGTATGAGTGTATGTGTATAGTATGAGTGTATGTGTATAGTATGAGTGTATGTGTATAGTATGGGAGACTTCAGTAGTGTCAGCCTCAGCTGAGACTTCAGTAGTGTCAGTCTCAGCTGAGACTTCAGTAGTGTCAGTCTCAGCTGAGACTTCAGTAGTGTCAGTCTCAGCTGAGACTTCAGTAGTGTCAGTCTCAGCTGAGACTTCAGTAGTGTCAGCCTCAGCTGAGACTTCAGTAGTGTCAGTCTCAGCTGAGACTTCAGTAGTGTCAGCCTCAGCTGAGACTTCAGTAGTGTCAGTCTCAGCTGAGACTTCAGTAGTGTCAGTCTCAGCTGAGATTTCAGTAGTGTCAGTCTCAGCTGGGAGACTTCAGTAGTGTCAGTCTCAGCTGAGACTTCAGTAGTGTCAGCTCAGCTGAGACTTCAGTAGTGTCAGCCTCAGCTGGGAGACTTCAGTAGTGTCAGCCTCAGCTGAGACTTCAGTAGTGTCAGCCTCAGCTGAGACTTCAGTAGTGTCAGCCTCAGCTGAGACTTCAGTAGTGTCAGCCTCAGCTGAGACTTCAGTAGTGTCAGCCTCAGCTGAGACTTCAGTAGTGTCAGCCTCAGCTGAGACTTCAGTAGTGTCAGCCTCAGCTGAGACTTCAGTAGTGTCAGCCTCAGCTGAGACTTCAGTAGTGTCAGCCTCAGCTGAGACTTCAGTAGTGTCAGCCTCAGCTGAGACTTCAGTAGTGTCAGCCTCAGCTGAGACTTCAGTAGTGTCAGCCTCAGCTGAGACTTCAGTAGTGTCAGCCTCAGCTGAGACTTCAGTAGTGTCAGCCTCAGCTGAGACTTCAGTAGTGTCAGTCTCAGCTGAGACTTCAGTAGTGTCAGTCTCAGCTGGGAGACTTCAGTAGTGTCAGTCTCAGCTGAGACTTCAGTAGTGTCAGTCTCAGCTGAGACTTCAGTAGTGTCAGCCTCAGCTGAGACTTCAGTAGTGTCAGCCTCAGCTGGGAGACTTCAGTAGTGTCAGCCTCAGCTGAGACTTCAGTAGTGTCAGCCTCAGCTGAGACTTCAGTAGTGTCAGCCTCAACTGAGACTTCAGTAGTGTCAGCCTCAGCTGAGACTTCAGTAGTGTCAGCCTCAGCTGAGACTTCAGTAGTGTCAGCCTCAGCTGAGACTTCAGTAGTGTCAGCCTCAGCTGAGACTTCAGTAGTGTCAGCCTCAGCTGAGACTTCAGTAGTGTCAGCCTCAGCTGAGACTTCAGTAGTGTCAGTCTCAGCTGAGACTTCAGTAGTGTCAGCCTCAGCTGAGACTTCAGTAGTGTCAGCCTCAGCTGGGAGACTTCAGTAGTGTCAGTCTCAGCTGAGACTTCAGTAGTGTCAGTCTCACCTGGGAGACTTCAGTTGAACAATGAGTATATTATCCCACATAGATGGGTCGTCTGGGAGCATGACTGATGGTAGTGTGTAGCAGGAAGGTGGGGGTGGAGTAAGCAGGGGTGGGTGGGGTGGAGCAAGCAGGGGTTGGGGTGGAACAAGCAGGGTGGGAGGGTGGAACAAGCAGGGGTGGGAGGGGGTAAACAAGCAGGGGTGGGAGGGGTGGAACAAGCAGTGGTGGGAGGAGGTGAAACAAGCAGGGTGGGAGGGGTGGAACAAGCAGGGGTGGGAGGGGTAAAACAAGCAGGGGTGGAAGGGGTGGAACAAGCAGTGGTGGAGGAGGTGAAACAAGCAGGGGTGGGAGGGGGTGGAACAAGCAGGGATGGGGTGGAACAAGCAGGGTGGGTGGGGGTGGAGCAAGCAGGGGGTGGGGTGTAGCAAGCAGGGGGTGGGGGTGAGCAAGCAATAATGGGTGTGGGTGGAACAAGCAGGGGTGGGGGGTGGAACAAGCAGTGGTGGGAGGAGGTGAAACAAGCAGGGGGGAGGGGGTGGAACAAGCAGGATGGGGGGTGGAACAAGCAGGGGTGGGTGAGGGGCACAAGGTGGAACTTAAAGAGGAACATCGGTTTAGTGGAAATCCTGGTAGAGTGAGAGTTAGTGAGGCAGCCAAGCTGTCAGGGCTTGTTGCTAGCATACCTCGCTGTCAGGGCTTGTTGCTAGCATACCTCACTGTCAGGGCTTGTTGCTAGTATACCTCACTGCCAGGGCTTGTTGCTAGCATACCTCACTGCCAGGGCTTGTTGCTAGCATACCTCACTGCCAGGGCTTGTTGCTAGCATACCTCACTGTCAGGGCTTGTTGCTAGCATACCTCACTGTCAGGGTTGTTGAGCATACCCGCTGTCGGGGCTTGCTGCTAGCATACCTCACTGTCAGGGCTTGTTGCTAGCATACCTCACTGTCAGGCTTGTTGCTAGCATACCTCAGCTGTCAGGGCTTGTTGCTAGCATACCTCACTGTCAGGCTTGTTGCTAGCATACCTCCCGTCAGGGCTTGTTGCTAGCATACCTCACTGTCAGGGCTTGTTGCTAGCATACCTCGCTGCCAGGGCTTGTTGCTAGCATACCTCCTGTCAGGGCTTGTTGTAGCATACCTCTGTCAGGGTTGTTGCTAGCATACCTCACTGTCAGGCTTGTTGCTAGCATACCCGCTGTCAGGGCTTGTCTGCTAGCATACCTCACTGTCAGGGCTCTGTTGCATACCTCTGCAGGTTGTGCTACATACCTCACTGTCAGGCTTGTTGCTAGCATACCTCCTGTCAGGGCTTGTTGCTAGCATACCTCACTGTCAGGCTTGCTGCTAGCATACCTCCTGTCAGGGCTTGTTGCTAGCATACCTCGCTGTCAGGGCTTGTTGCTAGCATACCTCGACTGTCAGGGCTTGTTGCTAGCATACCTCGCTGTCAGGGCTTGTTGCTTAGCATACCTCACTGTCAGGCTTGTTGCTAGCATACCTCCTGCCAGGGCTTGTTGCTAGCATACCTCACTGTCAGGGCTTGTTGCTAGCATACCTCACTGTCAGGGCTTGTTGCTAGCATACCTCACTTTCAGGGCTTGTTGCTAGCATACCTCGCTGTCAGGCTTGTTGCTAGCATACCTCACTGTCAGGGCTTGTTGCTAGCATACCTCACTGTCAGGGCTTGTTGCTAGCATACCCTGTCAGGGCTTGTGCTAGCATACCTCACTGTGGCTTGTTGCTAGCATACCTCACTGTCAGGGTTGTTGCTAGCATACCTCACTGTCAGGGCTTGTTGCTAGCATACCTCACTGTCAGGGCTTGTTGCTAGCATACCTCGCTGTCAGGGCTTGTTGCTAGCATACCTCACTGTCAGGGCTTGTTGCTAGCATACCTCACTGTCAGGGCTTGTTGCTAGCATACCTCACTGTCAGGGCTTGTTGCTAGCATACCTCACTGTCAGGGCTTGTTGCTAGCATACCTCGCTGTCAGGGCTTGTTGCTAGCATACCTCACTGTCAGGGCTTGTTGCTAGCATACCTCACTGTCAGGGCTTGTTGCTAGCATACCTCGCTGCCAGGGCTTGTTGCTAGCATACCTCACTGTCAGGGCTTGTTGCTAGCATACCTCACCTGTCAGGGCTTGTTGCTAGCATACCTCACTGTCAGGGCTTGTTGCTAGCATACCTCCTGTCAGGCTTGTGCTAGCATACCTCACTGTCAGGCTTGTTGCTAGCATACCTCACTGTCAGGGTTTGTTGCTAGCATACCTCGCTGTCAGGGCTTGTTGCTAGCATACCTCGCTGTCAGGGCTTGTTGCTAGCATACCTCGCTGTCAGGGCTTGTTGCTAGCATACCTCACTGTCAGGGCTTGTTGCTAGCATACCTCGCTGTCAGGGTTTGTTGCTAGCATACCTCACTGTCAGGGCTTGTTGCTAGCATACCTCGCTGCCAGGGCTTGTTGCTAGCATACCTCACTGTCAGGGCTTGTTGCTAGCATACCTCGCTGCCAGGGCTTGTTGCTAGCATACCTCGCTGCCAGGGCTTGTTGCTAGCATACCTCACTGTCAGGGCTTGTTGCTAGCATACCTCACTGTCAGAGCTTGTTGCTAGCATACCTCGCTGTCAGGGCTTGTCGCTAGCATACCTCACTGTCAGGGCTTGTTGCTAGCATACCTCGCTGTCAGGGCTTGTTGCTAGCATACCTCACTGTCAGGGCTTGTTGCTAGCATACCTCACTGTCAGGGCTTGTTGCTAGCATACCTCGCTGTCAGGGCTTGTTGCTAGCATACCTCGCTGTCAGGGCTTGTTGCTAGCATACCTCGCTGCCAGGGCTTGTTGCTAGCATACCTCACTGTCAGGGCTTGTTGCTAGCATACCTCGCTGTCAGGGCTTGTTGCTAGCATACCTCACTGTCAGGGCTTGTTGCTAGCATACCTCGCTGCCAGGGCTTGTTGCTAGCATACCTCGCTGTCAGGGCTTGTTGCTAGCATACCTTGCTGTCAGGGCTTGTTGCTAGCATACCTCGCTGCCAGGGCTTGTTGCTAGCATACCTCACTGTCAGGGCTTGTTGCTAGCATACCTCGCTGTCAGGGCTTGTTGCTAGCATACCTCACTGTCAGGGTTTGTTGCTAGCATACCTCGCTGTCAGGGCTTGTTGCTAGCATACCTCGCTGTCAGGGCTTGTTGGTAGCATACCTCGCTGTCAGGGCTTGTTGCTAGCATACCTCACTGTCAGGGCTTGTTGCTAGCATACCTCACTGTCAGGACTTGTTGCTAGCATACCTCACTGTCAGGGCTTGTTGCTAGCATACCTCGCTGTCAGGGCTTGTTGCTAGCATACCTCAGTCAGGGCTTGTTGCTAGCATACCTCACTGTCAGGGCTTGTTGCTAGCATACCTCACTGTCAGGGCTTGTTGCTAGCATACCTCACTGTCAGGGCTTGTTGCTAGCATACTTTACTGTCAGGACTTGTTGCAAAGTAAGCCTTACTTTAGGAACCTAAGACGACGTTTCGCTCAGTCCTGGACCAATAATTATTGGTCCAGGATTGAGCGAAACGTTGTTTTAAATTTCCTTTCTCCATAATGTGAGCTCTTTGTGAATTCTAATGCTTACATGTGTCTACTTACGTCTACTAATGTCTGTCTACCACGTATATGTGTACTTACGTCTAATAATGTCTGTACTACGTATATGTGTCTACCTACGTCTAATAATGTCTAACGTGTCTACCTACGTCTAATAATGTCTGTAACGTGTCTACCTACGTCTAATGTCTGTACTACGTATATGTCTACCTACGTCTAATAATGTCTGTGCCATGTATATGTCTAGTTATGTCTAAAGTTTACGTCTTGTTACTTGTGTCTACGATTTGTGATTTCTTTGTATCTGCTGCTTATGTATGTCTACTTATGTCTGATAATTGTGTGTGTCTTCTGTCTGTCTATTTATGTCTACTACCTAGTGCCTGCCTTCAAACTCGTCAACAATACTCTAATTTCAAGACTCAAATCAACAATTCCGGGTATTTTGTATAATTGGGGCGCAAAATCCGTATGGGTTACGAGCCCTGCGAGCAGTGAAGACTCGATCCTCCGTGTGTCTGTCAGCAGACACACAGGACGTCTACCACAGGTCGAGTGAGGGTGGGGGAGGGTCTGCAAGTCGGGATCCGGGTCAACAAGGATAGATTTTGGTGTCCCAGAAGGAGGGTGACAGGTATAGAAGGCGTGGGAGGGGGATAGAGAGAGAGAAAGAGGCGGGGGTGGGAGGTAAAGAGAGAAAGGGAGAGAAAGGGAGGGGAAGGGGACTTTGCTGCAGGGTGTGGGTGGGTTTTTAAAGAGGAACATGTCAGACAGCGACCAGACGGTACTATACTTTCCTGCGCTTATCTTCTTGTTGACGCTTTATAGGGCCTCCAGAGACCTCACGCCGTACCCTGACACCCATTTATAGGGTCGTAGTCTTTGTTACTAGGATCCTAGTCCTTGTTACTAGGATCCCCGTCATTGTTACTAGGCTCCTCGTCATTGTTACTAGGATCCCATTCCTTGTTACTAGGATCCCAGTTCTTGATACTAGGATCCCCGTCTTTGTTACTAGTATCCCAGTCCTTGATAATAGGATCCCAGTTCTTGATACTAGGATCCCCGTCATTGTTACTAGGATCCAAGTTCATTTTACTAGGATCCCAGTTCTTGATACTAGGATCCCAGTCCTTGTTACTAGGATCCCAGTCCTTGATACTAGGATTCCAGTCCTTGATACTAGGATCCCCGTCCTTGTTACTAGGATCCCAGTCCTTGTTACTAGGATCCCAGTCCTTGATACTAGGATCCCAGTCCTTGATACTAGGATCCCAGTCCTTGATACTAGGATACCGGTTCTTTATACTAGGATCCCAGTCCTTGATACTAGGATCCCAGTTCCTGTTACTAGGATCATACTCTTTGTTACTAGGATCCAAGTTCTTGTTACTAGGATCCTAGTTTTTGTTACTAGGGTCCTAGTCCTTATTACTGGAGCACTTTATTGTTACTAGGGTCCTGGTTTTTGTTACTAGGGTCGTGGTTCTTGTTACTAGGGTCCTAGTTCTTGTTACTAGAGTTCTAGTTCTTATTACTAGAGTACTAGTTCTTATTAGGATCCTAGTCCTTGTTACTAGGATCCCAGTCCTTATTACTAGGATCCTAGCTTTTGTTACTAGGATTCTAGTTCGTTACTAGGATCCTAAGTCTTGTTACTAAAGTCCCAGTTCTTGTTACTAGGGTCCCAGATCTTGTTACTAGATGCTAGTTCTTGTTACTAGGGTCTTGGTCTAATTACTAGGTTCATGATTATTGTTAATAGGGTACTAGTTCTTGTTACTAGGTTCCTAGTTCTTCTTACTAGGGTATTAGTTCTTGTTACTAGGTTCCTAGTTCTTGTTACTAGGTTCCTAGTTCTTGTTACTAGGGTCTTGGTCTTATTACTAGGTTCATGGTTCTTGTTACTAGGGTACTAGTTTTTGTTACTAGGGTCCTAGTCCGTGTTACTAGGAGCCTAGTTCTTGTTACTAAGGTCCTAGTTCGTGTTACTAGGACCCTAGTTCTTGTTACTAGGGTCCTAGTCCGTGTTACTAGGATCCTAGTTCTTGTTACTAGGGTCCTTGTTCGTGTTACTAGGATCCTAGTTCTTGTTACTAGGGTCCTAGTTCTTGTTACTAGGGTCCTAGTTCTTGTTACTATGGTCCTAGTTCTTGTTACTAGGGTCCTAGTTCTTGTTACTAGGGTCCTTGTCCGTGTTACTAGGATCCTAGTTCTTGTTACTAGGGTCCTAGTTCTTGTTACTAGGATCCTAGTTCTTGTTACTAGGGTCCTAGTTCTTGTTACTAGGGTCCTTGTTCTTGTTGCTAGGATCCTAGTTCTTGTTACTAGGGTCCTAGTCCTCGTTACTAGGGTCCTAGTACCTGTTACCAGGGTCCTAGTCCTCGTTACTAGGGTCCTAGTACTTGTTACAAGGGTCCTAGTACTTGTTACAAGGGTCCTAGTCCCTGGCACTAGGGTCCAAGTACTTGTTACCAGGGTCCTAGTCCTCGTTACTAGGGTCCTAGTACTTGTTACCAGGGTCCTAGTCCTTGGTACTAGAGTCCTAGTACTTGTTACAAGGGTCCTAGTCCCTGGTACTAGGGTCCTAGTACTTGTTACAAGGGTCCTAGTACTTGTTACCAGGGTCCTAGTCCTCGTTACTAGGGTCCTAGTACTTGTTACCAGGGTCCTAGTCCTTGGTACTAGGGTCCTAGTACTTGTTACCAGGGTCCTAGTCCCTGGTACTAGGGTCCTAGTACTTGTTACAAGGGTCCTAGTCCCTGGTACTAGGGTCCTAGTACTTGTTACAAGGGTCCTAGTACTTGTTACCAGGGTCCTAGTCCCTGGTACTAGAGTCCTAGTACTTGTTACCAGGGTCCTAGTCCCTGGTACTAGGGTCCTAGTACTTGTTCCAAGGGTCCTAGTCCCTGGTACTAGGGTCCTAGTACTTGTTACAAGGGTCCTAGTACTTGTTACCAGGGTCCTAGTCCTCGTTACTAGGGTCCTAGTACTTGTTACCAGGGTCCTAGTCCCTGGTACTAGGGTCCTAGTACTTGTTACAAGGGTCCTAGTACTTGTTACCAGGGTCCTAGTCCTCGTTACTAGGGTCCTAGTACTTGTTACCAGGGTCCTAGTCCTTGGTACTAGGGTCCTAGTACTTGTTACCAGGGTCCTAGTCCCTGGTACTAGGGTCCTAGTACTTGTTACAAGGGTCCTAGTCCCTGGTACTAAGGTCCTAGTACTTGTTACAAGGGTCCTAGTACTTGTTACCAGGGTCCTAGTCCCTGGTACTAGAGTCCTAGTACTTGTTACCAGGGTCCTAGTCCCTGGTACTAGGGTCCTAGTACTTGTTACAAGGGTCCTAGTCCCTGGTACTAGGGTCCTAGTACTTGTTACAAGGGTCCTAGTCCCTGGTACTAGGGTCCTAGTACTTGTTACCAGGGTCCTAGTCCTCGTTACTAGGGTCCTAGTACTTGTTACCATGGTCCTAGTAACTAGGAGACAGTGTGAAGAAGATAGACTTGACAAGTGCAGTGAGGAAAGCAGAGACTCTTGACTGTGCCGCCTCTATTGTCTCTCTCTGTCACACTCCCTCTTGAACTGCTCAGTCTGCGTCCTCTTGGTACATGTAACCCCAGGGGTACGTTAGGTCTGTGGAGACCCCTTATGTAACCCCAGGGGTACGTTAGGTCTGTGGAGACCCCTTATGTACCCCCAGGGGTACGTTAGGTCTGTGGAGACCCCTTATGTACCCTCAGGGGTACGTTAGGTCTGTGGAGAGGAAATATTGAGTCTGATACCTTGGATATGTTTAGTACTGTGAGGGAATTACTAGATGAGAATCCACAATTTAACTCTTACATATTGCAAGAATAAATCACCGAGAGCTTCAAGTGTGTTTATTAAAGCTTAGTGAAGATGAATTAGCGTATGTAAGGAATCCATTCACCGTAAATGTTGAGGTGTTGGAGGCTGGGACAGGTGTGCAGGAGAAGCTGGTGGAACTCCAGCTAGTGTTGAGGTGTTGGAGGCTGGGACAGGTGTGCAGGAGAAGCTGGTGGAACTCCAGCTAGTGTTGACGTGTTGCAGGCTGGGACAGGTGTGCAGGAGAAGCTGGTGGACTCCAGCTAATGTTGAGATGTTGCAGGCTGGGACAGGTGTGCAGGAGAAGCTGGTGGAACTCCAGCTAATGTTGAGATGTTGCAGGCTGGGACAGGTGTGCAGGAGAAGCTGGTGGAACTCCAGCTAATGTTGAGATGTTGCAGGCTGGGACAGGTGTGCAGGAGAAGCTGGTGGAACTCCAGCGTGATGATTCTGTACGTGGTTGTACGTGATGTATATTCTGAGAAGAATTTGTGTGATTTTTGGTTAGAGATTATACACTCATACAAAGGGGTTGCTGTAGCTGCTGTACCAGCACTGCTGTAGCTGCTGTACCAGCACTGCTGTAGCTGCTGTACCAGCACTGCTGTAGCTGCTGTACCAGCACTGCTGTAGCTGCTGTACCAGCACTGCTGTAGCTGCTGTACCAGCACTGCTGTAGCTGCTGTACCAGCACTGCTGTAGCTGCTGTACCAGCACTGTTGTAGCTGCTGTACCATCAACATGGCTGCGTGAGACAAGACACAGATCAAATCTCGAAACAGTTGAACATGATATTCGTTGTGTAGGTGCTGAAGTTTTCCCTCGTCTTAATGAACTTGTTGTCCCAAAAACCCAGCCTCAAGCATCTCATTATTTACAAACATTATCTCTCAGTCCACAGCAGGACTCGAACCTGAGTGCCGTAACTACTAGTACGTACGATGATGCTGTATGTGCAGGTTCGAGTCCTGCGGTGGATTGACAGATAATGTTTGTAAATAATTTCGCCCGTTTGAGAATTGTTAAGCATCTCATTAGCATTAATATTTAATTTTTAGTATATTATTTTAACAAGGTTCGTGTATGGAACAGGTCATGTATGGAACAGGTCATGTATGGAACAGGTCATGTATGGAACAGGTCATGTATGGAACAGGTCATGTATGGAACAGGTCATGTATGGAACAGGTCATGTATGGAACAGGTCATGTATGGAACAGGTCATGTATGGAACAGGTCATGTATGGAACAGGTCATGTATGGAACAGGTCATGTATGGAACAGGTCAGGATATTTTATAAATCCTCACAGTTTAAGTTATCAATGTTATCGGTAGTGTAAAATATTTATATTATCTCTACACAGACAGATTTCATAACAAAATAATATTAATTAATATAATTTTATCAATTTTTAATCCTTAATTTTTGGGAGCCCATGGGAGCCCAGAGTGCCCGAGGGACCAGTGGGACAACAAGGCTGGGAACCCCTGCTCAGAGTCTGACTTGTAAAACGTTGTTGTTGTTGTAACTACAACCACTGAAGACTGGACCACCACCATTACTGTTGTTGTTGTTGTTGTAACTACACTGGACCAGTCATTGCCAGAAGTCGCAGGTACATGGCAGAAAAATTGGGAGGTTTATTTTCCGTGCGACGTGGCTCCCTAATGCCTTTTCTTTGGTCAAAAGGTCACACAGCAGTGCGTGGGCGTTGGAGGGTGGGTGGGCGGTGGTGGGTGAGTGGGCATCGTGCGAGGGGGCGGAGTGGGCGGGCCCACTCTTTATGTTTTTTTTTTTTTTTTGCATTGTTTTCAAGTTTTATATCTTCGTGTTGTATACCAGTGGATGTGGATAGGTAGGGGGAAAGGGGAAGCTAAGGGTTAAGGGGGAGGAGTAGGGGTTGAGGATGGGGCTTAGAGGAAGTAGCGTTAATGCTATGTAAACAATGCTAGTTACTTCCGAAGATGCTCCCTCTCTGGATGGCCACCTTAACGCTCTGGTTTGATGCTCTCATAATTACAGGTACGTCTGTACCGGTGTAACTTTTACTGTACCGTGAGGGTACACATCTGTACCCACAGTCACCGGGACTGGGCACCGGGGGTACCCTATTAACCGGGTACCGGTTAAAACTATCTCAGTACACCGGTGTTTGACGTAGTGAGGTACGAAGCATCGCTTGTGTCAGGCTTTATTGCCCCACACTCAGCCTAGTGAACAATACCTATGCCGACACAAGCCTTTAAAAAACAACAGCCACGTTTCGCCCAGAGCGAAACGTTATTTTTTTTTAAATGGGAGTGTTTTTTTTTTCTGTCTGCGTGTTTCGTGGGTCAGTAGGAGACGTATCGAGAGACGTAGGTACCCAAGCCTGACGTCAGTAACAGACGCAATGCGTTAATATATTAGTGGGGGGAGGGAGGGGGAAGGGAAAGTGGCCTTTGGTGAGCACCTTTGGGGAAAGGTCGTGTGTGTACAATCATTAACCTGAAGACGCTAATGATGTCTCACCTGGGAGAGGCAGGTGTGTGTGTGTGTGTTTGTTGTTAGGGGCCAGAGATAGGTCATGGTTTCGTATCTCTGTGTCTCTGTCTATGTATCTATCTGTCTACCTATCTATCTGTCTGTCTATCTATCTGTCTATTTTTTCTTTCCCCTTCTCTCCATCTTCAAATTTCCGTCTCTCTCAAAAAACAAAAATCTATGAAAATCTCGGCATTACAAGTCGATCTTCTGAAGTTCTTGGAGGGTTCAGTTACGCGATGAACAAGTTCAGCCACCTGAACAGCAGCTTCAGCCAGCTGAACAAAAGGGGAACAAATTCGTGTATAACTCTAGCTTGGAACAACGTACATGGGGGTCAGTACAAGATTTGCGAAATTGTACGTACGTGTGCGTACTGAACACCTACAGCAACCGAGTCAGCAGCTGAGTCAGCAACCGAGTCAGCAACCGAGTCAGTAACCGAGTCAGCAACCGAGTCAGCAACTGAGTCAGCAACTGAGTCAGCAACCGAGTCAGCAACTGAGTCAGCAACTGAGTCAGCAACTGAGTCAGCAACTGAGTCAGCAACCGAGTCAGCAACTGAGTCAGCAACTGAGTCAGCAACCGAGTCAGCAACTGAGTCAGCAACTGAGTCAGCAACCGAGTCAGCAACCTCCTCCAAAGACAAGTTACTCTCCTGGGCCCTCAATTCTATCAATGATTTCACTCGCAGTCAACATAGCTGCAAGAAGTGTACGTAGCAGAGTTGTCATCTGATGAAAGATATAAATACAATTCAAACTTAAGCCAGTCGTGGTTTCTAGGCCACAGGTCATGGAAGAGTCGTCGGATGCACCCAAGCCAGGCTTGATGGCATGTGGCCAAGACAGGCTTGATGGCATGTACCCAAGCCAGGCTTGATGGCATGTACCCAAGCCAGGCTTGATGGCATGTGGCCAAGACAGGCTTGATGGCATGTACCCAAGCCAGGCTTGATGGCATGTACCCAAGCCAGGCTTGATGGCATGTACCCAAGCCAGGCTTGATGGCATGTACCCAAGCCAGGCTTGATGGCATGTACCCAAGCCAGGCTTGATGGCATGTACCCAAGCCAGGCTTGATGGCATGTACCCAAGCCAGGCTTGATGGCATGTACCCAAGCCAGGCTTGATGGCATGTACCCAAGCCAGGCTTGATGGCATGTGGCCAAGCCAGGCTTCATGGCATGTACCCAAGCCAGGCTTGATGGCATGTACCCAAGCCAGGCTTGATGCATGTCCCAAGCCAGGCTTGATGGCATGTACAAGCCAGGCTTGATGGCATGTACCAAGCCAGGCTTGATGGCATGTACCCAAGCCAGGCTTGATGGCATGTCCAAGCCACTTGAGTACCCAAGCCAGGCTTGATGGCATGTACCCAAGCCAGGCTTGATGGCATGTACCCAAGCCAGCTTGATGTTTGATTGCCAGGCCAGGCTGTGAACATATAGCATGTACTCTCATGCCAGGTGATGCATGTACCAGCCAGGTTGAGTGCATGTACCAGGATGATAACACTACATCTGGCTTTATTGTACCAGGATGATAGCACTACATCTGGCTCTTATTGTACCGGATGATAACACTACATCTGGCCTTATTGTACCAGGATGATAACACTACATCTGGCTCTTATTGTACCAGGATGATAACACTACATCTGGCTCTTATTGTACCAGGATGATAACACTACATCTGGCTCTTATTGTACCAGGATGATAACACTACATCTGGCTCTTATTGTACCAGGATGATAACACTACATCTGGCTCTTATTGTACCAGGATGATAACACTACATCTGGCTCTTATTGTACCAGGATGATAACACTACATCTGGCTCTTATTGTACCAGGATGATAACACTACATCTGGCTCTTATTGTACCAGGATGATAACACTACATCTGGCTCTTATTGTACCAGGATGATAACACTACATCTGGCTCTTATTGTACCAGGATGATAACACTACATCTGGCTCTTATTGTACCAGGATGATAACACTACATCTGGCTCTTATTGTACCAGGATGATAACACTACATCTGGCTCTTATTGTACCAGGATGATAACACTACATCTGGCTCTTATTGTACCAGGATGATAACACTACATCTGGCTCTTATTGTACCAGGATGATAACACTACATCTGGCTCTTATTGTACCAGGATGATAACACTACATCTGGCTCTTATTGTACCGGGATGATAACACTACATCTGGCTCTTATTGTACCAGGATGATAACACTACATCTGGCTCTTATTGTACCGGGATGATAACACTACATCTGGCTCTTATTGTACCAGGATGATAACACTACATCTGGCTCTTATTGTACCAGGATGATAACACTACATCTGGCTCTTATTGTACCAGGATGATAACACTACATCTGGCTCTTATTGTACCAGGATGATAACACTACATCTGGCTCTTATTGTACCAGGATGATAACACTACATCTGGCTCTTATTGTACCAGGATGATAACACTACATCTGGCTCTTATTGTACCAGGATGATAACACTACATCTGGCTCTTATTGTACCAGGATGATAACACTACATCTGGCTCTTATTGTACCAGGATGATAACACTACATCTGGCTCTTATTGTACCGGATGATAACACTACATCTGGCTCTTATTGTACCAGGATGATAACACTACATCTGGCTCTTATTGTACCAGGATGATAACACTACATCTGGCTCTTATTGTACCAGGATGATAACACTACATCTGGCTCTTATTGTACCAGGATGATAACACTACATCTGGCTCTTATTGTACCAGGATGATAACACTACATCTGGCTCTTATTGTACCAGGATGATAACACTACATCTGGCTCTTATTGTACCAGGATGATAACACTACATCTGGCTCTTATTGTACCAGGATGATAACACTACATCTGGCTCTTATTGTACCAGGATGATAACACTACATCTGGCTCTTATTGTACCAGGATGATAACACTACATCTGGCTCTTATTGTACCAGGATGATAACACTACATCTGGCTCTTATTGTACCAGGATGATAACACTACATCTGGCTCTTATTGTACCAGGATGATAACACTACATCTGGCTCTTATTGTACCAGGATGATAACACTACATCTGGCTCTTATTGTACCAGGATGATAACACTACATCTGGCTCTTATTGTACCAGGATGATAACACTACATCTGGCTCTTATTGTACCAGGATGATAACACTACATCTGGCTCTTATTGTACCAGGATGATAACACTACATCTGGCTCTTATTGTACCAGGATGATAACACTACATCTGGCTCTTATTGTACCGGATGATAACACTACATCTGGCTCTTATTGTACAGGATGATAACACTACATCTGCTCTTATTGTACCAGATGATAACACTACATCTGGCCTTATTGTACCAGGATGATAACACACATCTGCTCTTATTGTACCAGGATGATAACACTACATCTGGCTCTTATTGTACCAGGATGATAACACTACATCTGGCTCTTATTGACCAGGATGATAACACTACATCTGTCTTATTGACAGGATGATAACACTACATCTGGCTCTTATTGTACCAGGATGATAACACTACATCTGGCTCTTATTGTACCAGGATGATAACACTACATCTGGCTCTTATTGTACCAGGATGATAACACTACATCTGGCTCTTATTGTACCAGGATGATAACACTACATCTGGCTCTTATTGTACCAGGATGATAACACTACATCTGGCTCTTATTGTACCAGGATGATAACACTACATCTGGCTCTTATTGTACCAGGATGATAACACTACATCTGGCTCTTATTGTACCAGGATGATAACACTACATCTGCTCTTATTGTACCAGGATGATACACTACATCTGGCTCTATTGTACCAGGATGATAACACTACATCTGGCTCTTATTGTACCAGGATGATAACACTACATCTGGCTCTTATTGTACCAGATGATAACACTACATCTGGCTCTTATTGTACCAGGATGATAACACACATCTGGCTCTTATTGTACCAGGATGATAACACTACATCTGGCTCTTATTGTACGGATGATAACACATCTGTTATTGTACGGATGATAACACTACATCTGGCTCTTATTGTACCAGGATGATAACACTACATCTGGCTCTTATTGTACCAGGATGATAACACTACATCTGGCTCTTATTGTACCAGGATGATAACACTACATCTGGCTCTTATTGTACCGGATGATAACACTACATCTGGCTCTTATTGTACCAGGATGATAACACTACATCTGGCTCTTATTGTACCAGGATGATAACACTACATCTGGCTCTTATTGTACCAGGATGATAACACTACATCTGGCTCTTATTGTACCAGGATGATAACACTACATCTGGCTCTTATTGTACCAGGATGATAACACTACATCTGGCTCTTATTGTACCAGGATGATAACACTACATCTGGCTCTTATTGTACCAGGATGATAACACTACATCTGGCTCTTATTGTACCAGGATGATAAACTACATCTGGCTCTTATTGTACCAGGATGATAACACTACATCTGCTCTTATTGTACCAGGATGATAACACATCTGGCTCTTATTGTACCGGGATGATAACACTACATCTGGCTCTTATTGTACAGGATGATAACACTACATCTGGCTCTTATTGTACCAGGATGATAACCTACATCTGGCTCTTATTGTACCAGGATGATAAACTACATCTGGCTCTTATTGTACCGATGATACACTACATCTGCTCTTATTGTACCAGGATGATAACACTCATCTGGCTCTTATTGTACCAGGATGATAACACTACATCTGCTCTTATTGTACCGGATGATAAACTACATCTGGCTCTTATTTACCAGGATGATACACACATCTGGCTTTATTGTACCGGATGATACACTACATCTGGCTCTTATTGTACCAGGATGATAACACTACATCTGGCTCTTATTGTACCAGGATGATAACACTACATCTGGCTCTTATTGTACCAGGATGATAACTACATCTGGCTCTTATTGTACCAGGATGATAACACTACATCTGGCTCTTATTGTACCAGGATGATAACACTACATCTGGCTCTTATTGTACCGGATGATAACACTACATCTGGCTCTTATTGTACCAGGATGATAACACTACATCTGGCTCTTATTGTACCAGGATGATAACACTACATCTGGCTCTTATTGTACCAGGATGATAACACTACATCTGGCTCTTATTGTACCGGATGATAACACTACATCTGGCTCTTATTGTACCAGGATGATAACACTACATCTGGCTCTTATTGTACCGGATGATAACACTACATCTGGCTCTTATTGTACCAGGATGATAACACTCATCTGGCTCTTATTGTACCAGGATGATAACACTACATCTGGCTCTTATTGTACCAGGATGATAACACTACATCTGGCTCTTATTGTACCAGGATGATAACACTACATCTGGCTCTTATTGTACCAGGATGATAACACTACATCTGGCTCTTATTGTACCAGGATGATAACACTACATCTGGCTCTTATTGTACCAGGATGATAACACTACATCTGGCTCTTATTGTACCAGGATGATAACCTACATCTGGCTCTTATTGTACTGTACACTCATCATTACCATACACTCTCTGGTCTATGAGGATATACTACATCTGGCTCTATTGTCCAGGAGATAACACTCTCTGGCTTTATTACTGGTTAATACCGGTTTATTACCGGTTAATACCGGTTTATTACCGGGTTAATACAGGTTTATTACAGTGACCTAATTGTCTATGTAAAATAACATCTGGCTCTTATTGTACCAGGATGATACACTACATCTGGCTTTATTGTACCAGGTTATACTATCTTTGGTTATACATGGCCTTATTGTCAGGAGATAAAACATCTCTCTTTTCCAGGATGATAAACTACATCTGGCTTTATTGTACCAGGATGATAACACTACATCTGGCTTTATTGTACCAGGATGATACACACTCTCTTTACGAAAAATGCTTTTTTACGAGATAACACTACATCTGGCTTTATTGTACCGGATGATAACACTACATCTGGCCTTATTGTACCGGATGATAACACTACATCTGGCTCTTATTGTACCAGGATGATAACACTACATCTGGCTCTTATTGTACGGATGATAACACTACATCTGGCTCTTATTGTACCAGGATGATAACACAATCTGGCTCTTATTGTACCAGGTGATAAATACATCTGGCTCTTATTGACCGGATGATACACTAGGTCTTATTGTACCAGGATGATAACAACATCTAGTCTTATTGTACCAGGTGATAACACATCTGGCTCTTATTGTACCAGGATGATAACACTACATCTGGCTCTTATTGTACCAATGAAACACTACATTGCTCTTTTGTACCAGGATGATAACACTACATCTGGCTCTTTTGTACCAGGATGATAACACACATCTGGCTCTTATTGTACCAGGATGATACACTCATCTGGCTCTTATTGTCCGGATGATAACACACTTGGCTTATTGTACGATGATCTACATCTGGCTTTATTGTACCAGGATATAACACTACATCTGGCTCTTATTGTACCAGGATGATAACACTACATCTGGCTCTTATTGTACCGGGATGATAACACTACATCTGCTCTTATTGTACCAGGATATAAACACTACATCTGGCTTTATTTACCAGGATGATAACACTACACTGGCTCTTATTGTACCAGGATGATAACACTACATCTGGCTCTTATTGTACCAGGATAACACTACATCTGGCTCTTATTGTACCAGGATGATAGCACTACATCGGCTTTATTGTACCAGGATGATAACTACATGGTCTTATTGTACCAGGATGATACATCTGGCTCTTATTGTACCAGGATGATAACACTACATCTGGCTCTTATTGTACCAGGTGTAACCTACATCTGGCTCTTATTGTCCAGGATAAACATACATCTGGCTTTATTGTACCAGGTGATAATTACATCTGGTCTTATTGTACCAGGATGATAACACCAGGCTCTTATTGTCCGGATGTAAACTACATCTGGCTTTATTGTACCAGGATGATAACACTACATCTGGTCTTATTGTACCAGGATGATAACACTACATCTGGCTCTTATGTACCAGATGATAACACATCTGGCTTTATTGTACCGGATGATAACACACTCTGCTCTTATTGTACCGGATGATAACACACATCTGGCTCTTATTGTACCAGGATGATAACACTACATCGGCTCTTATTGTACCAGGATGATAACACTACATCTGGCTCTTATTGTACCAGGATGATAACACTACATCTGGCTCTTATTGTACCGGGATGATAACACTACATCTGGCTCTTATTGTACCAGGATGATAACACTACATCTGGCTCTATTGTACCAGGATGATAACACTACATCTGCTCTTATTGTACCAGGATGATAACACTACATCTGGCTCTTTCATTGTACCAGGATGATAACACTACATCTGGCTCTTATTGTACCAGGATGATAACACTACATCTGGCTCTTATTGTACCAGGATGATAACACTACATCTGGCTCTTATTGTACCAGGATGATAACACTACATCTGGCTCTTATTGTACCAGGATGATAACACTACATCTGGCTCTTATTGTACCAGGATGATAACACTACATCTGGCTCTTATTGTACCAGGATGATAACACTACATCTGGCTCTTATTGTACCAGGATGATAACACTACATCTGCTCTATTGTACCAGGATGATAACACTACATCTGGCTCTTATTGTACCAGGATGATAACACTACATCTGGCTCTTATTGTACCAGGATGATAACACTACATCTGGCTCTTATTGTACCGGATGATAACACTACATCTGGCTCTTATTGTACCAGGATGATAACACTACATCTGGCTCTTATTGTACCAGGATGATAACACTACATCTGGCTCTTATTGTACCAGGATGATAACACTACATCTGGCTCTTATTGTACCAGGATGATAACACTACATCTGGCTCTTATTGTACCAGGATGATAACACTACATCTGGCTCTTATTGTACCGGGATGATAACACTACATCTGGCTCTTATTGTACCAGGATGATAACACTACATCTGGCTCTTATTGTACCAGGATGATAACACTACATCTGGCTCTTATTGTACCGGGATGATAACACTACATCTGGCTCTTATTGTACCAGGATGATAACACTACATCTGGCTCTTATTGTACCAGGATGATAACACTACATCTGGCTCTTATTGTACCAGGATGATAACACTACATCTGGCTCTTATTGTACCAGGATGATAACACTACATCTGGCTCTTATTGTACCAGGATGATAACACTACATCTGGCTCTTATTGTACCAGGATGATAACACTACATCTAGCTCTTATTGTACCGGAATGATAACACTACATCTGGCTCTTATTGTACCGGGATGATAACACTACATCTGGCTCTTATTGTACCAGGATGATAACACTACATCTGGCTCTTATTGTACCAGGATGATAACACTACATCTGGCTCTTATTGTACCAGGATGATAACACTACATCTGGCTCTTATTGTACCAGGATGATAACACTACATCTGGCTCTTATTGTACCAGGATGATAACACTACATCTGGCTCTTATTGTACCAGGATGATAACACTACATCTGGCTCTTATTGTACCAGGATGATAACACTACATCTGGCTCTTATTGTACCAGGATGATAACACTACATCTGGCTCTTATTGTACCGGGATGATAACACTACATCTGGCTCTTATTGTACCAGGATGATAACACTACATCTGGCTCTTATTGTACCAGGATGATAGCACTACATCTGGCTCTTATTGTACCGGGATGATAACACTACATCTGGCTCTTATTGTACCAGGATGATAACACTACATCTGGCTCTTATTGTACCAGGATGATAACACTACATCTGGCTCTTATTGTACCGGGATGATAACACTACATCTGGCTCTTATTGTACCAGGATGATAACACTACATCTGGCTCTTATTGTACCAGGATGATAACACTACATCTGGCTCTTATTGTATCAGGATGATAACACTACATCTGGCTCTTATTGTACCAGGATGATAACACTACATCTGGCTCTTATTGTTCCAGGATGATAGCACTACATCTGGCTCTTATTGTACTAGGATGATAACACTGCATCTGGCTCTCATTGTACCAGGATAATAACACTACATCTGGCTCTTATTGTACCAGGATTATAACACTACATCTGGCTCTTATTGTACCAGGATGATAACACTACATCTGGCTCTTATTGTACCAGGATGATAACACTACATCTGGCTCTTATTGTACCAGGATGATAACACTACATCTGGCTCTTATTGTACCAGGATGATAGCACTACATCTGGCTCTTATTGTACTAGGATGATAACACTGCATCTGGCTCTCATTGTACCAGGATAATAACACTACATCTGGCTCTTATCGTACCAGGATGATAACACTACATCTGGCTCTTTTTATACCAGGATGATGACACTTCATCTGACTCTTATTGTACCAGAATGGTAACACTACATCTGTCTTTCATTGTACCAGGATGATGACACTACATCTGGCTCTTATTGTACTATATTAAGAGTTTGTTCACATCGTTTATCAAGTCAGATTACGGCGTGTAGAGCAAACTCTGACTTTGTATATGTATACGCATATTCACTACAATTATATATATATATATATATATATATATATATATATATATATATATATATATATATATATATATGAATATATATTGAATATATTTGCGTGGAAGCAAGCGTGGTATATATAGATACTAAAGATAGGGACTGTGTACTCTCACAGTGTGACACTGGCACTCTGACGCAGCTGATGGCGTCACTGGCACTGCCCCTCCCCCAAACGGCCAGAGTTTTGTCACCCCCTATTTCCCTCTTCCTCTCCCCTCTCTTATTATCACAGTTCTTGATACTAGCTGGCACCTCCCCTCACCTCCCAATACAGTAAGCCTCAGTACCACCCCTCTCCTCTTTCTCTCACCCCTCTCCCCAACCCCTCCCCATCCCTCCCTAGTCTCTTTAAACCCTCTTCTCTACCTCTTGTTGGCCATCTTCAACCCCCTTCCTTTCTCCCTCCCTCCCTCCCCACATACCCCCTCCCTCATTGGTAACCTGATCCCTCCATCCGTGGCGACCCGTCCCTTTACTCCCCCTCCCCAGCCATCTTACCCCCTCCCTCATTGACAGTTTTCACCAAGTGGTTTCCAGCTAAAAATAGTCAGAGCTTAGTGTATCAAGTGTGTGTGTGTGTGTGTGTGTGTGTGTGTGTGTGTGTGTGTGTTGTTGTGTGTGTTGTTGTGTGTGTGTGTGTGTGTGTGTGTGTGTACTACCTTTATTATGACTGGAGGGTCGAGTCTCTACTACTGCTACTAGTAAACTATTGCTAATAGTACACTCTGCTACTAGTACACTACTACTGCTGGTGCACTCTACTGCTGGTGCGCTGCTGCTGCTGGTACACTGCTGCTGCTGGTGCACTGCTGCTGCTGGTGCGCTGCGCTGCTGGTGCCTGCTGCTGGTCACTGCTGCTGGTGCACTGCTGCTGCTGGTGCGCTGCGCTGCTGGTACTGCGCTGCTGGTGCGCTGCTGCTGCTGGTGCACTGCTGCTGTTGGCTGGTGCACTGCTGCTGCTGGTGCGCTGCTGCTGCTGGTGCACTGCTGCTGCTAGCCTCGCTGCTGTGTGACTGCTGCTCTGGTGCATGCCTGCTGGTGCACTGCTCTGCTGGTACTGCTGCTACTGGTGCCTGCTGCTGGTACTGCTGCTGCTGGTGCTGCTGGTACTGCGCTGGTGCACTGCTGCTGCTGGTGCACTGCTGCTGCTGGTCGTGCTGCTGCTGGTGCGCTGACTGCTGCTGGTGCACTGCTGCTGCTGGTACTGCTGCTATGGTGCACTGCGCTGCTGGTCACTGCTGCTGCTGGTGCACTGCTGCTGTCTGCCTGCTGGTACTGCTGCTGGTGCTGCTGCTGCTGGTGCACTGCTGCTCTGGTCGACTGCTGCTGCTGGTGCACTGCTGCTGCTGGTGCACTGCTTGCTGGCTATGCCTGCTGCTGCTGGTGCACTGCTGCTGCTGGTGCACTGCTGCTGCTGGTCACTCTGCTGCTGGTGCACTGCTGCTCTGAGTGCACTGCTGCTGCTGTGCACTGCTGCTGCTGGTGCGCTCTGCTGCTGGTGCACTGCTGCTGCTGGTGCACTGTGCTGCTGGTGCACTGCTGCTGCTGGTGAGGCTGGTAGCTGTGGTACCTGCTGCTGCTGGTGCACTGCTGCTGCTGGTACTGCTGCTGCTGTGGCTACTTGCTATACTGGTGCACTGCTGCTGCTGGTGCACTGCTGCTGCTGTGCTGCTGGTACTACTGCTGGTGCCTGCTGCTGTGGTGCACTGCTCTGGTGGTACATGCTGCTGCTAGTGCACTGCTGCTGGTTCACTGCTGCTGGTCACTGCTGCTGCTGGTGCACTGCTACTGTGTGGTACCTGCTACTGCTGGTCCTGCTGCTGGTACGCCTGCTGCTGGTGACTGCTGCTGGTCACTGCTGCTGTGTCACTGCTGCTGCTGGTACATCTGCTGCTGGTCTGCTGCTGCTGGTGCTGCTGCTGCTGGTGCACTGCTGCTGGTGGTGCCTGCTGCTGCTAACGTGCACTGCTGCTGGTGCCTGCTGCTGCTGGTGCACTCTGCTGGTGCACTGCTGCTGCTGGTGCGCTGCTGCTGGTGCCTGCTGCTGCTGGTGCACTGCCTGCTGGTGCCTGCTGCTGGTGCCTGCTGCTGCTGGTGCACTGCTGCTGCTGGTGCACTGCTGCTGCTGGTGCACTCTGCTGGTTGCTCTGCTGGTCACTGCTGCTGGTCACTCTGCTGCTGGTGCACTGCTGCTGGTAACTGCTGCTGCTGGTGCACTGCTGCTGCTGGTGCACTGCTCTGCTGCTGCATGCCTGCTGCTAGTTGCACTCTGCTGGTACTTCACTGCTGCTAGTGGTCACTGCTGCTGCTGGTACCTGCTACTGGTTCACTGCTCTAGTACTGCTGCTGCTGGTGCACTCTACTGTGGTGCACTGCTCTGCTGCTGGTTGCACTGCTGCTGGTGCACTGCTGCTGTGTGCCTGCTGCTGTGTGCCTTCTGCTGCTGGTGCACTCTGCTGCTGGTCGCTGCTGCTGCTGGTGCACTGCTGCTGCTGGTGCCTGCTGCTGCTGGTGCACTGCGCTGCTGGTGCACTGCTGCTGCTGGTGCACTGCTGCTGCTGGTGCGCTGCTGCTGGTGCACTGCTGCTGCTGGTGCACTGCTGCTGCTGGTGCACTGCTGCTGCTGGTGCGCTGCCTGCTGGTGCACTGCGCTGCTGGTGCACTGCTGCTGGTGCTGCTGCTGTAGCTGCTGCTGCTGAGTGCCTGCTGCTGGGTGACTGCTGCTGCTGGTGCACTGCTGCTGCTGGTGCCTGCTGCTGCTGGTGCCTGCTGCTGCTGGTGCACTCTGCTGCTGGTGCACTGCTGCTGCTGGTGCACTGCTGCTGGTGTGCTGCTGCTGGTCCTGCGCTGCTGGTGCACTGCTGCTGCTGGTACTGCACTGCTGGTGCACTGCTGCTGCTGTCGCTGCTGCTGCTAGTGCACTGCTGCTGCTGGTGCACTGCTGCTGCTGGTCGCTGCTGCTGGTGCACTGCTGCTGCTGGTGCACTGCTGCTGCTGGTGCACTGCTGCTGCTGGTGCCTGCTTTGCTGGTGCACTGCTGCTGCTGGTGCACTGCTGCTGCTGGTCCTGCTGCCTGGTCAGCTGCTCTGGTCTCTGCTACTGCTACTGCTGTGCACTGCTGCTAGTGCTCTCGGTGCTGCTGCTAGTACTCTACTGCTGGTACCTGAAACACGGTTGGCACATCCCGTAGACTTAACCTTCCAGTCATTGTAGTACTGTAGAGATGTATCGGTTGTGAACATTTAGATATCCGTAGATGCTGATTTAAGAAAGGCATACTACTGTGTCTACCAGTACCTACTATTGGCCTACCAGGCATACTACTGTGTCTACCAGTATCTGCTATTGGCCTCCCGGCTTCTCTGTGTCTACCAGTACTTACTATGGCCTACCAGGCATACTACTTTGTCTACCAGTCCTACTGCTGCCTACCAGGCATGCTACTGTGTCTACCAGTACCTACTATTGCTACCAGGCATACTACTGTGTCTACCAGTACCTACTATTGGCCTACCAGGCATACTACTGTGTCTACCAGTACCTACTATTGGCCTACCATTCATACTACTGTGTCTACCAGTACCTACTATTGGCCTACCAGGCATTCTACTGTGTCTACCAGTACCTACTGCTGCCTATCAGGCACACTACTGTGTCTACCAGTACTTACTATAGGCCTACCAGGCATACTACTTTGTCTACCAGTACCTACTGCTGCCTACCAGGCATACTACTGTGTCTACCAGTACCTACTATTGGCCTACCAGGCATACTACTGTGTCTACCAGTACTACTGTGCCTACCAGGTATCTACTGTGTCTACCAGTACCTACTGCGCTACCAGGCAACTACTGTGTCTACCAGTACTTACTATGGCCTACCAGGCATACTACTTTGTCTACCAGTACCTACTGCTGCCTACCAGGCATACTACTGTGTCTACCAGTACCTACTATTGGCCTACCAGGCATACTACTGTGTCTACCAGTAACTACTATTGGCCTACCAGGTATTCTACTGTGTCTACCAGTACCTACTGCTGCCTACCAGGCATACTACTGTGTCTACCAGTACTTACTATAGGCCTACCAGGCATACTACTTTGTCTACCAGTACCTACTGCTGCCTACCAGGCATACTACTGTGTCTACCAACTATATAGCCTAGCTCATTGTACCTAGCCATGTGCCTATACTATGTGTCTACCAGTACCTACTATTGGCCTACCAGGCATACTACTGTGTCTACCAGTACCTACTATTGGCCTACCAGGCATACTACTGTGTCTACCAGTACCTACTATTGGCCTACCAGGCATACTACTGTGTCTACCAGTACCTACTATTGGCCTACCAGGCATACTACTGTGTCTCACTCATGCTCTACTACTGTGTGCCTACTCAGGCAGTTCTACTGTGTCTACCAGTACTACTATAGGCCTACCAGGCATCTACATTGTCTACCAGTACCTACTGCTGCCTACCAGGCATACTACTTGTCTACAGTACCTACTTGCCTACCAGGCATACTACTTTGTCTACCAGTACCTACTCTGCCTACCAGGCATACTACTGTCTACCAGTACCTACTGCTGCCTACCAGGCATACTACTGTATCTACCAGTACCTACTGCTGCCTACCAGGCATACTACTGTGTCTACCAGTACCTACTATAGGCCTACCAGGCATTCTACTGTGTCTACCAGTACTTACTATAGGCCTACCAGGCATACTACTTTGTCTACCAGTACCTACTGTTGCCTACCAGGCATACTACTGTGTCTACCAGTACCTACTGCTGCCTACCAGGCATACTACTGTGTCTACCAGTACCTACTATTGGCCTACCAGGCATACTACTGTGTCTACCAGTACCTACTATTGGCCTACCAGGCATTCTACTGTGTCTACCATACTTACTATAGGCCTACCAGGCATACTACTTTGTCTACCAGTACCTACTGTTGCCTACCAGGCATACTACTTTGTCTACCAGTACCTACTGTTGCCTACCAGGCATACTACTTTGTCTACCAGTACCTACTGTTGCCTACCAGGCATACTACTTTGTCTACCAGTACCTACTGCTGCCTACCAGGCATACTACTGTATCTACCAGTACCTACTGCTGCCTACCAGGCATACTACTGTATCTACCAGTACCTACTACTGCCTACCAGGCATACTACCGTGTCTACCAGTACCTGGTACCGTGTCTGCCCCCTCCTGCTGAGTGTACTGACTCGCCTGCATGACCAGGGAACCAGGCAATATAACCTACATATTAAGACCACTCTTGGTGGTCTACGAGGGTCTAGTGAGTCCCTCTCACCACACCATCACCTGCTACTGGCCGCACACGTCTGCTATGTGTGAAACTCTTTGAAATTTGTTAAATATTTAGGTAGTTTTTGCTATTAGTGTCTTTTAAGAGGAAAGTTTTCTTTGTTTTTAGAATTGAAATTGACTTAACAAAATGGTTTAAAAATGTTTGTCTTGAGGATTGTGAATTCTACCCTTCCTTCCTTCCTTCCTTCCCTCAGCCTGCCTTCTTTCCTTCTTGCCTTTCTTCCTTCCTTCTTTCTTTCCTTCCTGGGTGCTTACTTTATAATACTTTCTTTTACTTTCTCCCTCTCACTTTGACGCTCTCATTCCAAACAACATGGCCTATATCTCTTGTAGAAAGTATTCCCTCTCTCTCTTTTCTCTCTCTCTCTCTCTCTCTCTCTCTCTCTCTCTCTCTCTCTCTCTCTCTCTCTCTCTCTCTCTCTGTCTCAGCGAGTGAGTGAGATATGTGAGAGAGTAGGAGGGAACAGCCACAGTTCCAGGAAGGTGTGGTACCCCGGGCCAGCCACCTTCTGCGAAGTGTGAAGGTCAGGGCTTTTACGAGACAGAGAGAGAGAGAGAGAGAGAGAGAGAGAGAGAGAGAGAGAGAGAGAGGCAGACATACAGAGGCAGAGATTGTACAATTTCTGTGAGTTGTTTTTACATTAAACTGTTGAAAACTGCCCGTCTTGTGGTTTAATATCTGTTTTGTGTCTGGCTTTAGCGTTGGTGGTGACGGTGGTGGTGAACGTGATGGTGACGGTGGTGGTGAACGTGATGGTGACGGTGGTGGTGACGGTGGTGGTGAAGGTGGTGGTGACGGTGGTGGTGCACATTCACAAGGGGGGTAGAGAGATCGATGTTGCTTTCACTGCGAATGTGTGTGAGGTCGTGGAGTACACTGATGGTGGTGGTGATGGCTGTGGTGGTGGTGGTTGTGATGATGGTGGTGGTGGTTGTGATGATGGTGGTGGTGATGGTGGTTGTGATGGTGATGGTGGTTGTGATGGTGGTGGTTGTGATGGTGGTGGTTGTGATGGTGGTGGTTGTGATGGTGGTGGTTGTGATGGTGGTGGTTGTGATGATGGTGGTGGTGGTGGTGGTTGTGATGATGGTGGTGGTGATGGTGGTTGTGATGGTGGTGGTTGTGATGGTGTTGGTTGTGATGGTGGTGGTGGTGGTGGTGGTTGTGATGGTGGTGGTGGTGATGGTGGTTGTGATGATGGTGGTGGTGGTTGTGATGATGGTGGTTGTGATGATGGTGGTGGTTGTGATGGTGGTGGTTGTGATGGTGGTGGTTGTGATGGTGGTGGTTGTGATGATGGTGGTGGTGATGGTGGTTGTGATGATGGTGGTGGTTGTGATGGTGGTGGTTGTGATGGTGGTGGTGGTGATGGTGGTTGTGATGATGGTGGTTGTGATGGTGGTGGTTGTGATGGTGGTGGTTGTGATGATGGTGGTGGTGATGGTGGTTGTGATGGTGGTGGTGGTGATGGTGGTTGTGATGATGGTGGTGGTGATGGTGGTTGTGATGATGATGGTTGTGATGGTGGTGGTGGTGATGGTGGTTGTGATGATGGTGGTTGTGATGGTGGTGGTTGTGATGATGGTGGTGGTGATGGTGGTTGTGATGATGATGGTGGTGGTTGTGATGATGGTGGTGGTTGTGATGGTGGTGGTTGTGATGGTGGTGGTTGTGATGGTGGTGGTGATGGTGGTGGTGGTGATGGTGGTTGTGATGATGGTGGTGGTGATGGTGGTTGTGATGGTGGTGGTTGTGATGGTGGTGGTGGTGATGGTGGTTGTGATGATGGTGGTGGTGATGATGGTGGTGGTGATGGTGGTTGTGATGGTGGTGGTTGTGATGATGGTGGTGGTGATGGTGGTGGTGGTGATGGTGGTTGTGATGATGATGGTGGTGGTTGTGATGATGGTGGTTGTGATGGTGGTGGTGATGGTGGTGGTGGTGATGGTGGTTGTGATGATGGTGGTGGTGGTTGTGATGGTGGTTGTGAAGGCAGCTTACACCATGTAAGACGCTGTAAGAAGGCATCTTACAGGCTGTTCTTGCTACATCCCGTGCGCAGGCTACAAAAATCTCTACATAGGCGTCACAGGAAGGGTTACCAAGTAGAATAAACCTTGACCATACACACAAATACTGTACATACACTTCAACTTACTACTGTGGGCAAATAACGAACTATTTCAGTCATTCTATAGTCCGTAGTCAACTAGAGTTCTTCAAGAACAAATAGAAATGAAGAACAAGGGCATCCAGCATGTTACTATCTGCTTTGGTAATAGAGTTGTGGATGAGTGGAACAAACTCCAGAGTAGCGTAATTGAAGCATGGGCCAGTAGGCCTGCAGTAGTGCTCCTTCCTTAAGTTGGTGTGAGGTGGACCTGCCTAGCATGGGCCAGTAGGCCTGCAGTAGTGCTCCTTCTTAAGTGAGTGTGAGGTGGACCTGCCTAGCATGGGCCAGTAGGCCTGCAGTAGTGCTCCTTCTTAAGTGAGTGTGAGGTGGACCTGCCTAGCATGGGCCAGTAGGCCTGCAGTAGTGCTCCTTCTTAAGTGAGTGTGAGGTGGACCTGCCTAGCATGGGCCAGTAGGCCTGCAGTAGTGCTCCTTCTTAAGTGAGTGTGAGGTGGACCTGCCTAGCATGGGCCAGTAGGCCTGCAGTAGTGCTCCTTCTTAAGTGAGTGTGAGGTGGACCTGCCTAGCATGGGCCAGTAGGCCTGCAGTAGTGCTCCTTCTTAAGTGAGTGTGAGGTGGACCTGCCTAGCATGGGCCAGTAGGCCTGCAGTAGTGCTCCTTCTTAAGTGAGTGTGAGGTGGACCTGCCTAGCATGGGCCAGTAGGCCTGCAGTAGTGCTCCTTCCTTAAGTGAGTGTGAGGTGGACCTGCCTAGCATGGGCCAGTAGGCCTGCAGTAGTGCTCCTTCCTTAAGTGAGTGTGAGGTGGACCTGCCTAGCATGGGTCAGTAGGCCTGCAGTAGTGCTCCTTCTTAAGTGAGTGTGAGGTGGACCTGCCTAGCATGGGCCAGTAGGCCTGCAGTAGTGCTCCTTCCTAAGTGAGTGTGAGGTGGACCTGCCTAGCATGGGCCAGTAGGCCTGCAGTAGTGCTCCTTCTTAAGTGAGTGTGAGTGGACCTGCCTAGCATGGGCCAGTAGGCCTGCAGTAGTGCTCCTTCTTAGTGAGTGTGAGGTGGACCTGCCTAGCATGGGCCAGTAGGCCTGCAGTAGTGCTCCTTCTTAAGTGAGTGTGAGGTGGACCTGCCTAGCATGGGCCAGTAGGCCTGCAGTAGTGCTCCTTCCCTTGTGAGTGTGAGTGTGACCTGCCTAGCATGGGTCAGTAGGCCTGCAGTAGTGCTCCTTCTTAAGTGAGTGTGAGGTGGACATGCCTAGCATGGGCCAGTAGGCCTGCAGTAGTGCTCCTTCTTGGGTGTGAGGTGGACCTGCCTAGCATGGGCCAGTAGGCCTGCAGTAGTGCTCCATCCTTGGAGTGTGAGGTGGACCTGCCTAGCATGGGCCAGTAGGCCTGCAGTAGTGCTCCTTCCTTAGTGAGTGTGAGGTGGACCTGCCTAGCATGGGTCAGTAGGCCTGCAGTAGTGCTCCTTCTATGGGTGTGAGGTGGACCTGCCTAGCATGGGCCCTTAGGCCTGCAGTAGTGCTCCTCCTAAGTGGGTGTGAGGTGGACCTGCCTAGCATGGGCCAGTAGGCCTGCAGTAGTGCTCCTTCCTTAAGTGAGTGTGAGGTAGACCTGCCTAGCATGGGTCAGTAGGCCTGCAGTAGTGCTCCTTCCTTAAGTGAGTGTGAGGTGGACCTGCCTAGCATGGGCCAGTAGGCCTGCAGTAGTGCTCCTTCTTGGGTGTGAGGTGGACCTGCCTAGCATGGGTCAGTAGGCCTGCAGTAGTGCTCCTTCCTTAAGTGAGTGTGAGGTAGACCTGCCTAGCATGGGTCAGTAGGCCTGCAGTAGTGCTCCTTCCTTAAGTGAGTGTGAGGTGGACCTGCCTAGCATGGGCCAGTAGGCCTGCAGTAGTGCTCCATCTTATATGGTGACAGTGTGAGGTGGACCTGCCTAGCATGGGCCAGTAGGCCTGCAGTAGTGCTCCTTCTTAAGTGAGTGTGAGGTGGACCTGCCTAGCATGGGCCAGTAGGCCTGCAGTAGTGCTCCATCTTAAGTGGGTGTGAGGTGGACTTGCCTAGCATGGGCCAGTAGGCCTGCAGTAGTGCTCCTTCCTTAAGTTGGATGTCAGATAACACCTGACATCCTCCTGATGGAAGCAAGTCAATCTTATTGACATGTTATCAAGAACACAACGACACAACAACAACACAACAACGACAACAACAACAACACTACAACAAGAACACAACGACACAACAAGAACACTACAACAACAACAACAACAACACAACGACACAACAAGAACACTACAACAACAACAACACAACGACACAACAAGAACACAACAACGACACAACAATACTACAACAACAACACGACACTACAACAACAATACTACATCAACAACAACACGACACAACACTACAACAACAACAACAACACGACACAACAACAGCACTACAACAAGAACACAACGACACAACAACAACACAACAACGACAACAACAACAGCACTACAACAAGAACACAACGACACAACAACAAAACAACAACAACACAACAACGACACAACAACACAACAACGACACAACAACACAACAACACAACAACAACACTACAACAACAAGAACACAACGACACAACAACAACACTACATCAAGAACACAACGACACAACAACAACACAACAACGACACAACAACAACACAACAACGACACAACAACAACACAACAACGACACAACAACACTACAACAACAAGAACACAACGACACAACAACACAACAACAACAACACAACAACGACACAACAACACTACAACAACACTACAACAAGAACACAACGACACAACAACAACACAACAACGACACAACAACACAACAACGACACAACAACAACACAACAACGATACAACAACACTACAACAAGAGCACAACGACACAACAACAACACAATAACGACACAACAACAACACTACAAAAAGAACGCAACGACACAACAACATCACTACAACAAGAACACAACGACACAACAACAACACAACAACGATACAACAACAACACTACAACAAGAACACAACGACACAACAACACTACAACAAGAACACAACGACACAACAACAACACAACAACGACACAACAACAACACTACAACAAGAACACAACGACACAACAACAACACAACAACGATACAACAACAACACTACAACAACAACACTACAACAAGAACACAACGACACAACAACAACACAACAACGATACAACAACAACACTACAACAAGAACACAACGACACAACAACACTACAACAAGAACACAACGACACAACAACAACACAACAACGACACAACAACAACACTACAACAAGAACACAACGACACAACAACAACACAACAACGATACAACAACAACACTACAACAACAACACTACAACAAGAACACAACGACACAACAACAACACAACAACGACACAACAACAACACTACAACAAGAACACAACGACACAACAACAACACAACAACACTACAACAACACTAGAACAACAACTACAACACAACGACACAACAAGAAGACAACAACGACACAACAATGCTACAACAACAACACGACACTACAACAACAATACTACATCAACCACAACACGACACAACAACAACAACAACACAACAACAACACTACAACAAGAACACAACGACACAACAAGAACACTACAACAAGAACACAACGACACAACAACAACACAACAACGATACAATAACAACACTACAACAAGAACACAACGACACAACAACAACACAACAACGATACAACAACAACACTACAACAAGAACACAACGACACAACAACACTACAACAACACTAGAACAACAAGTACAACACAACGACACAACAAGAAGACAACAACGACACAACAACACTACAACAACACTAGAACAACAACTACAACACAACGACACAACAAGAAGACAACAACGACACAACAATGCTACAACAACAACACGACACTACAACAACAATACTACATCAACCACAACACGACACAACAACAACAACAACACAACAACAACACTACAACAAGAACACAACGACACAACAAGAACACTATAACAACAACAACAACACAACGACACAACAAGAACACAACAACGACACAACAATACTACAACAACAACACGACACTACAACAACAATACTACATCAACAACAACACGACACAACACTACAACAACAACAACAACACGACACAACAACAGCACTACAACAAGAACACAACGACACAACAACAACACAACAACGACAACAACAACAGCACTACAACAAGAACACAACGACACAACAACAACAACAACACGACACAACAACAGCACTACAACAAGAACACAACGACACAACAACAACACAACAACGACAACAACAACAGCATACAACAAGAACACAACGAAAACAACAACAACAACACGACACAACAACAGCACTACAACAAGAACACAACGACACAACAACACAACAACGACAACAACAACAGCACTACAACAAGAACACAACGACACAACAACAACAACAACACGACACAACAACAGCACTACAAGAAGAACACAACGACACAACAACAACACAACAACGATACAACAATACTACAACAACAATACTACATCAATAACAACACGACACAACAACAGCACTACACAACAACAACAACAACAATACTACATCAACAACAAGGACGTCTCTAAGACAGCCTTTTATGTACTTGCAATAATTTTATCTCTCACACTTTTCTCTCTCTCTCTCTCTCTATCTCCCTCTCTTTCTATCTCTCTATCTCTCCCCCCTCTCTCTCTCTATCTCCCCCCCTCTCTCTCTCTATCTCCCCTCTCTCTCTCTCTATCTCCCCCTCTCTCTCTCTCATCTTCCTGGAACACCTTGCAGACAGCCAGTGTCTGCTCTGATTGGCTACATCATCCACCAATAGGAAGGATGGACACCGCAGTTTCCCCTCATGACGTCACTTTTCATTGAGGGGAAATTCATTCACGGAGCGCCACTGTGTGGCCGTTTTGATAAAAACGTTAAGACGCTGTACCAGGAGGGTTGAAGGAGGAGAGGTTGAAGAGGGAGGGGTTGAGGAGGAGGGTTGAAGGAGGGAGGGGTTGAAGGAGGTGAGGAGGGAGGTTGAAGGAGGGAGGAGGTTGAAGGAGGGAGGGGTTGAAGGAGGGAGGGAGGTTGGGAGAGGAGGAGGGAGGGGTTGAAGGAGGGGAGGAGGTTGAAGGAGGGAGAGGGGTTGAAGGAGGGAGGAGGTTGAAGGAGGGGAGGAGGGTTGAAGGAGGGGAGGAGGGTTGAAGGAGGAGGGGTTGAAGGAGAGGGGAGGGAGGTTGAAGGAGGGGAGGAGGTTGAAGGAGGGAGGAGGTTGAAGGAGGAGGAGGTTGAAGAAGGGGAGGAGGTTGAAGGAGGGAGGGGTTGAAGGAGGGAGGAGGTTGAAGGAGGAGGTTGAAGGAGAGGTTGAAGGAGGGAGGAGGTTGAAGGAGAGGGAGGAGGGTTGAAGGAGGGGAGGAGGTTGAAAGAAGGGAGGGTTGAAGGAGGGGAGGGGTTGAAACAGCGGAGGGAGGTTGAAGGAGGGGAGGGGGTTGAAGGAGGGAGGGGTTGAAGGAGGGGAGGAGGTTGAAGGAGGGGAGAAGGTTGAAAGAAGGGAGGGGTTGAAGGAGGGAGGGGTTGAAACAGGGAGGGAGGTTGAAGGAGGGAGAGGTTGAAGGAGGGAGGGGGTGAAGGAGAGGAGGGAATTGAAAAAGGGGAGGGAGGTTGAAGGAGGGGCTGAAGAAGGGGAGGGGATTGAAGGAGGGGAGGGGTTTGAAGGAGGGAAGGGGGTTGAAGGAGGGAGGAGGTTGAAGGAGGGGAGGAGGTTGAAGGAGGGGAGGGGTTGAAGGAGGGGAGGAGGTTGAAAGAAGGGAGGGGTTGAAGGAGGGAGGGGTTGAAACAGCGGAGGGAGGTTGAAGGAGGGGAGGGGGTTGAAGGAGGGGAGGGTTGAAGGAGGGGAGGAGGTTGAAGGAGGGAGAAGGTTGAAAGAAGGGAGGGGTTGAAGGAGGGAGGGGTTGAAACAGGGGAGGGAGGTTGAAGGAGGGGAGAGGTTGAAGGAGGGAGGGGTGAAGGAGAGGAGGGAATTGAAAAAGGGAGGGAGGTTGAAGGAGGGGGCTGAAGAAGGGGGGGATTGAAGGAGGGGAGGGGTTTGAAGGAGGGAAGGGGATTGAATGAGGGGAGGGAGTTGAAGGAGGGGAAGGGATTAAAGGAGTGGAAGGGTTGAAGGAGGGGAGGGGGATTGAAGGAGGGAGGGATTGAAGGAGGAGAGGGGGGCATTCATTCAAAGTTCTATATAGCTGGTAATCTTAGAGAGAGAGAGGGGGGAGGGGGACACAAGGGGAGACACTCTCTAACGATTGGCTCTCTTCTGGTGCATGGTGCGGCAAGAGGGGAGGGAGGAGAGGGGAGGGGAAGGATGGCTTCCTTGCTCCTCCCTCTCATTACCCTCCTTCCCCTCCTCTCTTTTACCCCCCTCTTTCTCCTTTTCTCCACTTTCAAGTCTCCCCTCCCTCCCTACCTCACCCCCTCCCTCCCCAACCCCTTCTGTCTTCACCCCCTCTCACATAACTGTAGTCCTTTCTCTCTCTCTCTCTCTCTCTCTCTCTCTCTCTCTCTCTCTCTCTCTCCTCTTTACACAGGGTTTTGCAAGGTTAGGTTAGGGTTCCTAACTATATTTACAAGCTAACAGCTGTTACCTACATCAGCTACAAAGGTTTTTATTGCTACGAGACACATCAATAGGGACCAGGATGAAGTTTGATCCATCTCTGGGTCAGCATCTTCATTTGATCGACTGACTTTATCTCGTTGATGTCGAGATGCTGCACAAACGTCTTCCAGACACGAGTCATCCTGGGAATAAATGATCTCAGATGTGTAGTTGCTGTTTGCTGCCCGTCTTGTGGTGCAGAAGCTGTCTTCTCACTGCCCGTCTTGTGGTGCAGAAGCTGTCTTCTCACTGCCCGTCTTGTGGTGCAGAAGCTGTCTTCTCACTGCCCGTCTTGTGGTGCAGAAGCTGTCTTCTCACTGCCCGTCTTGTGGTGCAGAAGCTGTCTTCTCACTGCCCGTCTTGTGGTGCAGAAGCTGTCTTCTCACTGCTGTCCGTCTTGTGGGCAGAAGCTGTCTTCTCACTGCCCGTCTTGTGGTGCAGAAGCTGTCTTCTCACTGCCCGTCTTGTGGTGTAGAAGCTGTCTTCTCACTGCCCGTCTTGTGGTGCAGAAGCTGTCTTCTCACTGCCCGTCTTGTGGTGCAGAAGCTGTCTTCTCACTGCCCGTCTTGTGGTGCAGAAGCTGTCTTCTCACTGCCCGTCTTGTGGTGCAGAAGCTGTCTTCTCACTGCCCGTCTTGTGGAGCAGAAGCTGTCTTCTCACTGCCCGTCTTGTGGTGTAGAAGCTGTCTTCTCACTGCCGTCTTTGAGCAGAAGTTCTTCACTGCCCTTGGTGCAGAAGCTGTCTTCTCACTGCCCGTCTTGTGGAGCAGAAGCTGTCTTCTCACTGCCCGTCTTGTGGTGAGAAGCTGTCTTCTCACTGCCCGTCTTGTGGGCAGAAGCTGTCTTCTCACTGCCCGTCTTGTGGTGAGAAGCTGTCTTCTCACTGCCCGTCTTGTGGGCAGAAGCTGTCTTCTCACTGCCCGTCTTGTGGTGTAGAAGCTGTCTTCTCACTGCCCGTCTTGTGGTGAAACTGCTTCTCACTGCCGTCTTTGTAGAAGCTGTCTTCTCACTGCCCGTCTTGTGGAGTAGAAGCTGTCTTCTCACTGCCCGTCTTGTGGTGTAAAATCTGTCTTCTCACTGCCAGTCTTATGTAGAAGCTGTCTTCTCGCTGCCCGTCTTGTGTAGAAGCTGTCTTCTCACTGCCCGTCTTGTGGTGTAAAATCTGTCTTCTCACTGCCAGTCTTATGTAGAAGCTGTCTTCTCGCTGCCCGTCTTGTGTAGAAGCTGTCTTCTCGCTGCCAGTCTTGTGGTGTAAAATCTGTCTTCTCACTGCCAGTCTTATGTAGAAGCTGTCTTCTCACTGCCCGTCTTGTGTAGAAGCTGTCTTCTCGCTGCCAGTCTTGTGGTGTTAGCCTGTTTCTACAGCTGCCCCAAGTCTTCATGCTGGGTAGGAAGCTGTCTCTCACTGCCGTCTTGTGTCAAGAAGCTGTCTTCTCGCTGGGTCTTTAAGTGATCAAGTAAGCCCTTGGTCTTACCACCAGTAACATGTAACACCGCGAACACTGTACCACCAGTAACACTGTCACTGCAACACTGTCCAAGTAACACTGTACCTCGCAACCTGTCCACCAGTAACACTGTACCACCAGTCACACTTATCAAGCAACACTGTACCCTAACCTGTACCCAGTAACACTGTCCACCAGTAACACTGTACCACCAGTCAACTGACCACGTCTGTACCACCAGAACACTGTACCACCAGTAAACTGTACACCAGCTGAACAACTGTACTCACTCCACAGCCAGATGATCACCGACTGTACCACCAGTAACACTGTATCCAGCAACACTGTACCACCAGTCCTGTACCACCAGTCACAGCTTATCACCAGCAACATGTACCACCAGTAACACTGTATCACCAGCAACACGTACCGTACCACAAGACTGTACACAGAACACTGTACCACCAGACACTGTAACAGTCACCAACACCTAGTACCACCAGTAACACTAAATCCCAGTAACCTGTACACCAGCAACACTGTACCACCAGTAACACTGTACACCAGTAACACGGGTTCAGCCAGTCACCAGTAACACTGTACCCCACTGTAACCAGTAACACTGTAACCACCAGTAACACTGTACCACCAGTACACTGTACCACCAGAACACTGTACACCAGAACACTGTCACTCAGTAACACCTGCTAATCACCAGAACACTGTACCACCAGTAACACTGTACCACCAGTACACACGTAACACCAGCTTAACACTGTACCACCAGTAACACTGTATCACCAGTCAACACTGTACCACCAGTAACACTGTACCACCAGTCAACACTGTACCACCAGTAACACTGTAATCCACCAGAACACTGTACCACCAGTAACACTGTCCCCTATCACCAGCAACACTGTACCACCAGAACACTGTACCACCAGAACACTGTACCACCAGTAACACTGTACCACCAGTAACACTGTACCACCAGTACATGACACATAACACTGTACACCAGAACACTGTACCACCAGTAACACTGTACCACCAGTAACACTGTACCACCAGTAACACTGTACCACCAGTAACACTGTACCACCAGTCACACTGTAACACCAGCAACACTGTACCACCAGTAACACTGTATCACCAGCAACACTGTACCACCAGTAACACTGTACCACCAGCAACACTGTACCACCAGTAACACTGTACCACCAGTAACACTGTACCACCAGCAACACTGTACCACCAGTAACACTCACCAGAACACTGTACCAGTAACACTGTACCACCAGAACACTGTACCACCAGTAACACCGTACGTACCACCAGTAACACTGTACCACCAGTAACACTGTACCACCAGTAACACTGTACCACCAGCAACACTGTACCACCAGTAACACTGTACCACCAGTAACACTGTACCACCAGTAACACTGTACCACCAGTAACACTGTACCACCAGTAACACTGTACACCAGTAACACTGTACCACCAGTAATACACAACGTACCACCAGTAACACTGTACCACCAGAACACTGTATCACCAGTAACACTGTACCACCAGTAACACTGTACAACCAGTAACACTGTACCACCAGTAACACTGTACCACCAGTCACACTGTATCACCAGCAACACTGTACCACCAGTAACACTGTACCACCAGCAACACTGTACCACCAGTAACACTGTACCACCAGTAACACTGTACCACCAGTAACACAGTACCACCAGTAACACTGTACCACCAGTAACACTGTACCACCAGTAACACTGTACCACCAGTAACACTGTACCACCAGTAACACTGTACCACCAGTAACACTGTACCACCAGTAACACTGTACCACCAGTAACACTGTACCACCAGAAACGTACCACCATAACACTGTACCACCAGTAACACTGTACCACCAGTAACACTGTACCACCAGTAACACTGTACCACCAGTAACACTGTACCACCAGTAACACTGTACCACCAGTAACACGTACACCAGTAACACTGTACCACCAGTAACACTGTACCACCAGTAACACTGTACCACCAGTAACACTGTACCACCAGTAACACTGTACCACCAGTAACACTGTACCACCAGTAACACTGTACCACCAGTAACACTGTACCACCAGTAACACTGTACCACCAGTAACACGTACACCAGTAACACTGTACCACCAGTAACACTGTACCACCAGTAACACTGTACCACCAGTAACACTGTACCACCAGTAACACTGTGCCACCAGTAACACTGTACCACCAGTAACACTGTATCACCAGTAACACTGTGACCACCAGTAACACTGTACCACCAGTAACACTGTACCACCAGTAACACTGTACCACCAGTAACACTGTGTCTTCGTGGTGACGTACAGCTGGTACAGACCTGTGTACATTATTGTTCATGTTCTCTCTTGTTCAGTGTTGTGCCGGAGGTGAGTCAGGGGTTAGCAGGTATATTGGTAGGCAGGTGTTAAGGGTCAGTAGGTGTGGGGTCAGGTGTGGGGCCAGGTGTGGGGCCAGGTGGGGGCCAGGTGTGGGGCCAGGTGTGGGGGCCAGGTGTGGGGGCCAGGTGTGGGGGCCAGGTGTGGGGGCGGCACTCCCCATAATTGCTCATCATTCACTCAACGTAGCCATTTTTAGGTCATGTTATTTGTGGCACCCCCCCATGCTGCGTGGGTGTACGTGATGTACATGTGTACATGACGTACAGTTACACATGAATGGTGTATATGTGTACGTGAGTGGTGTACATGTGTTCACGAGCGGTGTACATGTGTTCACCAGCGGTGTACATGTGTTCACGAGCGGTGTACATGTGTTCACGAGTGGTGTACATGTGTTCACGAGTGGTGTACATGTGTTCACTAGTGGTGTACATGTGTTCACGAGCGGTGTACATGTGTTCACGAGCGGTGTACATGTGTTCACGAGTGGTGTACATGTGTTCACGAGCGGTGTACATGTGTTCACGAGTGGTGTACATGTGTTCACGAGTGGTGTACATGTGTTCACGAGTGGTGTACATGTGTTCACGAGTGGTGTACATGTGTTCACGAGTGGTGTACATGTGTTGGCGAGTGGTGTACATGTGTTCACGAGTGGTGTACATGTGTTCACGAGCGGTGTACATGTGTTCACGAGTGGTGTACATGTGTTCACGAGCGGTGTACATGTGTTCACGAGTGGTGTACATGTGTTCAAGAGTGGTGTACATGTGTTCACGAGCGGTGTACATGTGTTCACGAGCGGTGTACATGTGTTCACGAGTGGTGTACATGTGTTCACGAGTGGTGTACATGGATGGTGCACATCAGCAACAACAGCAATAACAAAATCAACAACAACAACAAATGTAAAGGCAACAAGAGCAGCAAGAACAAAAACATCAAAACAACAACAAATTCAACAATAACAGATACTACAACAACAACAGTATCAATAACAATAACAATACCAACAACTACAACACCAGATGCAATAACAAATATAATATCAACAACATAGACAACAGCATCAACAACAACAACAACAAATACTACAACACAAACAACAGCAGTAGCAACAACACAAACAACAGTAGCAACAACACAAACAACAGTAGCAACAACCCAAACAACAGCAGTAGCAACAACACAAACAACAGCAGTAGCAACAACACAAACAACAGTAGCAACAACACAAACAACAGTAGCAACAACACAAACAACAGTAGCAACAACACAAACAACAGTAGCAACAACCCAAACAACAGCAGTAGCAACAACACAAACAACAGCAGTAGCAACAACACAAACAACAGTAGCAACAACACAAACAACAGCAGTAGCAACAACACAAACAACAACATTAGCAACACAAACAACAACAGTAGTGTTACCAAAAGCGTCTTCTGAGACAGGTCTGCAGAGGAAGCCAGAGTGTTAACTAACTGGTCACCTTCTAGCTCCTGGTCTCTGTCTGGTTACGTAACAGGAGGTTGGATTATGTTGTGTCCCAGTTATCCAGGCTACTCTACACCCCTCTTCAATATTAATAAGCATCACTGAACACAATACAATATAAAATTTAACATCTTTACTAGTAAAGAACAGTAACAAGAGTAGCAACAACAACAACAGTAACAAGAGTAGCAACAACAACAGTAACAAGAGTAGCAACAACAACAGTAACAAGAGTAGCAACAACAACAGTAACAAGAGTAGCAACAACAACAACAGTAACAAGAGTAGCAACAGTAACAAGAGTAGCAACAACAACAGTAACAAGAGTAGCAACAACAACAACAACAGTAACAAGAGTAGCAACAACAACAGTAACAAGAGTAGCAACAACAACAACAGTAACAAGAGTAACAACAACAAGAGTAGCAACAACAACAGTAACAAGAATACCAACAACAACAACAACAACAGTAACAAGAGTAGCAACAATAACAACAGTAACAACAACAAGAGTAGCAACAACAACAGTAACAAGAATAGCAACAACAACAACAACAGTAACAAGAGTAGCAACAACAACAGTAACAAGAGTAGCAACAACAACAACAGTAACAAGAGTAACAACAACAAGAGTAGCAACAACAACAGTAACAAGAATACCAACAACAACAACAACAGTAACAAGAGTAGCAACAATAACAACAGTAACAAGAGTAGCAACAACAACAGTAACAAGAGTAGCAACAACAACAACAACAGTAACAAGAGTAGCAACAACAACAGTAACAAGAGTAGCAACAACAACAGTAACAAGAGTACAACAACAACGAGTAACAACAACAGAACAAGAATAGCAACAACAACACAGTAACAAGAGTAGCAACAACAACAGTAACAAGAGTAGCAACAACAACAACAGTAACAACAACAACAACATACAGAAAGCAACAAGAGTAGTAACAACAACAGTAACAAGAATACCAACAACAACAACAGTAACAAGAGTAGCAACAGTAACAAGAGTAGCAACAACAACAACAACAGTAGCAATAACAGAAGGTTTAAACATGATCCTGCGGTAGCTGTTGGCAAGCAACGGTAGTGGCAGCTGCGGCCGCGGTAGTGGCAGCTGCGGTTGCGGTAGTGGCAGCTGCGGTAGTAGCGACTGCGGTAGTGGCAGCTGCGGTAGTGGCGACTGCGGTAGTGGCAGCTGCGGCTGCGGTAGTGGCAGCTGCGGCTGCGGTAGTGGCAGCTGCAGTTGTGGTAGTTGCAGCTACGACTGCCGTAGCGGCAGCTGCGGCTGCGGTAGCGGCAGTAGCGGCGCCGGCACGCGTGCGGCGGGATCGATGGCAGTGACGTCACTGACCCCCGTCAAAGCACCACAGTGACGTCACTCAACATCGACCAGACGAATAAAGTCGAGAATCCGGAGGGGGCGCCGCCCCCTACCCGACCAATGGAACCTCTACCCGACCTGTCGGTCCCTTACCCGACCTGTGGAACCTCTACCCGACCTGTGGAACCTCTACCCGACCTGTTGGTCCCTTACCCGACCTGTCGGTCCCCTACCCGACCTGTCGGTAACCTACCCCACCTGTCGGCCCAATACAAGACCTGTCGGTCCCCTACCCGACATGTGGGACCTCTACCCGACAAGTCGGTGCTCTACTTCACCTGTCGGCCACCTACCCGACCTGTCGGCCACCTACCCGACCTGTCGGCCACCTACCCGACCTGTCGGCCACCTACCCGACCTGTCGGCCACCTACCCGACCTGTCGGCCCCTATCTGACTTGTCGGCACCCTACCCGACGTGTCGGCACCCCTATCTGACCTTTCGGTCCACTACCCGACCCACAGGACTCCTACTCGAACTATCGGCCTTCTACCCGACCAATAAGACCCCCATCCGACCTGTCGGTCTCCTATCCTACTCAAGGGATCTCTACGCGACCTGTGGGACCCCTTCCTTACCTCTGGGATCAATACCTGACCTCTGGGACCACTACCTGACCTCTGGGACCCCTACCTGACCTCTGGGACCTCTACCTAACCTGTGAGACCACTACCTGACTTCTGGGACCCCTACCCGACCTCTGGGACCTCTACCGGACCTCCGGGACCACTACCTGACCTCATGGACCCCTATTTGACCTCTGGGACCCCTATCTAAACTGTGGGACCACTACCTGACCTCTGGGACCCCTACCTTACCTCTGGCACCCTTACCTGATCTTTGGGATCCCTACCAGAAATCTGAGACCCCTACCTGACCTGTGGGATCCCTACCTGACCTCCGGGACCCTCACCTGACCTATGGAAACTCCTACCTGACTTCTGGGACCCCTACCTGACTTGTGGGATTCCTACCTGACGTCTGGGACCCCTATCTGACCTGTGGGATAATTACCTGACCTCTGGGACCTCTACCTTATTTCTCAAATTTGGCTGTTTTTTTCACTTCCTTTAAAAGAAAATATTTTTTTTATTTGAAAAAATTATTATTTTTTTTGTAATGGTGACACTGGAAAACATTCATGGAATATATTTTGTGACGTGGAGAGGAATACCAGGAAAAAAAAAATAGTGTTTATGTTTGTGCTGTTGTGTGACGCCATCTTTTATGATTTTGGCGGGAAATGCTCCGTGATTCTTTAAATTGGCGGGAAAATAAGATGTTTACAGTTTTGTGGTGACGCAAGAGAGTGGGGACCCACGGTGTGTGGGCAGTGCTGGGCACCCACGGTGTGTGGGTAGTGCTGGGCACCCACGGTGTGTGGGTAGTGCTGGGCACCCACGGTGTGTGGGTAGTGCTGGGCACCCACGGTGTGTGGGTAGTGGTGGGCATCCACGGTGTGTGGGTAGTGGTGGGCATCCACGGTGTGTGGGTAGTGACACCACCCACGGTGTGTGGGTAGTGACACCACCCACGGTGTGTGGGTAGTGACACCACCCACGGTGTGTGGGTAGTGACACCACCCACGGTGTGTGGGTAGTGACACCACCCACGGTGTGTGGGTAGTGACACCACCCACGGTGTGTGGGTAGTGACACCACCCACGGTGTGTGGGTAGTGACACCACCCACGGTGTGTGGGTAGTGACACCACCCACGGTGTGTGGGTAGTGACACCACCCACGGTGTGTCTTAATGACGCTCTTGAGGTAACGCAGTTTAACGTCATAATGACGTTGTTAAGGTAACGCACTTTAACGTCTTAATGACGCTGTTGAAGAGGTAACGCAGTTTAGCGTCTTAAGTCACCCACTGAGCTTCCTGTGACGTCATTATCACATAATTGACATTACCTGTCACTCTCGAAAGCAGGAAGTGACGTCTCTGGTGGCGTCACGACGCAATTTTAGCTTGACCAAACGGACCGGGAAATGACGCAACCTTGCGTCTCGAAACAGAAATTGACGCAACGTGGTGTCAAAGACCAGGAAGTGACGCATCAGGAAGTTCCCTCCAGAGGCCATAACGCAACCTAATCAAGACGGCCACTGCCAAAGCGTCTCACCTGACGCATCTGCGTCCTGTACCACCCCCTCCCCCACTCACCTAACCTTACCCAACCTCTCATTGCCCACCTGGGTGACCGATCCACCAGGGGATATTGGGGTGGATAAGCCAGGCCACGGACACCAGTCTCCACATATCACAGATATATTTACAGCAAGTAAAGTCTACGGACTATACGCGCCAGATTTAACTACATCTGTCACACCTGTCTGGATCAACCAGACGTTCGGTGCCAGTAGACAGCATATATATATATATATATATATATATATATATATATATATATATATATATATATATATATACAGAACAACTATTTTGAAGAAATTGTGAACTTTCAAGCGCTTTCGTGATTTCTCACATTATCAAAGACTTGTAATAATAATAGAAGAGCAGAAGGTTTATAAGGCTGAGGTATCACCTGACATACGACCTTACACTCGTCCCAGTATGATGCTGGTGGTACTGTCAAGATACTTGTCAAGTGAAAGTCATGAACGACCCGTCACGTATACCTTAAATACCTCACAAATTATAATAATTATAAATGAATCTAATTTATATAACCCTGAACTAATTTTCATATACAAATTTATATTATTTTCTATGAAACTTGATTCAATTATATTTATCTCAGCCATAGACTCACTTGTTTCAACTTTCTCGGACTTTTGAAAGTCAGATGGTTAAAATCTCTCGCATGAATCAACACAGCATTAGACTCTTGTCCAGTTCAAAATACACAGAACTGTTCTTATGGTCAGTATTATGGTCACTATTATGGTCACTATTATTCTTCACATCATGATAGAGTTAAACTCTCTGTATTCTCATCATTATTTTTTGAGATGTCTGCTTATTTTCAGCCCAGAGTTTATAGATGAAGAAATTTTGAAAATTTTTGAAATAGCTAATGATCAAAAATGCCCAAAATACTTAATTGATAATTTTTTTTTCAAAATTGCTAGAAATACATTTTGCAATTCGAAAAAAGAGAAACAATCATATTCATCCACGAAAACAATCTCAATATACTTTCTGTACTAAAAAATTTTAAAATCAAAGTTGTATTTAAAAATCTTGATACAGTAAAAATGTTGATTATACATTCCCCCCAAAATGCTGATGGTTTGTCTACAAGATTCCTTGTAAGCAATGTGATAAAGTATATTATGGTCAAACTGGGAGAAGTCGAACTAAGATTAAAACAACATAAATATAACATTAGAACTAGACAAGAGTCTAATGTTGATTCATGCGAGAGATTTTAACCATTTGACTTTCAAAAGTCCGAGAAAGTTGTAACAAGCGAGTCTATGGATGAGAGAAATATAATTGAATCAAGTTTCATAGAAAATTAATATTGATTTTTATATGAATATTAGTTCAGGGTTATATAAATTAGATTCATTTATAATTAATATAATTTGTGAGGTATTTAAGGTATACGTGACGGGTCGTTCATGACTTTCACTTGACAAGTATCTTGACAGTACCACCAGCATCATACTGGGACGAGTGTAAGGTCGTATGTCAGGTGATACCTCAGCCTTATAAACCTTCTGCTCTTCTATTATTATTACAAGTCTTTGATAATGTGAGAAATCACGAAAGCGCTTGAAAGTTTCCTATTTCTTCACAGTGGTTGTTCTGCATATTATATCACCTGATATATACATATATATATATATATATATAATATATATATATATATATATATATATATATATATATATATATATATATATATATATGTGTGTGTGTGTGTGTGTGTGTGCGTGTGTGTGTGTGTGATATTTTAGGCTTGGTGCTGAGTTAAGAGTGTTGGCGTCACTGGGTAAGAGCTAAAAAGAGCAGGTATTAACCGCAGAGTTATAATTATCATCTCGATCTATTCCCAGTGTTATTATTAGCGAGTTACGTCAAGCTGAGGCTGGCAACACTTATATGCTGCCCTTGGCAACACTGAGAGTTCTAGGGTCAACTCTAGTGGTTGTGGTGGTGGTGGTTGTGGTGGTGGTGGTGTTGGTGGTGGTGGTGGTGGTTGTGTTGGTGATGGTTGTGGTGGTGGTGGTGGTGGTGGTGATGGTGGTGGTGGTGATGGTGGTGGTGGTTGTGGTGGTGGTTGTGGTGGTGATGGTGGTGGTTGTGGTGGTTGTGGTGGTGGTGGTGGTGGTGGTGGTGGTGGTGGTGGTGGTGATGGTTGTGGTGGTGGTGGTGGTGGTGGTGGTGGTGATGGTGGTGGTGGTGATGGTTGTGGTGGTGGTGGTTGTGGTGGTTGTGGTGGTGGTGGTTGTGGTGGTGATGGTGGTGGTTGTGGTGGTTGTGGTGGTGGGGGTGGTGGTGGTGGTGGTGATGGTGGTGGTGTTGGCGGCGGCATCGGTAATTCCAGCAGTAGTAGTAGTAGTAATAGTAGCAGTACTTGTGGTAGTAGAATATTAGTAGTCTTACTAATAGTAGTTCTAGTTGTGGTAGCAGTAGTAGGAATACTAGTTGTAATAATAATAATAATAATAATAATAATAACAATAATAATATTGTGGTAATCTTTGCAGTAGACATGGCTGACGTGTTGAAAAAAAATACATACATATGCATATATAATATATATATATATATATGTCGTGCCGATTAGGTAAAACTGGTCAATTAGCAAGAACTCATTTAAAATTAAGTCCTTTCTAAAATTTTCTCTTATACGTTTAAAGATATTTTTTTTCATTTATGTTAATGTAAAAATTTATAATTTTGTACCAAGAGAAACTTTGAAAACCTACCTAACCTTATTACAACAAGCGCAATTTAATTTAGCCTAACCCAACTAAATATATTTTAGATACGTTAACATTAATTTAATAATAAACAAACACAATGAAATATATTTTTTTCGGTATGTTCAGAATGATTTTTGCGAAATTATTGCATACACAAATTTTCACTTGTCTTATGTGGCAAGGTGAGCGTTGCTATTTAAGCCAAAATCGCAAGTTTTACCTAATCGGCACGACATATATATATATATATATATATATATATATATATATATATATATATATATATATATATATATATATCAAACACTGATCTTGGCCGACGGAGACTCGACCTACGAACTCATGACAAGGTACGCAGTGCTTTACCGACCGTACCACACTGGTCCAATACCTTGGCATCCAGCTTTCGCTAGACGTTATTCCAAGGCAGCCAGCTTTCAGGCAGGAAGGCTTACAAGCTGGCTGCCTTGGAATAACGTCTAGGAAGCTGATGCCAAGGTTTGGCTGTACGGTCGTACACTGCACTCATTTCTGGTTAGTCTCTCGGCCAGAATCATGTTTGTGAATATTTCTCTCTCTTGCGAATTCCTAGCTATATATATATATATATATATATATATATATATATATATATATATATATATATATATATATATATATATATATATATAGAGAGAGAGAGAGAGAGAGAGAGAGAGATAGTGAGATGTGTATAAGTGTATATACACTGAGAGCCTAATTCTTAAGGTATTAAGGTATTCTTGACCGGTGTTGAACAGGTGACCTGCAGCCTTAATGACCCTCGTGTAGTAGATAGGCTTTAAACCCCATTAACCATCCAACAATATTAATTTCTTGTAGGGACACCTCTCTCTCTCTCTCTCTCTCTCTCTCTCTCTCTCTCTCTCTCTCTCTCTCTCTCTCTCTCTCTCCCTCTCTCTTCTCTCTTTCTCCCCCACCCACTAACTTAAGTTGCCCTTATTGTAGCTGGAGGGGTCGAGTCACCGCTGCTTGGCCATCCTATCCTCCAGCTACCCCAATCTATCCACCAGCTACCTCAGTCTATCCAGCTACCTCAGTCTATCCTCCAGCTACCTCAGTCTATCCACCAGCTACCTCAGTCTATCCACCAGCTACCTCAGTCTATCCACCAGCTACCTCAGTCTATCCACCAGCTACCTCAGTCTATCCACCAGCTACCTCAGTCTATCCACCAGCTACCTCAGTCTATCCCAGCTACCCAGTCTATCCAGCTACCTCAGTCTATCCTCCAGCTACCTCAGTCTATCCACCAGCTACCTCAGTCTATCCACCAGCTACCTCAGTCTATCCAGCTACCTCAGTCTATCCACCAGCTACCTCAGTCTATCCATCCAGCTACCTCAGTCTATCCACCAGCTACCTCAGTCTATCCACCAGCTACCTCAGTCTATCCACCAGCTACCTCAGTCTATCCACCAGCTACCTCAGTCTATCCAGCTACCTCAGTCTATCCACCAGCTACCTCAGTCTATCCACCAGCTACCTCAGTCTATCCACCAGCTACCTCAGTCTATCCTCAAGCTATCTTAGTCTATCCAGCTACCTCAGTCTATCCACCAGCTACCTCAGTCTATCCTCAGCTACATCTCAGTCTATCCACCAGCTACCTCAGTCATCCCACTCCAGCTCACCTCAGTCTATCCACCAGCTACCTCAGTCTATCCTCAAGCTATCTCAGTCTATCCCAGCTACCTCAGTCTATCCACCAGCTACCTCAGTCTATCCACAGCTACCTCAGTCTATCCACCAGCTACCTCAGTCTATCCTCAAGCTACTCAGTCTATCCAGCTACCTCAGTCTATCCATCTCAGCTACCTCCATCAGTCTATCCACCAGCTACCTCAGTCTATCCAGCTACCTCAGTCTTCCACCAGCTACCTCAGTCTATCCACCAGCTACCTCAGTCTATCCACCAGCTACCTCAGTCTATCCACATCAGCTACCTCAGTCTATCCACCAGCTACCTCAGTCTATCCAAGCTACCTCAGTCTATCCCAGCTACCTCAGTCTATCCACCAGCTACTCAGTCTATCCAACAGCTACTCAGTCTATCACCAGCTACCTCAGTCTATCCATCCAGCTACTCAGTCTATCCAACAGCTACCTCAGTCTATCCACCAGCTCCCTCAGTCTACCCAGCTACCTAGTCTATCCACCAGCTACCTCAGTCTATCCAGCTACCTCAGTCTATCCACCAGCTACCTCAGTCTATCCACAGCTACTCAGTCTATCCACCAGCTACCTCAGTCTATCCTCAGCTACCAGTTCACACCTCAGTCTATCCCCAGCTACCTCAGTCTATCCAGCTACCTCAGTCTATCCACCAGCTACCTCAGTCTATCCATCAGCTACCTCAGTCTATCCAGCTACCTCAGTCTATCCTCCAGCTACCTCAGTCTATCCACCAGCTACCTCAGTCTATCCACCAGCTACCTCAGTCTATCCACCAGCTACCTCAGTCTATCCAGCTACCTCAGTCTATCCACCAGCTACCTCAGTCTATCCACCAGCTACCTCAGTCTATCCACCAGCTACCTCATTTCTATCACCAGCTACCTCATCTATCAGCTCTCATCTATCCACCAGCTACCTCAGTCTATCCACCAGCTACCTCAGTCTATCCACCAGCTACCTCAGTCTATCCACCAGTACTAGTCTATCCAGCTCCTCAGTCTATCCTCCAGCTACCACAGTCTATCCTCCAGCTACCCCAGTCTATCCACCAGCTACCTCAGTCTATCCTCCAGCTACCCCATTCTATCCACCAGCTACCTCAGTCTATCCACCAGCTACCTCAGTCTATCCACCAGCTATGTCAGTCTATCCACCAGCTATGTCAGTCTATCCACCAGCTACCCCATTCTATCCACCAGCTACCTCAGTCTATCCACCAGCTACCTCAGTCTATCCAGCTACCTCAGTCTATCTACCAGCTACCTCAGTCTATCTACCATCTACCCCATTCTATCCACCAGCTACCCCATTCTATCCACCAGCTACTCCAGTCTATCCACCAGCTACCCCAGTCTAACCAGCTACCTCAGTCTATCCTCCAGCTACTTCAGTCTATCCACCAGCTACTCCAGTCTATCCACCAGCTACCCCAGTCTAACCAGCTACCTCAGTCTATCCTCCAGCTACTTCAATCTATCCACCAGCTACTCCAGTCTATCCACCAGCTACCCCAGTCTAACCAGCCACCTCAGTCTATCCTCCAGCTACTTCAGTCTATTCACCGGCTATCTATCAAGTCGACAGATAGGCGGCTCGTCTGTTTGTCAAGTAGATAGATAATTCGTCATTATTGCTTCCAACATTATTCCCCCAGATATCAACATTATTCCCCAAATATCAACATTATTCCCCCAGATATCAACATTATTCCCCCAGATATCAACATTATTCCCCCAGATATCAACATTATTCCCCCAGATATCAACATTATTCCCCCAGATATCAACATTATTCCCCCAGATATCAACATTATTCCCCCAGATATCAACATTATTCCCCAGATATCACATATTCGATATCAAATTATTCCCCAGATATCAACATTATTCCCCAGATATCAACATTATTCCCCAGATATCAACATTATTCCCCCAGATATCAACATTATTCCCCCAGATATCAACATTATTCCCCCAGATATCAACATTATTCCCCCATATATCAACATTATTCCCCATATATCAACATTATTCCCCCATATATCAACATTATTCCCCCAGATATCCACATAAGTCCCCAAATATCCATATAATTCTCCAGATATGCACATAATTCCCCAGATATCCACATAACTCCCCAGATATCCACGTAATTTCCCAGATATCCACATAATTCCTCAGATATCCACGTAATTTCCCAGATATCCACATAATTCCCCCAGATATCCACATAATTTCCCAGATATCCACATAATTCCCCATATATCAACATTATTCCCCCAGATGTCCACATAATTCCCCAGATATCCACATAATTCCCCCAGATATCCACATAATTTCCCAGATATCCACATAAATCTCCAGATATGCACATAATTCCCCAGATATCCACATAATTCCCCAGATGTCCACATAATTCCCCAGATATCCACATAATTCCCCCAGATATCCACATAATTTCCCAGATATCCACATAAATCCCCAGATATCCACATAATTCCCCATATAACAACATTATTCCCCCAGATGTCCACATAATTCCCCAGATATCCACATAATTCCCCAGATATCACATATATCTTCACAACAGTCTCTGGTGAGGATGCAAGTGGATATCGTTGTTGATGTTGCTATATTTAGTCTATATATTGCTACGGGAAATAACAGTGACGTCACGCGGGTATAAATATCCGCGTGCGGATCCATACGACGAACGGCAGTGACGTCACAGCGCCTTGTCCGCGCGTCACCTAGCGAGTTGCGGTCGGCGCTATGGTCCGCCCGTAACGGAGTGTCGGACCGTCCAGGTGTTGCTGTGTGTCGGACCGTCCAGGTGTTGCTGTGTGTGTGTCGGACCGTCCAGGTGTTGCTGTGTGTGTGTCGGACCGTCCTAGTGTTGCTGTGTGTGTCGGACCGTCCAGGTGTTGCTGTGTGTGTGTGTCGGACCGTCCAGGTGTTGCTGTGTGTGTGTGTCGGACCGTCCAGGTGTTGCTGTGTGTGTGTCGGACCGTCCAGGTGTTGCTGTGTGTGTGTGTCGGACCGTCCAGGTGTTGCTGTGTGTGTGTCGGACCGTCCAGGTGTTGCTGTGTGTGTGTCGGACCGTCCAGGTGTTGCTGTGTGTGTGTGTCGGACCGTCCAGGTGTTGCTGTGTGTGTGTGTCGGACCGTCCAGGTGTTGCTGTGTGTGTGTCGGACCGTCCAGGTGTTGCTGTGTGTGTATCGGACCGTCCAGGTGTTGCTGACTCTCCATATCGGACCGTCCAGGAGTCGGTAACTTAGAGCAGCGGAATGTGGGGGGGGGAGAAGGTCGGCAAGTCTCGGTGTTTGATCGGTAGTGGAGTCGGTAATGAGTTCGGACCATTAAGGAATCGATAACTACCACCGTAGCTCCATTAAGGAGTTAGTAACCCCCGGGCCTCGGTCACTGTCGGACCCTCGGTCTCTCTCGGATCCTCGGTCACTGTCGGACCCTCGGTCTCTCTCGGATCCTCGGTCACTGTCGGACCCTTGGTCTCTCTCGGACCCTCGGTGTCTCGGATCCTCGGTCACTGTCGGACCCTTGGTCACTCTCGGACCCGGTCTTCTGACCTCGAACACTCAGTCACTTCGGACCTCGGTCACTCTGGACCTCGGTCTTCGATCCTCGGTCTCTCTCGACCCTCGGTCACTCTCGACCTCGGTCCTCTCGGACACTCGGTCTCTCTCGGACCTCGGTCACTCTGACCTCTCGGTCTCTCGACCCTCGGTCTCTCTCGGACACTCGGTCACTGTCGGATCCTCGGTCTTTCTCGGACCCTCGGTCACTCTCGGATCCTCGGTCACTCTCGACACTCGGTCACTTCGACCTCGGTCACTTCGGATCCTCGGTCTCTCGGACCTCGGTCACTCTCGACCTCGGTCTCTCTCGGACCCTCGGTCTCTCTCGGATCCTCGGTCACTCTCGGACCCTCGGTCACTCTCGGACCTCGGTCACTCTCGGACACTCGGTCACTCTCGGATCCTCGGTCTCTCTCGGACCCTCGGTCACTCTCGGACACTCGGTCTCTCTCGGACCCTCGGACACTCAGTCACTCTCGGACCTCGGTCTCTCTGACCTCGGTCTCTCTCGGATCCTCGGTCTCTCTGGGACCCTCGGTCACTCTCGACCCTCGGTCTCTCTGACACTCGGTCTCTCTCGACCCTCGGTCACTTCGGACCCTCGGTCTCTCTCGACCTCGGTCTCTTCGACACTCGGTCACTGTCGGATCCTCGGTCTTTCTGGACCCTCGGTCACTCCGGACCTCGGTCACCTTCGGATCCTCGGTCTCTCGATCTCGGTCTCTCGGACCTCGGTCACCTCGACCCTCGGTCTCTCTGACCTCGGTCTCTCTCGGACACTCGGTCACTGTCGGATCCTCGGTCTTCGGACCTCGGTCACTCTCGGACACTCGGTCACTTCGGACCTCGGTCACTCTGGGATCCGGTCTCTTCGGATCCTCGGTCTCTCGACCCTCGGTCACTCTCGGACCTCGGTCTCTTCGGACCTCGGTCTCTCTCGGATCCTCGGTCACTCTCGGACCCTCGGTCACTCTCGGACCCTCGGTCACTCTCGGACACTCGGTCACTCTCGGATCCTCGGTCACTCTCGGACCCTCGGTCACTCTCGGACACTCGGTCACTCGGATCCTCGGTCTCTCTCGGATCCTCGGTCTCTCTCGGACCTCGGTCACTCTCGGACCTCGGTCTCTCTCGATCCTTGGTCACTGTCGGACCTCGGTCTTTCGACCTCGGTCACTTCGACCCTCGGTCTTCTCGGACCCTCGGTCTTGATCTCGGTCTCTTCGGATCCTCGGTCTCTCTCGGATCCTCGGTCTCGATCCGTCTTCGGATCTCGGTCTCTCGGATCCTCGGTCTCTCGATCCTCGGTCTCTCGGACCTCGGTCTCTCTCGGATCCTCGGTCTCTCTCGGATCCTCGGTCTCTCTCGGATCCTCGGTCTTTCTCGGATCCTCGGTCTCTCTCGATCCTCGGTCTCTCTCGATCCTCGGTCTCTCCGGACCTCGGTCTCTCTGACCCTCGGTTCTTCTCGATCCTCGGTCACTCTCGGACCTCGGTCTCTCTCGACCCTTGGTCACTGTCGGACCCTCGGTCTCTCTCGGATCTCGGTCACTGTCGGATCCTCGGTCTTTCCGACCTCGGTCTCTCTCGATCCTCGGTCACTCTGGGACCCTCGGTCACTCTTGGACCCTCGGTCTCTCTCGGATCCTCGGTCTCTCTCGGATCCTCGGTCTCTCTCGGATCCTCGGTCTCTCTCGAACCCTCGGTCACTCTCGGACCTCGGTCTCTCTCGGACCCTCGGTCTCTCTCGGATCCTCGGTCTCTCTGGACCCTCGGTCTCTCCGGATCCTCGGTCTCTCTCGATCTCGGTCTCTCTCGATCCTCGGTCTCTCTCGGATCCTCGGTCTCTCGGATCCTCGGTTCTCGACCTCGGTTCTCTCGATCCTCGGTCACTCTCGGACCCTCGGTCTCTCTCGGACCCTCGGTCTCTCTCGGACCCTCGGTCTCTCTCGGACCCTTGGTCACTGTCGGACCCTCGGTCTCTCTCGGATCCTCGGTCACTGTCGGATCCTCGGTCTTCTCGGACCCTCGGTCTCTCTCGGATCCTCGGTCACTCTCGGACCCTCGGTCACTCTCGGACCCTCGGTCTCTCTCGGACCCTCGGTCTCTCTCGGATCCTCGGTCTCTCTCGGACCCTCGGTCTCTCTCGGATCCTCGGTCTCTCTCGGATCCTCGGTCTCTCTCGGATCCTCGGTCTCTCTCGGACCCTCGGTTTCTCTCGGATCCTCGGTCACTCTGTCTCTCTCGGATCCTCGGTCACTCTCGGACACTCGGTCTCTCTCGGATCCTCGGTCTCTCTCGGATCCTCGGTCACTCGGTCTCTCTCGGATCCTCGGTCTCTCTCGGACCATCATAGGGATTGGGATCGGATTTTTTTGTATAACATTTTTATTGTGAGTTTAGCACCATGTCCATTACAGCATTACGTTACTTCGCATTGCATAACCCAGGACCACGTTATGTGTGGTCTTTCGTACCTGACACCATGCTGTGTGTGTTCCAGGACCACTAATAGTGTCTACCAGACCCTAGACCACACTGTGTGTGTTCCAGGATCACCAGTAGTGTCTATCAGACCCTGAGCCACACTATGTGTGTTGCAGGATCACTAATACTATCTTCCAGACCCTAGACCAAAGGCAAAGTCTTCAAAAATAGACGTGTTCCCCCCCCATCCAAAAAAAAGCAAGGAGAGTTCCTCCCACAACTGAAGCTTAGCTGAAAACTGGGGTCAGCTCCTACGCGCCCCGGTCCTAGACCAGGCCTTCTGATGGATGGTCACACCAAAATAAAAAAGTCAAAATCAAAGAGGCAACCCAGCCCAGTACGTGCTCCGGGAAGACAACAATGTACTTGACACCACTGTTAGCTTGCTACATGCATACCGGGATCACCAAATGTCTTTCAGAACGAAGATCAGACAGTCGTATGTTTTCCAGAGAGACAATATCCGTTCTAGGATCAATAATATCCAGCAATATCCGTTCCAGGTCAGTCATTAATAAACCATATGCGTTCCACACACCTCATTAGTCCACAGTATGCATTCCATGCCCCTCATTAGTCCACAATATGAATTCCAGGCCCCTCATTAGTCCACAATATGCATTCCAGGCCGCTCATTAGCCCACAATATGCATTCCAGGCCCCTTATTAGTCCACAGTATGCATTCCAGGCCCTTCATTAGTCCACAATATGCATTCTAGGACTCTCGTTCATGAAGATATTCTGGGTCCATTACTATTTTTGTTATGTGAATGACATGCCCATCATTGTCAGTGTCAAGTGTAAGCTTCTGTTGTATGCAAACGACAGTGCTCTGCTAGTCTAAAGTAAAAACCCACAATATATAGCTAATCTATTTTCACTAGAACTAGATTCCTGCTGCAAATCGTTCGTCTACAATATGCGGTCCAGGCCTATCGTTAGTCTACAATATGCGTTACATGCCCCTCAATAGTCCACAGTGTGTTCCAGGCCCCTTGTTAGTCCACATTATGCATTTCATGCCCCTCGTTACTCCACAATATGCGTTTCAGGGCCCTTATTACTCCACAATGTGTTTCAGGCCCCTCGTTAGTCCACATTATGCATTCCAGGTCCTTCTTTAGTCCACAATATGCGTTCCAGGATCAATAATGCCTAGCCATATCCGTTCCAGGTCCCTCACTAATCCGCCATATGCCTTCCAGGAAGACAAATATGTTAAAAAACATCTATTAACTCTCCATATGCTTCTCAGGTATACTACCAGTTCAACACATGCTTTCCGGGAAGATAAATCTGCATTCCAGGTTTACTATCAGTTTTCAATATCTTCCAGGAAGATACCTATACATTCCATGACCACTATGGATCGACCATGAGCATTCCAGAAAGACAATATGCGCTCCAAGACAACTGTTAGTCAGCTATGCGTGTTCCAGGAAGAACAGTATTCAATCCAGGGCCATTAACAGCCATCGTATATTTCCAGGTCTTCTGTCAGTTTACCATAGGTGTTCCAGGAAGGCCATATACCAGTAAAATGACCCCTGGGCCAGTATGAGTCCTCCATATGAGTTCTGGGAAGATAAACACGCGTTTCAGGGCCACTATCAGCCATCATATCCTCTCCAGTCTACTATCAGTCTATCATAGGCATTCTAGGAAGACCATGTGCCTTTTAAAACGATCCCCAGGGCCACTATAAGCTCTCCATATGCGTTCCAGGGCTACTAAGAGCTCTATATATGCGTTCCAGGTTCACTATGAACCCTACATATGCATTCCAGGGTCATGAGGTCTAAATAAGCATTCCAGAAGCACTGTGGGCCCTCCATATCTGTTCCAGGAAGACAGACAAGCGTTCCAGGGCCACTGTGAACCCTTCAAATGCGATTCAGGAAGACAGTCTAGCGTTCCAGGGCCACTATGAGCAATACCTATGCGTTCCAGGGCCACTTTGAGATCTAAATAAGCGTTCCAGGGCTGCTAATAGCAATACATTTGCTTTACAGGGCCATTATGAGCTCTAATTAAGCATTCCAGGGCTGCTATGAGCCATACATAGGCGTTCCAGTGCCCTGAGTCCAGTGTTGGAAGCTGGCGGCTTTGTTGACATCAGGGAAAAGACGGTTGTTGCCAGAGGAGCTGGAGCGCAGGTGTACCCCCTGACGCAGGTGTTAATTACCTCCCCAGGTATGACGTGGGGAGACCCAAGACGACCAGCACCTTCTTGTGAGAGCACTCTTAAGAAACTCATTCTTTAAGAAGGGTCGATCGTAGGGAAGGTTTGGAGAATACCTTGCTTACGTCACACCTTCATTGATTGGCTGCTCGTGACGTCACTGAGAGAGAGAGTGAGTGTGTGTGTGTGTTCGTGTGCGTGCGTGTTCATGTGCGTGCGTTCCTGAGTTCTGTGCGTGTGTTCGCGCACGGCCACTGCGGCGCAACACAGGTGTTTCATGGCCAATGTTGGTCTTTCATGGCCAAGATTGTTCTTTCATGGCCAAGATTGTTCTTTAAATGGCCTATGTCGTTCTTTCATGGCCAAGGTTGTTCTTTCATGGCCTATGTCGTTCTTTCATGGCCAATGTCGTTCTTT
>WNWK01002556.1:177500-204687 GCA_009830355.1 Cherax destructor | reverse complement strand
AGCTCTCAGCAAGACCAACTGAGCTCTCAGCAAGACCAACTGAGCTCTCAGCAAGACCAACTGAGCTCTCAGCAAGACCAACTGAGCTCTCAGCAAGACCAACTGAGCTCTCAGCAAGACCAACTGAGCTCTCAGCAAGACCAACTGAGCTTGAATAGGTTATTGCCGACAATAGGGAAGTTGGTGGTGGTTGATTGTGGTTGGTGGTGGTTTATGGAGGCTGTTTTTGGTTGTGGTGGTTGATGGTGGTTGTTGCTGGTTGGTGGTGATTGGTGGTGGTTGGTGGAGGCTGCTGGTAGTGTTTTATTCGTCAGGAAAGAGGACAAGTGAGTTTCAGTCTATTCTTGACCCTCTCTCTGAAACACTGCGTCATGTGTGCGAAGTTTCGCCCAGGCATACGGGTCCATCACCTCTTTTGACAATTACATACCCCGTCACATAGCAAAATGTGCCACGTTTCGCCCTATCTAGAGCCACGATAAACCTCTACCCAGAGCTAAACGGCCCTCAAAACCTATTTCGCCCCAACAGTGCCTTCTGTTTAACAAAATCCAACAGTTTTATCCCCGTTTCTCCCAGTCAACGGCTTTTATTTGACTCTACAAAAGTTTCACTTCGTAATTCTTTTTTTTTAACCATTACCTAAATGGTTTGGTCGGGCCTTTTAATAGGCAATTAAGTTCCATTGAGTCAATGTGTGGTAGCCTTTACAATTGGCTGAACCCTTTCATAGCTTTTTCAAAAGCAACTCTGGTGACCAGGGCTTTTCTGAAACATTAATATTCTTATGGAAATCTGTAACTCTTGTGAGATTATTATTATTATTATTATGATTATTATGATTATTATTATTATTATTATTATTATTATTGTTATTATTATTATTAATAAAATAATAATAATAATAATAATAAAATTATTATTATTATTATTATTATTATTATTATTGTTGTTGTTGTTGTTGTTTGGTTTAGCGCTTCTATTTGATTATAATAATAATAATAATAATAATAATAATAATAATAATAATGTTGTTGTTGTTATTATTATTATTATTAAAATAATAATAATAATTAAATATATTAATATTAATGTTATTATTATTATTATTATTATTATTATTATTAATAATAATAATAATAATATTTATTATTATTTTCGATGTATGTATGTATGTGTTTGTGAGTCTCTCTGTATGTGTATGTCTCTGTCTGTCTGTTTCTTTCTCTCTCTCTCTCTCTCTCACTCTCTCTCACTCTCTCACCTTTGGAGGTGACGCAGCGGGACCTGACGATATCCGTCTTGTTGGCTACGAGTATGACACCTTTGTTCGCCATCACATCGAGTCTCCAAAGGTACTGTAGCACCTCCTCGGCCCTCTGGAAGCTGGTCTTCTCTACCACACTATAAACCACTACAAAGGCGTGAGGCTCGTACGTTCCCAGGTAATTCTCCACCTGTGTGCCAGAGACCCAGGTGTTAATTACAGCAGGTGATGCGAGTAGGTGGATAATAATTATGGTAATTAGAGGCGCTGTGGACGCCTATGGAGCATGCGATGCTTTTTCTCTTCAAGGATATTGTCAAGCCACAAGTGGGGAGAGGAAAGCATAGAAGGACAGAGGGAAATTGTATTGATTATGTTGGAAATAGATACAAACGAAGGTGACAGAACAACAGAGAATAATAAAGCCAGGAACAAGTATTTTTTTAAGTAGGGTCCATGATGTTTGTAAGATTGATGGCCCAGTGTTTAAGAACGTTCTGAATTTTGACTTGCTTCTCACATACACACACACACACACACACACACACACACACACACACACACACACACACAGACATACACACACATACACAAACACACTTACCGTCATCTCATCAGCGGGATGATCAACAAACATGATCTCACTCTCCTCACCATCCAGCAATATAGACACAGAGTGCTCACCAAACTCTTCATCTGCAAATACAAAAATTAACTCATTAGAAACCTTTCTTTGGTAGAGTTTTAACTAGAGCAACGGCGCCTGTCTATTTCGATTTTAAGGAACTTTTCACAGGGATTTTGATGAATTTTCAATATAGATTTTCTTTCTAAGGACTGAAGGATCGTCCCAGGAGAGTTCTTTAGGACTCTGAGGAATGAAGGATCGTCCCAGGAGAGTTCTTTAGGACTCTGAGGACTGAAGGATCGTCCCAGGAGAGTCCTTTAGGACTCTGAGGACTGAAGAATCCTCCCAGGGGGTCGTATAGGATCCTAGTAATTTAAGGAGTTAATTAAATGTGTGTAGGATATGTATGTATGTATATGTGTGTGTGTGTGTGTGTGTGTGTGTGTGTGTGTGTGTGTGTGTGTGTGTGTGTGTGTGTGTGTGTGTGTGTGTGTGTGTGTGTGTGTGTGTGTGTGTGTGTGTGTGTGTGTGTGTGTGTGTTGTGTGTGTGTGTGTGTGTGTGTGTGTGTGTGTGTGTGTGTGTGTGTGTGTGTAAGGGAGTCATCAATATCGATCGTCAAGAAGTACACAGAGACACCAGTTACAGAACTGTAGTAAGATGCTGTAATAAAGATATTGTAATAAGATAATGTAATAAAGATACTGCAATAAAAATATTGTAATAAATATACTGTAATAAAGATACTGTAATAAAGATATTGAAATAAAGATACTGTAATTAAGATACTTCAATAAAGATATTGTAATAAGAATAATGTAATAAAGATACTGCAATTAAGATACTGTAATAAAGATACTGTTATACATACACTTTAATAAAGATACTGTAATAAAGATAATGTAATAAAGATAATGTAATAAAGAGAGCGTTATAAAGATACTGTAATAAAGATAAGCTATGATAGGATTCTCTCACCTCTCACTCTTTCTCTTACCTCTCCCTCACCTCTCCTCATTTACCCCTCACCTCTAACTCACTTTCCCCTCACTTCTCCCTCACGTCTCCGCTCTTATATATCACTGCTATAAGCAACTATCTTCTCCAGACAGCCATGAATATTTTATCACATGAGATCCTTGAGGCGGAGGAGGTGCCACGAGAGAGAGAGAGAGAGAGAGAGAGAGAGAGAGGAGAGAGAGAGAGAGAGAGAGAGAGAGAGAGAGAGAGAGAGAGAGAGAGAGAGAGAGCAGGACATCCTACAAGATCAGTAATACATACAATATACAGAGCTCAAAGGCAGAGTGAACACCTCAGTCAGTAATCAACAAGGTGAAGGATAATGTTGCCACTCTCCTACCCTCCCTCCCTTCCTTCCACTCTTCTACCCTCTTTCCCTCCCTCCCTTCCACTCTCCTACCCTCCTTCCCTTCCACTCTTCTACCCTCCCTCCCTTCCTTCCACTCTCCTACCCTCCCTCCCTCCCTCCCTTCCACTCTCCTACCCTCCCTCCCTTCCACTCTCCTACCCTCCCTCCCTCCCTTCCTTCCACTCTCCTACCCTCCCTCCCTCCCTCCCTTCCACTCTCCTACCCTCCCTCCCTCCCTCCCTTCCACTCTCCTACCCTCCCTCCCTTCCACTCTCCCCCTTCCCTCCCTCCCTCCCTCCCTTCCACTCTCCTACCCTCCCTCTCTTCCACTCTCCCACCATCCCTCCTTCCCTTGCAACACAGCTATCAACATGCGGTAATGTAGCTTCTCTCTCCTTGCAATATAATATGCATTATTGCAACCTCACTTTCATTCCACCACGACAACATTCACCCACGTATAACATTAACATTAACTTATGTAAAGTCACTCTCTTAACAACACAGCAACATACAGTAATATAGCCTCTCCCCCTTGCAACATTGCCATCAACATGCAGTAATATAGCCTCTCCCCTTGCAACATTGCCATCAACATGCAGTAATATAGCCTCTCACCCTTGCAACATTGCCATCAACATGCAGTAATATAGCCTCTCACCCTTGCAACATTGCCATCAACATACAGTAATATAGCCTTTCACCCTTGCAACACTGCCATCAACATACAGTAATATAGCCTCTCCCCTTGCAACATTGCCATCAACATGCAGTAATATAGCCTCTCACCCTTGCAACATTGCCATCAACATACAGTAATATAGCCTCTCACCCTTGCAACATTGCCATCAACATACAGTAATATAGCCTCTCACCCTTGTAACATTGCCATCAACATGCAGTAATATAGCCTCTCACCCTTGCAACATTGCCATCAACATACATTAATATATCTTCTCTTTGACAACATAAAATAAAAAATAGCCTATGTGCCCCTTAAAAAAAAAAAAAGATAATCTCATAGGCTTAGTAAGATTTTCTATGGAGGTCTCTTTCCTATGAAAACTGATTTATATAGGTGCAAGACTTTGATTCGAGGAAGTGGATCTCTCCTCCCCTTCCTCAGATCATCCCTACCTTCCTACCATATCCCAGGCGCTCGGTGGTCACTCGCACAGCGTCTATATCCACTTTGGCGGGAAAAAAGGGGGATCTAATTCCTTTTATGACACTCGAGAGGGTTTAAAAGGGTTCTCAGAGGAGATTCGAGTCCCTTATTTCTTGTATACTGAAGAGGATCCCAGAAGGGGATCGAAATACACAAATCAATTAATCTCATGAGCTTCTGTCTCCATATATAAATATATATATATATATATATATATATATATATATATATATATATATATATATATATATATATATATATGAGATAGATTAAATGATTGATCTGTATATTTCGTCCCCCTTCTGGGATCCTCTTCAGCATACAAGTGATAAGGGACTCAAATCTCCTCTGAGAACCCTTTCAAATCCTCTCGAGTGTCATAAAAGGGATTAGATCCACTTTTTTTCTAAAGTGGATATAGACGCTTGGAGAGTGACTCCATTACACTTCAATTATTCATAAAAGGTGTGTTTGCAAAACGTTTCTTATCATGGAGGTTCTAATCCTCTATCCCAGCGCCGCTGCGACTTAACGCGATCCATCAAAAGATTAGTGCGATCTGATCCTCTTAAATATAAAAGTAAAAACAATTTAGTCGGGTTTTCTTGAAAGTTTTCCCGATGATTTTACTGATAATTTTTTATCAAGTTGTATTGTTATCTGTTTTCCTGTTGGAGTGGGTTGTTTGGTCTGTTGGAGTGGGTTGTTTGGTCTGTTGGAGTAGGTCGTTTGGTCTGTTGGAGTGGGTTGTTTGGTCTGTTGGAGTGGGTTGTTTGGTCTGTTGGAGTAGGTTGTTTGGTCTGTTGGAGTAGGTTGTTTGGTCTGTCGGAGTGGGTTGTATAACTGTTGGAGTGGACTGTCTAACTGTTGGAGTGGACTGTCTAACTGTTGGAGTGGACTGTCTAACTGTTGAAGTGGTCTGTCTAACTGTTGGAGTGGACTGTCTAACTGTTGGAGTGGACTGTCTAACTGTTGGAGTGGACTGTCTAACTGTTGGAGTGGACTGTCTAACTGTTGGAGTGGACTGTCTAACTGTTGGAGTGGTCTGTCTAACTGTTAGAGTGGACTGTCTAACTGTTGGAGTGGACTGTCTAACTGTTGAAGTGGTCTGTCTAACTGTTGGAGTGGACTGTCTAACTGTTGGAGTTGTCTGTCTAACTGTTGGAGTGGACTGTCTAACTGTTGGAGTGGACTGTCTAACTGTTGAAGTGGACTGTCTAACTGTTGGAGTGGACTGTCTAACTGTTTGAGTGGACTGTCTAACTGTTTGAGTGGACTGTCTAACTGTTGGAGTGGACTGTCTAACTGTTGGAATGGGCTGTCTAACTGTTGGAGTGGACTGTCTAACTGTTGGAGTGGACTGTCTAACTGTTGGAGTGGACTGTCTAACTGTTGGAGTGGACTGTCTAACTGTTGGAGTGGACTGTCTAACTGTTGGAGTGGGCTGTCTAACTGTGCTGACTGGCAGTTAAGGCTGACAGTCAGATATATCCACAGCAGTTAAGACTGGACTCACGAAAGCCTTAGTAACTATGGAGCTTCCCCCTCTCCCCTTCCTCGGATCAAAGTTGATTTTCCTCCCATTCACCAGGTGCTGTATGAACCCTTCCCCTACGGATTTAGCTCTTCCCCATGAAGCCAGAAGCATCAGCAACAACAACAGAAATAATAATAATAATAATAATAATAATAATAATAATAATAATAATAATAATAATAATAATAATAATAATAATAATTATCTTACAATACAATCAAATGGGTTACATATAAATAAAAAAAATAGTGTTACAAATCTAATGTAACACAATTACCACCATATTTTTAACAGAAAAAAATATATTTAAAAAATTCCCCGTGAACCTAGAAAATACACACCAAAAAAATCAACCTTAAAATACAACAAAAATACATTTCAGCCTAAAATGTGTTAAGAAGACCTTAAAATAAGGTGAGTGCTAAGCCTTGAAGGTGAGTTGTAAGCCAGGTGCTCCTCCTTGAAGGTGAGTTGTAAGCCAAGTGCTCCTCCTTGAAGGTGAGAGGCAAGCCAGGTGCTCCTCCTTGAAGGTGAGAGGCAAGCCATTCGCTCCTCCTTGAAGGTGAGTGGTAAGCCAGGTGCTTCTCCTTGAAGGTGAGTGGTAAGCCAGGTGTTTCTCCTTGAAGGTGAGTGGTAAGCCAGGTGCTTCTCCTTGAAGGTGAGTGGTAAGCCAGGTGCTTCTCCTTGAAGGTGAGTGGTAAGCCAGGTGCTCCTCCTTGAAGATGAGTGGTAAACCAGATGCTCCTCCTTGAAGGTGAGTTGTTAGACAGGTGCTCCTCCTTGGTGAGTGGTAAGCCAGGTGCAGGGCGAGTGTGACCAAGCCTGAGGGCATATCTTTTGGTGTATAGGTTTAAGCCAACACCAGATACACCTAAACATATACCACCCGGCTTGGCTTTCTAGCTGGCTGGCTTCCTGGCTGGCTGACTGGCTTGCTGGCTAGCAGATTGGGTTAAAAGGATAGAGAGAGGGATAAACTTGTGATGGATAGGTTAATTACCTTGGACAACTAAAGGTCATATGGTGGATATTAGGACAGGCAGGTGGATATTAAAAGTACTGTGAGACCCCTGGGCTACAGGTACTGTGAGACCCCTGGGCTACATGTACTGTGAGGCCCCTGGGCTACAGGTACTGTGAGACCCCTGGGCTACAGGTACTGTGAGGCCCCTGGGCTACAGGTACTGTGAGACCCCTGGGCTACATGTACTGTGAGGCCCCTGGGCTACATGTACTGTGAGACCCCTGGGCTACATGTACTGTGAGGCCCCTGGGCTACAGGTACTGTGAGGCCCCTGGGCTGCAACCCCTAAAGCCCATGCCTTAATCCGGCCGTGCATTTAGGTCCTGCTGGCTGCTAGCAGCAACAACCTAATTGATCAATCAGCAAGAGAGCCTGGCTGAACTTGTCACAAACATGTCACACACACACGTGGAGGGTTGAACAGGTGTATTCTGGTGCTGAATTGATGGCTGGAATTGCCTAACATTAAACGAATTGACGAGAAATAATGATTGGTTGGGAGATTGAAGTGTCTGATAAAGAGACTGTGTAGGAGACTGTGTAGGAGACTATGTAGGAGACTGTGTAGGAGACTGTGTAGGAGACTGTGTAGGAGACTATGTAGGAGACTGGATGGAAAATCGAAGAGGTTAGGTAATGACAGGACTGGTGAATGACTGTCTGAGTGCCTGCCGCACTGGCAACCAGTTAGACTGAGGTAATAACTGGCCTCTAGATTAACTGTCCTTGTGGTCAGTGAACTGTTTAACTGGGTCTCGTAGCTGTCTGACTGGTGACTGGCTTTTATGCACCGGTTAAAAACTTACACGAATCATTGTACTATTGTTCAGATACTTTTGTTCAAATGTAAATTTTATGCATTTGGAAATAAAAATATCGTCCAGAGGTGGGTGTCGAATATAAAAAAAAAATTAATATGGCTATTAAATTTTCATATATGTCAACAATAGAAGGTTTTAAAAAAGTCTATTGTTGCTTTTGTCTGGCGAGTGTGAATCTATTTTATGATTTGTTTTTACAAATGGGAAAATAAGTATCCTCGCAACGGTGTACAATTGTTGAAGGTCATGTGTGTGGGTGTGTGTACTCACCGATTTGTGATTGTGGGGGTCGATTCACAGCTCCTGGCCCCGCCTCTTCGCTAGTAGCTACTAGGTCCACTCTTTCCCCCGCTCCATTAGCTTTTTCATACTTCTGTGTGTGTATGTGTGTATGTGTATGTGGTGTATGTGGTGTGTGTGTATGTGGTGTGTGTGTATGTGTGTGTGTGTGTGTGTGTGTGTGTGTGTGTGTGTGTGTGTGTGTGTGTGTGTGTGTGAGCGTGTGCTCGACCCATCACCCTGGGGAGTGGAGTTAAGGCGTCTTAACCTTCACCAAAGAGGGTTGGATTGCTTCCCAGCCTCTCAGAGTCCATCATATTTACTCTGAATCCATTTATAATGTTTGCATCCGCCTCTTGAATCTCCACCTCACTCTACTTATTGGAAAAATTTATGGCTGGAAAAGTAATTCCCAACATCCGTGTGGCTCATCTGAGGGCTCAGATTAAGTCTTTGTACTCTTATTTACGCCCCCCCTCTGTGCCTTAGTGCTCAAATTGCATCCATGTCTCCCTTGCTAATGTGTCCTTAACCTACCCTCTCAATTCTCCTGAGTATCTTGGAGGCCATGAACATGTCTCCCCAAGATCTTTATTCTTCAAATGAATCGTTAGTCAACTCTCGTATAGCTTTTTCTTCGTAGTTTACTAACCAAGCTTTAGAAAGTCTGGTGTCATCTACGCTTTCTCAAGCCTCTCTGTGCTGCCTGAGTGCTTGGAGGCTCCACTCTGGCGCTACAGCCTCGAAGACTAACATTAGTGCTGAATGACTCCCTTGTTTATTCGTTCTCGAACCTTGTTATTGGCTGTGACAGCCTTCTGCCGTGTCCGTACCTGCCGTGTGCGTATCTGCAGTGTCCGTACCTGCCGTGTCCGTACCTGCCGTGTGCGTATCTCCTGTGTCCGTACCTGCTGTGTGTGTACCTGCCGTGTGCGTACCTGCCGTGTGCGTACCTGCAGTGTGCGTACCTGCCGTGTCCGTACCTGCCCGTGTGCGTACCTGTCGTGTGCGTACCTGCCGTGTGCGTACCTGCCGTGTGCGTACCTGCCAAGTGGATACCTGCCGTGTGTGTACATGCCGTGTGCGTACCTGCCGTGTGAGTACCTGCCGATTGGGTACCTGCCCGTGTGCGTATCTGCCGTGTCCGTATCTGCCGTGTGCGTACCTGCCGTGTGCGTACCTGCCGTGTGCGTACCTGCCAAGTGGATACCTGCCGTGTGTGTACATGCCGTGTGCGTACCTGCCGTGTGAGTACCTGCCGATTGGGTACCTGCCGTGTGCGTATCTGCCGTGTGAGTACCTGCTGAGTGGGTACCTGCCGTGTGAGTACCTGCCGTGTGCGTACCTGCCGTGTGCGTACCTGCCGAGTGGGTACCTGCCGTGTGCGTACCTGCCGGGTGCGTACCTGCCGTGTGCGTACCTGCCGTGTGCGTACCTGCCGTGTGCGTACCTGCCGTGTGCGGGTCGACCATCTAGTCCATTTATAAACCAATATTCTTAGTACATACCTATCTGACACGCACTCCATGCTACCTCCATCACTCCATCCTACCTCCATCACTCCATCCTACCCCCATCACTCCATCCTACCTCCATCACTCCATGCTACCTCCATCACTCCATCCTACCTCCATCACTCCATCATACCTCCATCACTCCATTATATCTCCATCACTCCATCCTACCTCCATCACTCCATCATACCTCCATCACTCCATCCTACCTCCATCACTCCATCCTACCTCCATCACTCCATCCTACCTCCATCACTCCATGCTACCTCCATCACTCCATCCTACCTCCATCACTCCATCATACCTCCATCACTCCATTATATCTCCATCACTCCATCCTACCTCCATCACTCCATCATACCTCCATCACTCCATCCTACCTCCATCACTCCATCCTACCTCCATCACTCCATCCTACCTCCATCACTCCATCCTACCTCCATCACTCCATGCTACCTCCATCACTCCATCATACCTCCATCACTCCATTATATCTCCATCACTCCATCCTACCTCCATCACTCCATCATACCTCCATCACTCCATCATACCTCCATCACTCCATCATACCTCCATCACTCCATCATACCTCCATCACTCCATCATACCTCCATCACTCCATCCTACCTCCATCACTCCATCCTACCTCCATCCTCCATCCTACCTCCATCACTCCATCTACCTCCATCACTCATGCTACCTCCATCACTCAATCTACCTCCATCACTCCATCATACCTCCATCACTCCATCATACCTCCATCACTCCATCATACCTCCATCACTCCATCCTACCTCCATCACTCCATCCTACCTCCATCACTCCATCCTACCTCCATCACTCCATGCTACCTCCATCACTCAATGCTACCTCCATCACTCCATCATACCTCCATCACTCCATCATACCTCCATCACTCCATCATACCTCCATCACTCCATCATACCTCCATCACTCCATCATACCTCCATCACTCCATCACTCCACCTCCATCACTCCATGCTACCTCCATCACTCCATCATACCTCCATCACTCCATTATATCTCCATCACTCCATCCTACCTCCATCACTCCATCATACCTCCATCACTCCATCATCCTCCATCACTCCATCATACCTCCATCACTCCATCATACCTCCATCACTCCATCATACCTCCATCACTCCATCCATACCTCCATCACTCCATCTACCTCCATCACTCCATCCTACCTCCATCACTCCATCTACCTCCATCACTCAATGCTACCTCCATCACTCCATCATACCTCCATCACTCCATCATACCTCCATCACTCCATCATACCTCCATCACTCCATCATACCTCCATCACTCCATCATACCTCCATCACTCCATCATACCTCCATCACTCCATCCTACCTCCATCACTCCATCATACCTCCATCACTCCATTATATCTCCATCACTCCATCCTACCTCCATCACTCCATCATACCTCCATCACTCCATCCTACCTCCATCACTCCACTCCTACACTCCATCACTCCATCCTACCTCCATCACTCCATCTACCTCCATCACTCCATCTACCTCCATCACTCCATACCTCCATCACTCCTTTATCATCACTCCATCTACTCCATCCTCCATCTACCTACATCACTCCATCATACCTCCATCACTCCATCATACCTCCATCACTCCATCATACCTCCATCACTCCATCATACCTCCATCACTCCATCATACCTCCATCACTCCATCATACCTCCATCACTCCATCATACCTCCATCACCCCATCTACTCCATCACTCCATCATCCTCCATCCCCTTTACCTCCTCCATCCACATCCCCATCCAATCCTTCCTCCTCCTCCATCCCTCCTCCTCCTCCTCCTCCTCCTCCTCCTCCTCCTCCTCCTCCCTCCTCCTCCTCCTCCCCTCCTCCTCCCTCCTCCTCCGTTCGTGTTGCGTGAGTGAATCCATACCATTGATCGACCTTGCTGAGGAGAGAGAGAGAGAGAGAGAGAGAGAGAGAGAGAGAGAGAGAGAGAGAGAGAGAGAGAGAGAGATAAAATCAGCTCCAAAATAGAATTTTATGATATGTGTAAGACCTACAATATCACAATTCATTGATATACTTAACCTGGGTAGTTTTCCCAGAGTCTTGACGTATACACTTGTGTAGCGATATGTATAGTGTAGTACACTTAGCACTTAACAACACGTACACTCACTACACACACACACACACACACACACAATCACACACACACACACAATAAGAAACACTTGATTATTCGGACCAGGTTAATGTTCCATTTCACAAGATTCTCCCTAAAAATAACAGTCATTATAGACGACATACAGACATTGTAGATGACAAACAGACATTATAGATGACAAACAGACATTATAGACGACAAACACTGATCAACGATTAGACCACATAGATGACAAACAGTATATACCATTATAGATACACGATTTCACAACAGACATTATAGATGACAAACAGAAAACAGATTATAGAAAACGCATATAACAAGACATTATAGACGACAAACAGATATTATAGACGACAAGCAGATATTGCAGACGACAAACAGAGATTGTAGACGACAAACAGACATTATAGACGGCAAACAGACATTATAGACGACAAACAGATATTGTAGACGAAAAACAGACATTATAGATGACAAACAGACATTATAGATGACAAACAGACATTATAGACGACAAACAGATATTGTAGACGACAAACAGACATTATAGACGACATAGACGAAAACAGTACTTGGAAAATTTAGTCAGACATGGTTACTTCTGCCCAGCTGGCTTTCTCTGCCCAGCTGGCTTTCTCTGCACAGCTAGCTTTCTCTGCCCAGCTGGCTTTTTCTGCATAGCTGGTCTGGCTTTTTCTACACAGTTGGCTTTTTGAATTTTAATATATACTGCCTGGTCGTGGTACAATATACAGCAGACAGGAGAGACAATCACAAGGTATATACACTGGGAGGTGTATATATCTAAGTGTATATACACTGTTATTTTATTTAATCCCGTTTAAAGTATTAAAGTATTCTTGACTGGTGGTTCACAAATGACGCGCAACCTGAATGACCCTCGTGCAGTAATAGATAGGCTTCAAACCCCCCCTATTAACCAACCAGCCATAACCATTTACTTGAATAATCTTCTAGTTATGGGTAATCAGTCTACCTCAGCAACAGTAATTACATCCCTAGGCAATGAGGCGATGGATCGATAATGACCAGCTGGAAGTCACGGAGGTTCACAGGGGTCGAGTGCCTTCAAGAATCTGAAACCAATTTTTTTTCAAGAAAACAAGTTAATTACAGGTGTGCGCAGCCCCCTTACAAACCTTGAATTATTGTCTTGTAAACCTTGAATTATCACCTTGTAAAATGGTTAACTAACTCCTATTCAACTTAGTGTAAACCTTTTAATTGTGCCTGTTTTAGTTGCTTGATTATGTCTGTTCTAGTTGCTTGATTATGTCTGTTCTAGTTGCTTGTTTATGTCTGTTCTAGTTGCTTGATTATGTCTGTTCTAGTTGCTTGATTATGTCTGTTCTAGTTGCTTGTTTATGTCTGTTCTAGTTGCTTGTTTATGTCTGTTCTAGTTGCTTGATTATGTCTGTTCTAGTTGCTTATGTATGTTCTAGTTGCTTATGTCTGTTCTAGTTGCTTGATTATGTCTGTTCTAGTTGCTTGATTATGTCTGTTCTAGTTGCTTGATTATGACTGTTCTAGTTGCTTGTTTATGACTGTTCTAGTTGCTTGATTATGTCTGTTCTAGTTGCTTGATTATGTCTGTTCTAGTTGCTTGATTATGTCTGTTCTAGTTGCTTGATTATGTCTGTTCTAGTTGCTTGATTATGTTTGTTCTAGTTGCTTGATTATGTCTGTTCTAGTTGCTTGATTATGTCTGTTCTAGTTGCTTGATTATGACTGTTCTAGTTGCTTGTTTATGTCTGTTCTAGTTGCTTGATTATGTCTGTTCTAGTTGCTTGTTTATGTCTGTTCTAGTTGCTTGATTATGTCTGTTCTAGTTGCTTATGTCTGTTCTAGTTGCTTATGTCTGTTCTAGTTGCTTATGTCTGTTCTAGTTGCTTGATTATGTCTGTTCTAGTTGCTTGATTATGACTGTTCTAGTTGTTTGATTATGTCTGTTCTAGTTGCTTGATTATGACTGTTATAGTTGTTTGTTTATGTCTGTTCTAGTTGCTTGTTTATGTCTGTTATAGTTGCTTGATTATGACTGTTATAGTTGCTTGATTATGTCTGTTCTAGTTGATTGATTATGTCTGTTCTAGTTGCTTGATTATGTCTGTTCTAGTTGCTTGATTATGTCTGTTATAGTTGCTTGATTATGTCTGTTCTAGTTGCTTGATTATGTCTGTTCTAGTTGCTTGATTATGTCTGTTATAGTTGCTTGATTATGACTGTTCTAGTTGCTTGATTATGTCTGTTCTAGTTGCTTGATTATGTCTGTTCTAGTTGCTTGATTATGTCTGTTCTAGTTGCTTGATTATGTCTGTTCTAGTTGCTTGATTATGTCTGTTCTAGTTGCTTGATTATGTCTGTTATAGTTGCTTGATTATGACTGTTCTAGTTGCTTGATTATGTCTGTTCTAGTTGCTTGATTATGTCTGTTCTAGTTGCTTGATTATGTCTGTTCTAGTTGTTTGATTATGTCTGTTCTAGTTGCTTGATTATGTCTGTTCTAGTTGCTTGATTATGTCTGTTCTAGTTGCTTGATTATGTCTGTTCTAGTTGCTTGATTATGTCTGTTCTAGTTGCTTGATTATGTCTGTTCTAGTTGCTTGATTATGTATGTTCTAGTTGCTTGATTATGACTGTTCTAGTTGCTTGATTATGTCTGTTCTAGTTGCTTGATTATGTCTGTTCTAGTTGCTTGATTATGTCTGTTCTAGTTGCTTGATTATGTCTGTTCTAGTTGCTTGATTATGTCTGTTCTAGTTGCTTGATTATGTCTGTTCTAGTTGCTTGATTATGACTGTTCTAGTTGCTTGATTATGTCTGTTCCAGTTGAGTAATTATGTCTGTCTAAATTACGTGTTCAGAGGGGGACTAAACTAGATAAATAACACCCTCAGAAGGGCAACTAAAGCAAATCAGTCATTAATTCAGAGGGGAAACTAAACTAGAGCAGTCACTGACTCATGGGTAGAGGAGAGGGGAATAGGCCCACTGATCAGGGACTATGCCTTCGGTCCACTCTGAGAGACAGCCAGCTACAAAGAGAGCCAAAAAGCCACCGTGCCAGGAGAGCCAGAGAGCAGACATTTGCCAGGCATTCACTATAGATGTGTTCAGTGTCTAAGCTATCCCTCTCTCTCTCTCTCTCTCTCTCTCTCTCTCTCTCTCTCTCTCTCTCTCTCTCTCTCTTTATCTGAGGCAAGGCACATGAGTGAACACTCTCTCCATATCGAGTGGAATCGAGAATACACTCCACCACCACACACTCCACTCTTACATACACTCCACCACCACACACTCCACTCTTACATACACTCCACCACCACACACTCCACTCTTACATACACTCCACCACCACACACTCCACTCTTACATACACTATAACACCACACACTCCACTCTTACATACACTCCACCACCACACACTCCACTCTTACATACACTCCACCACCACACACTCCACTCTTACATACACTCCACCACCACACACTCCACCTCTGGATACATTTATGTAGCTGGATAGAATACATCATTCTACTTGGGAAGAACCATGTAGCATCTGGATAATATCCATCATTCTGAATGGATTTGGAAAGACATGGACGTCTCTCCTACTAAAAAGAGTTGGAGGTGCCAGGATAGGGATTACTCTCATAATGGATAAATCCTATCCAGCATATAGGAAAGGATAGGGACTAAAAGCTTTTTCATCCAGGATATAATCCACTTTTCCAGTTGTATATAGGACAGAGATGGAAAATATTGACATCCTGGATAGAACCTACCTATCCAGATGCATTTGGAGGGATAGGAATGGCTCGCTATTGATCAAACAAGAGCCTAGTATTGACTATTCAGTTGGATAGAAGGAGTTAGGAATCTCACAGTCTTACGTGTGTGTGTGAGCAGTGGAAATTGCTGGCAGTAACAGTCTGTGTGTTCAAAAATTGATGGAGAGAGTTACAGTATTTCTGGAGCGTGTTGTGGTGTGTGTTACTGGTGTTGTGGTGTGTGTTACTGGTGTTGTGGTGTGTGTTACTGGTGTTGTGGTGTGTGTTACTGGTGTTGTGGTGTGTGTTACTATTGTTGTGGTGTGTGTTACTGGTGTTGTGGTGTGTGTTACTGGTGTTGTGGTGTGTGTTACTATTGTTGTGGTGTGTGTTACTGGTGTTGTGGTGTGTGTTACTGGTGTTGTGGTGTGTGTTACTGGTGTTGTGGTGTGTGTTACTGGTGTTGTGGTGTGTGTTACTGGTGTTGTGGTGTGTGTTACTGGTGTTGTGGTGTGTTACTGGTGTTGTGGTGTGTGTTACTGGTGTTGTGGTGTGTGTTACTGGTGTTGTGGTGTGTGTTACTGTGTTGTGGTGTGTGTTACTGGTGTTGTGGTGTGTGTTACTGGTGTTGTGGTGTGTGTTACTGGTGTTGTGGTGTGTGTTACTGGTGTTGTGGTGTGTGTTACTGGTGTTGTGGTGTGTGTTACTGGTGTTGTGGTGTGTGTTACTGGTGTTGTGGTGTGTGTTACTGGTGTTATAGTGTGTGTTACTGGTGTTGTGGTGTGTTACTGGTGTTATAGTGTGTGTTACTGGTGTTATAGTGTGTGTTACTGGTGTTGTGGTGTGTTACTGGTGTTGTGGTGTGTTACTGGTGTTGTGGTGTGTGTTACTGGTGTTGTGGTGTGTGTTACTGGTTTGTGGTGTGTGTTACTGGTGTTGGTGTGTGTTACTGGTGTTGTGGTGTGTGTTACTGGTGTTGTGGTGTGTGTTACTGGTGTTATAGTGTGTGTTACTGGTGTTGTGGTGTGTTACTGGTGTTATGGTGTGTGTTACTGGTGTTATAGTGTGTGTTACTGGTGTTGTGGTGAGTTACTGGTGTTGTGGTGTGTGTTACTGGTGTTGTGGTGTGTGTTACTGGTGTTGTGGTGTGTGTTACTGGTTTTGTGGTGTGTTACTGGTGGGTGTGTTGTTACTGGTGTTGTGGTGTGTGTTACTGGTGTTGTGGTGTGTGTTACTGGTGTTGTGGTGTGTGTTACTGGTGTTATAGTGTGTGTTACTGGTGTTGTGGTGTGTTACTGGTGTTATGGTGTGTGTTACTGGTGTTATAGTGTGTGTTACTGTGTTGTGGTTACTGGTGTTGTGGTGTGTACTGGTGTTGTGTGTGTTACTGGTTGGTGTTACTGTGTGTGTGTGTTACTGGTGTTGTGGTGTGTGTTACTGGTGTTGTGGTGTGTGTTACTGGTGTTGTGGTGTGTTACTGGTGTTGTGGTGTGTTTACTGGTGTTGTGGTGTTGTTACTTGTTGTGGTGTGTTTACTGGTTTTTGGTGTGTGGGTGTTACTGTAGTGTTATGTATTATTATTATTATTATTATTATTATTATTATTATTATTATTATTATCATTATTAAAGGGTTTAAAATTACACCAAGAATTTTCCTATATATATATATATATATATATATATATATATATATATATATATATATATATATATATATATATATATATATATATATATATATATTTTTTATATTATATATATTTTTATAAAATCGGCCGATTCCCACCAAGGCAGGGTGGCCCGAAAAGAAAACTTTCATCATTCACTCCATCACTGTCTTGCCAGAGGGGTGCTTTACACTACAGTTATAAAACTGTAACATTAACACCCCTCCTTCATATATATATATATATATATATATATATATATATATATATATATATATATATATATATATATATATATATATATATATATATATATTTTAGACGCCTGAACTGCTAGTTACATTACCTAGACGTCTGAACTGCTAGTTACATTACTTTGATGATAAAGAACACATTACCTTATAATAAAGCACTACAAATAAAGAATTACATTTACGCAGAATAAATTACATTACCGTAACAAAAGTAACATCAGCGATAAATAAATTACATTAGCGTAAGTTACATTAAAATAACTTTACCGAGAGTTAAAATAATATTGTCCCCTGTGTAACTGATTACATTATTGTTCCATTAGTAATTAATTACATTATTGTGGCATTAATTACATTAACGTTTTTAATGTTGAGTAATTTTGTTGTGTGAGAGATCAGAGAGTTATAATAACACTATCTATCTATCTGTCTATCTATCTATCCGTCTAACTATCTATCTAACTATCTGTGTATTTACCTGTCTAACTATCTATCTGTCTAATTATCTATCTTTCCGTTTATCTATGTCGAAATATCTGTCTATCTATATATTTATCTGTATATCTATCTATATGTATAACTATCTATCTATATCTGCCTAACTATCGATCTATCTAATTATCTCTCTATCTACCAGTCTATCAATCCATGTATGTATGTATGTATGTATGTATGTATGTATCTGTCTATCTCATTCTATCTATCAGCTTCTACACAGAAACCACAACAAAACACAGCTGTTTCCTACCTGGGTCTCCGTTATGTCTAAAATCCTATTCAAAACCACTCAATTTCCGACCATCGTCACTAGAAGGATTTTACGAGTTGCCTAAGGGTCCATAGGTTCGAAATCTGCACATGATTACGGAGATTTTCCACCTTATGAGCTTAAAATATTGGATCCTGTTGTATTTTTTAAGGAAATTTAAAAGAAAATTGATATATAATATATTTTTTTGGGGGGAGGGGGTGGATATTAATAGTTTAAAAATTTCGAGTTTCTGATTTTTTAAAATATTGGAATATATGGTGTTTTCATGTACGTATTCACACATATACGTACACACATGTGAGTACACACATATACACACACATACATACTTCTTCAAGGCAGAGGGACTGACTACCTCAGATGTCAAGGGTGAGGGACTGACTACCTCAGATGTCAAGGGTGAGGGACTGACTACCTCAAATGTCAAGGGTGAGGGACTGACTACTTCAGATGTCAAGGCTAAGGGATTGACCACCTCAGACTTTTTCAAGGCTAAAGGACTGATCACATCACATCTACCTCTCCACTACTTGTGTTGTCTCCTCTATATATAGACTGAAGAGCCCTGCTGAGAGGGCGAAACGTCTCGTCAGTGAAATTAGTTCAGTGCTGCACACGTCTGGCTCATCTTCTTGTCAGTGTTGATTACCTAAATCCCAGCACCTAAATACCAGCACCTAAATACCAGGACCTAAATACCAGTACCTAAATACCAGTACCTAAATCCCAGTACCTAAATCCCAATAGTTCAACCGCAGTACTTAAATCCCAGTACCTAAATCCCAGTACTTAAACCGCAGTACTTAAATCCCAGTACCTAAATCCCAGTGCCTAAATACCAGTATCTAAATCCCAGTACCTAAATCCTAGTACCTAAATACCAGTACCTAAATCCTAGTACTTAAATCCCAGTACCTAAATACCAGTACCTAAATCCCAGTACCTAAATCCTAGTACCTAAGTCCCAGTACCTAAATCCTAGTACTTAAATCCCAGTGCTTAAATCACAGTACCTAAATCCCAGTACCTAAACAGCAGTAGTTAAATCCCAGTACCTAAATCCCAGTGCTTAAATCCCAGTACCTAAATCCCAGTACCTAAATCCTAGTACCTATATCCCAGTACCTAAATCCTAGTTAAATCCCAGTACCTAATTCCTAGTACTTAATCCCAGTGCTTAAATCCCAGCAGACAAATCCAGTACCTAAATCTCAGTTCCTAAGTCCCAGTACCTAAATCCCAGTACCTAAATCCCAGTACTTAAATCCCAGTAGTTTAATCCCAGTAGTTAAATCCCAGTAAAAATTACAACAGAATGTGGAAAGGAGAGAGAGAGAGAGAGAGAGAGAGAGAGAGAGAGAGAGAGAGAGAGAGAGAGAGAAAGTTGGTGTGGTTAACAGATGATGGGGTGATGCCTCCTACTTCTTACTGTAATCGTCTGGTTAATTGCCCAACTACCGGTTATTAGGGGTCACTTGTCCTTATTATGTAGTCAGGGAGCTGAAGGTGAGGGTGATGGAGGAGGGGGAGCAGCGAGCGAGAGAGAGAGAGAGAGAGAGAGAGAGAGAGAGAGAGAGAAAGTTGGTGTGGTTAACAGATGGTGGGGTGATGCCTCCTACTTCTTACTGTAATCGTCTGGTTAATTGCCCAACTACCGGTTATTAGGGGTCACTTGTCCTTATTATGTAGTCAGGGAGCTGAAGGTGAGGGTGATGGAGGAGAGCGAGAGAGAGAGAGAGAGAGAGAGAGAGAGAGAGAGAGAGAGAGAGAGAGAGAGAGAGAGAGAGAGAGAGAGAGAGAGAGAGAGAAGAGAGATGGGGAGAATTGAGGAGGGAATTCCCAAGTGAATCATTGAATGGGGGGTGGAGAGGGAGGGGCAGGTGAGGGGGGTGGCGGTAGAGGAGGGGGATGTTGGTAGAGGAGGGGGTGTCAAGATTTAAATGGACATTATATCACGACACCTATCACAGTCGAGCGCAGATTAGATGCGGGGCCACGAACCGTGCCTCGACCCCCTGCACTTCACAGATAGGTGATTATATGTCGTCCATGTGATGACAATAGATTTTTTGTAATCACCGAAGTGGCTAGTTTATTATACACCTCATATCCATCCTGTGGATGGTAGCGCAAGAGCATATGGATACACAGTAGGCCTAGGAACTAGGCCTCAATAGGGTTAACAGGAATACATATGGATTTATATCTACAATTCACTTATTTGTTACAAGTAAATTTAGAATATTTGCTTAATATATCTGGTATCTTATTTTCAATAATAAAATACCTTGACATATTACATAGGTTATTATTCCTCAATAAGTGGACAATTAAGCACATAGTGTTCAAGACAGTGAACATATGGCTGCCCATACACTTTGCATTAATTTGATCATCATCTGTGTGTCTGTCAGACTGTCAGAAGTACTTGTAGCCAAGTCTAAGTCTGGCTACTACAACATCAGTCAGTGTTTACAAGTTATCATAAACATGCTTATCTACGTTCATGTTATCATAGTGAGTTATAGATCTACTCAGTCTTCTAACTGCATTTCTATGGCATTCAGATTCACTGTTTACTTCTCTCCTAATATTATTGCAGCGCCGTGTGACCCTTACGGGTTTAGCGGCTATCTGGAGACCTAGAGTTTACCTGGAGAGGGTTTCGGAGGTCAACGCCCCCGCGGCCCGGTCTGAGACCAGGCCTCGTGGTGGATCAGGGTCTGATCAACCAGGCTGTTACTGCTGGCCGCACGTAAACTGAAGTACGAACCACAGCCTAGTATGATAATAATACCAATAATAATAATAATAATAATAATAATAATAATAATAATAATATATTATTATTATTATTATTAATGCCGGACACACACATATACCCAAACATTTGCTTGCTTTACTCTGGCAAACTTCCCAACGTCATCATCAGGGAGTAATCCAACGTGTGATGAAATCCATAACAATTGTACATTAATTCGTTTATTTTCCTCTGATTAGTTTTATAATACCCTGAGACTGTCGTCTGAGTCATTGTGTGAGTTAAGTGCCTTCCCTAATGAGGTGGAGTTTGTTGTGATGGAGGAGGTAAGTTGAGTGAGCTTGGATGAGTTGCCGTGAGCCTTTATACAAATGCATCTAACTGGTCACAGATGCATCTAACTGGTCACAGAAGAATCTAATGTGACATTTTGTTGGGGCAACGTTTTGCTTTTCAGGAGCTGTGTCAAGCGTAATGTTATAGCTGGAGGGAACACATGGACTCCAGGATGGGGACTGATTACCTCACTCCCCTCCCCATCTTTCACCATCCTTCTTTGTATTGGACTAAAGAAGTCCACTGAGTGGCCATACGTTTCCTCAGTGAAGATTCCCAGGTGTTACACAAGTGTCTCAGTCTTCATTAACACACTCAAGGAAGGATGGTCGTACGACGCCAGACAGAAGGATGGAGGGTCGTACGACGTCAGACAAAAGGAAGGAGGTTCGTACGACGCCAGACAGAAGAAAGAAAGCTCACACGACTTCAGACATAAAGGAAGATCGTACGATGCCAGACAGAAGGAAGGTCGTACGACGCCAGACAGAAGGAAGGTCGTACGACGCAAGACAGAAGTAAGGTCGTACGACGCCAGACAGAGGTAAGAAGGGTCGTACGACGCCAGACATAAGGAAGAAGTGTCGTATGACGCCAGACAGAAGGAAGGAGAGTCGTACGACGCCAGACAGAAGGATAGAGGGTCGTACGACGTCAGACAAAAGGAAGGAGGTTCGTACGACGCCAGACAGAAGAAAGAAAGGTCACACGACTCCAGACAGAAGAAAGAAAGGTCACACGACTCCAGACATAAAGGAAGGTCGTTCGACGCCAGACAGAAGAAAGGAGGGTCGTACGACACCAGACAGAAAGGAAGAATGTTCGTACGACGCCAGACAGAAGGAAGGAGAGTCGTACGACGCTAGACAGAAGGACGTACAGACAGACTGACTCACCCAGAGAGTTGTCGTACGCGTTGATGTACTCTGACGTCATGAACTGGTGGACCAGTGCGGTCTTGCCCACTCCCGGTCCACCCAGCATCACCACCCGGTACGGCGTCGTCATCTCCGACGCCGACGACGCCTGAGACGACGCTGCTGACGACGCTGCTGACGTCGCCAAGGAACATGGGTGAGACCAGGCACAGCCGTCAGCACTGGTGGGAGGAGAGGGAGTTAGTGGGAGTGGGAGGGAGTGGGAGTGGGAGTGGGAGAGGGACTTATTGGGAGTGGGAGGGAGTTAGTCGGAGTGGGAGTGGGGAGGGAGAGAGAAAGAGAGAGATAGAGAGACAGACAGACAGACAGAGAATAAGGAAATATATACGTAAATATATTTACACACATACACACACACATACACACACATACACACACACATACACACACACACACACACACACACATACACACACATACACACACACATACACACACACACATACACACACACATACACACACACACATACACACGCACACATATACACACACACATACACACACACAGATACACACACACACATAAACATACACACACACATACACACACACATACACACACATACACACACACATACACACACACAAACACATACACACACACACATACACACCACACATCACACACACACACAACACACACACACAACACAACCAAGGACTGCAACAACCCTGCAGCAACATAGTGGCCATCATTCCCAACTACTAAACCCGCAGGGGTCACTCAGCGCCCCTGGAGACCGACAAATAGCCAAACTAACCATGGTAAGAGAGGGGATGGGGGAGAACCCAGTTCCAATGCCTCACATCAAGATCACCTTAGCATCAACAGTGCACCTTGCTGGAAGGAATGCAACAGAAATGATCCATTGTTGCAACAATTTGCAACGTCGTAACAAATGGACGTTTTTTATGTAAATTAGACGCAAAGGTGACGCAAAACAGACGTGAAGGATACGCAAACGGGAGGCAAAGCAGAAGCAAAGGATACGCAAGCGGGACGCAAAGCAGACGTAAATGATACGAGCACGGGGCGCAAAGCAGACGCAAGGGAGACGTAAAGGGAACGACAACCGCAGACGCAAGGGAAGGTGATAATGGAATCGGCAGACATGAGTTTAAATTAGAGCAAGCAGAGAAGCAGATGTCTGCTGGCAAGGGAACGTAAGTAGGTGTCTGCTGGCCAGGGCAACGCCAGTAGGTGTCTGCTGGCCAGGGGAACGCCAGCAGGTGTCTGTTGGCCAGGGGAACGCCAGCAGGTGTCTGCTGGCCAGGGCAACGCCAGCAGGTGTCTGCTGGCCAGGGCGACGCCAGCAGGTATCTGTTGACCAGGGAAACGCCAGCAGGTGTCTGCTGGCCAGGGCAACGCCAGCAGGTGTCTGCTGGCAAGGGCAACGCCAGCAGGTAGAGCAGAAGGTGAATAAATAAGGTGGACCAACAGCAGTAACAGCAGGACATGTAACAACAACAGCAGCAGCACAAACAACAGTAACAACAGCACCAGCAACAACAGCAGCAGGACAAGCAACAGTAGCAGCAACATAATCGACAACAGCAGCAACGGTAGCAGCAGCAGCACAAACAACAGTAGCAGCAGCACAAGAAACAACAACAGTAACAGCAGCACAAGTAACAACAGCAGCAGCAGCAGCACAGGAAATAGCAGTAGCACAAGCAGCAGCAACAACAGAAGCAGCACAAGCAACAACGGCTAACAGTAGCAACAGCACAAGCAAAAACAGCAGAGGCACCAACAACAGCGGAAGCAGCAAGCAACAACAACAACAACAGCAGAAGCAGCAAGCAGTTATAACAGCAGCAGCAACAAGCAGTTATAACAGCAACAGAAACAAGCAGTTATAACAGCAGCATCAGCAAGCAGTTATAACAGCAACAGCAACAAGCAGTTATAACAGATAACAGGAGCAGCAACAAGCAGTTATAACAGGAGCAGCAACAAGCAGTTATAATAGCAGCAGCAGCAAGCAGTTATAACAGCAACAGCAACAAGCAGTTATAACAGCAACAGCAACAAGCAGTTATAACAGCAGCAGCAACAAACAGTTATAACAGCAACAACAACAAGCAGTTATAACAAACAGCAACAAGCAGTTTAACAGCAAACAGCAACAAGCAGTTATAACAGCAACATCAACAACAACAAGCAGTTATAACAGCAAACAGCAACAAGCAGTTATAACAGCAACAGCAACAAGCAGTTATAACAGCAACAGCAACAAGCAGTTATAACAGCAGCAGCAACAAACAGTTATAACAGCAGCAGCAACAAACAGTTATAACAGCAGCAGCAACAAACAGTTATAACAGCAACAACAACAAGCAGTTATAACAGCAACAACAACAAGCAGTTATAACAGCAGCAGCAACAAACAGTTATAACAGCAGCAGCAACAAACAGTTATAACAGCAGCAGCAACAAACAGTTATAACAGCAGCAGCAACAAGCAGTTATAACAAACAGCAACAAGCAGTTATAACAGCAACAGCAACAACAACAAGCAGTTATAACAGCAGCAGCAACAAACAGTTATAACAGCAACAACAACAAGCAGTTATAACAGCAGCAGCAACAAACAGTTATAACAGCAACAACAACAAGCAGTTATAACAGCAGCAGCAACAGTTATAACAAACAGCAACAAGCAGTTATAACAGCAGCAGCAACAGTTTTAACAGCAGCAGCAACAAGCAGTTATAACAAACAGCAACAAGCAGTTATAACAGCAACAGCAACAACAACAAGCAGTTATAACAGCAAACAGCAACAAACAGTTATAACAGCAACAGCAACAACAACAAGCAGTTATAACAGCAGCAGTAACAGTTATAACAGCAGCAGTAACAGTTATAACAGCAGCAGCAACAAGCAGTTATAACAAACAGCAACAAGCAGTTATAACAGCAACAGCAACAACAACAAGCAGTTATAACAGCAAACAGCAACAAACAGTTATAACAGCAACAGCAACAAGCAGTTATAACAGCAACAGCAACAAGCAGTTATAACAGCAAACAACAACAAACAGTTATAACAGCAACAACAACAAGCAGTTATAACAAACAGCAACAAGCAGTTATAACAGCAACAGCAACAACACAAACAGTTATAACAGCAAACAGTTATAACAGCAACAGCAACAAGCAGTTATAACAGCAAACAGCAACAAGCAATAAACGCAAAACAAGAACAGCAGAGCCAGCAGTAAACAACAGCTGGTGAAATTACAGGAGAGCAGCAATAACAGCAGTGAGAGAGACAACAACAGCTCTCTGTGGGTAATAACAGACATCACCCCTCCGTTTAAATGGCTCATTATAACAGGAGGATGTTAAATGGCTTTATAATAGGATAGGCTTAACCTCTATTATTTCTTGTGACATATTAATGAGGTATATTAGTGAGAGAGAGAGAGAGAGAGAGAGAGAGAGAGAGAGAGAGAGAGAGAGAAGAGAGAGAGAGAGAGAGAGAAAAATTAGAGCTGAGCTTTGGCAAAAAAATTGCATTAAGTTGGACACAAACCATCCAAGAGTAGGTCTGGATTATTATTATTATTATTATTATTATTATTATTATTATTATTAATGTAACTATTATTATTATTAAGAGAAGCGCTAAACCCGTAGATATTATATTAGCAAGAAAAATGAATGGGAAAAAATGGTTGATTTGTGGGTTAATTAAAACTCGTAGGGTTACTTGATACCTTGGGATAAGCCGGGAAAGCCAGGTAGTGGCTTACTTTTCACTGTTGTTCGTAGGTTCCCTTCCCCAGGATGCCACCCAGAGCCGGCTTACTCGCAGGTACCTACTTACTACAGCGAGTTAGCTAACAGGAACAAAGCTACGAGCTGTATGGAGCTACCTGATGCAGAGCTACGAGGTACAGTGCTACGTGGTACAGTGCTACGTGGTACAGTGCTACGTGTCACAGTGCTACCTGATGCAGAGCTACGTGGTACAGTGCTACGTGGTACAGTGCTAAGTGGTACAGTGCTACCTGATGCACAGCTACGAGGTACAGTGCTACGTGGTACAGTGCTACCTGATGCACAGCTACGAGGTACAGTGCTACGTGGTACAGTGCTACGTGGTACAGTGCTAAATGATGCACAGCTACGAGGTACAGTGCTACGTGGTACAGTGCTACGTGTCACAGTGCTACCTGATGCACAGCTACGAGGTACAGTGCTACGTGGTACAGTGCTACGTGTCACAGTGCTACCTGATGCACAGCTACGAGGTACAGTGCTACGTGGTACAGTGCTACGTGTCACAGTGCTACCTGATGCACAGCTACGAGGTACAGTGCTACGTGGTACAGTGTTACGTGGTACAGTGCTACGTGGTACAGTGCTACGTGGTACAGTGCTACCTGATGCACAGCTACGAGGTACAGTGCTACGTGGTACAGTGCTACCTGATGCACAGCTACGAGGTACAGTGCTACGTGGTACAGTGCTACCTGATGCACAGCTACGAGGTACAGTGCTACGTGGTACAGTGCTACGTGGTACAGTGCTACCTGATGCACAGCTACGAGGTACAGTGCTACGTGGTACAGTGCTACCTGATGCACAGCTACGAGGTACAGTGCTACGTGGTACAGTGCTACGTGGTACAGTGCTACCTGATGCACAGCTACGTGGTACAGTGCTACGTGGTACAGTGCTACGTGGTACAGTGCTACTTGATGCACAGCTACGTGGTACAGTGCTACCTGATGCACAGCTACGAGGTACAGTGCTACGTGGTACAGTGCTACGTGGTACAGTGCTAAATGATGCACAGCTACGAGGTACAGTGCTACGTGGTACAGTGCTACCTGATGCACAGCTACGTGGTA
>WNWK01002556.1:127500-172500 GCA_009830355.1 Cherax destructor | reverse complement strand
AACACACATATACGAGTAATCAAAGGAGAAAAAACACAGTGGAAATCAATATCCAAACACGAGACTAAAACACATACGAATCACAGGGAAAATCACACAGGGAGATTCACACACGAATCACAGGAAGAAAAACACATACACACACAGAATCACACACCAAACACGAGGCTAGAAACTAGCAAAGCCAGAAAGGCAACTTCAAATTTCAGTACAAAACGCGAGATCATTTTGGATTTACCATTGTATATGCAAATCCTCTCCATTCTAAATCGTAATATGAATAATTTCTCGAATCGTATTTCCGTCGTTTCACTGTATTAATTCCTGTATTAATTCTCGAATTCATTCCGCGAACTCTATTGCCCTGTTACAGCAAGCCAAACATGGTTGATATTTATTGAGTGACAAATACATTACAAAAAAAAAAAACATGCAAATTTTCGACACGGGATTCAAAATATATAATTTGACTTTTTTTTTTGGGGGGGAGGGAGGGGTAAAAAAAAAAGTCTTAATGAATTCAGTAATACAGTTGACAAAAGTTGCTTATGCAATCAAATTCAATAGTTGCTTCATGCTAAACTGCCACAGCTGCTGTGAGTTTGTCAGTGAGGTTTAAACCCTATCTACTACACGAGGGTCATAAGGTTGCACGTCACCTGTGCACCACAAGTCAAGATGACTTTTATACTTACAATAGAAGATTAATGTAAACTCTGTGTGTGTATATACTGTGTTTATGTCTCTCATTCGAGTGTACGTCTCTCAGTGATATATATATATATATATATATATATATATATATATATATATATATATATACTGAGAAATACATATCTGTGTGTGCTGAGATCACATCAATAATAATAATAAAAATAATAATAATAATAAAAATAATAATAACAACAATTTTAATAATAATAAAAATAATATTTTTAATAATAATCGTAGAAATAATAGTAATAATAATAATTAAAATAATAATAATAATAATAATAATAGTAATAATAATAATAATAATAATAATAATTTTAATAATAATAATAATAGAAATAATAGTAATAATACTAATAAAAATTAAATCATCATAATAATAATAATAATAATTAAAATAATAATAACAGTGAATATAATAATAATAATAATAAAACTATAATGGTGGACCACAATACAAATTCTCTGGTCTTGTATAAAATAAAATGTTTTTGGCTTGATGTATAAGTATGAATATTAATGAGTATTTTTGTGTATACCTGACAATGACTCAGTATTTTTGTGTATACCTGTGTATACCATGCTCACAATGACTCAATAAACAGATAAAGACCCAAATCATATAAAAAAAATCATAGATAAGAAGGGGGAAAATAAATACATGAGACGTATTGGGCAATAAAGATTGAAGGGAATAAATGGAAATCTTTATTGGAAGATATATGGGAAATAAAGGTATATACAACGAGAGGTGTTTATTTCTGAGAGTGTATACACCGAGATGTGTGTATTTATGAGTGTATATACACTGAAAGCTGTGTATTTCTGAGAGAATATACACCGAGAGGTGTGTATTTCAGAGTGTATATACACCGAGAGGGGTGTATTTCAGAGTGTGTATACACTGAGTGTACAGGTGACAATTCAATCTTTATTAACAATTGTGTGATAGATAGGCATGAAACCTAGTAAACCAAAAAAAGCCATGCATAAAAGAATGAAATTTATTACCAAGAAAAATAAAACTTAAATACAGAAATACATACCTAAATACAGAGACACATACCTAAATGCAGAGATACATATCTAAATACAGAGATACATACCTAAATACAGAGACACATACCTAAATGCACAGATACATACCTAAATGCACAGATACATACCTAAATGCACAGATACATACCTAAATGCACAGATAAATACCTAGATACAGAAATACATACCTAAATACAGAGAATCATAACTAAATGCAGAGATACACACCTAAATACAGAGATACATACCTAAATACATACCTAAATGCAAAGATACATACCTAAATGCAAAGATACATACCTAAATACATAAATACATACCTAAATACAAAGATACATACCTAAATACAGAGATGCATACCTAAATACAGAGATACATACCTAAATAGAGAGACACATATCTAAATACAGAGATACATACCTAAATACAGAGATACATACCTAAGTACAGAGACACATACCGAAATACAGAGATAGATACCTAAATACAGAGATAGATACCTAAATACAGAGATACCTAAATACAGAGATAGATACCTAAATACAGAGATACATACCTAAATACAGAGATACATACCTAAATACACAGATACATACCTAAATACAGAGATAGATAACTAAATACAGAGATACATACCTAAATACAGAGATACATACCTAAATACAGAGATACCTAAATACAGAGATACATACCTAAATACAGAGATACATACCTAGATATCGGTGACAGAAAGTGTATGTGCCACATTTGGATGAAGGGAGGAGGAGGGACAAGAGTAAGAAGCATAGGGGAATAAGAGTGGTGAATAAACGGGGTAAAACGTATGACTGAAGTGTTATTGTGTAATGGAAGAGAGAGAAAGAGAAAAGAGAGAGAGAGAGAGAGAGAGAGAGAGAGAGAGATATAGGGTATAAGTGAAGAGCAACTGCATGGATATATAAAGGGAAGGGGATGTATGGATCGAGGGTCGAAGAACGTTATTGACAAATATTCACACGAGGGTACGGAGCTGTTTGTTTACATACCTGTGTGTGAGAAGCAGACAATACAGTGTGTGAGAAGCAGAAAATATAGTGTGTGAGAAGCAGACAATATAGTGTGTGAGAAGCAGACAATATAGTGTGTGAGAAGCAGACAATATAGTGTGTGAGAAGCAGACAATATAGTGTGTGAGAAGCAGACAATATAGTGTGTGAGAAGCAGACAATATAGTGTGTGAGAAGCAGACGATATAGTGTGTGAGAAGCAGACAATATAGTGTGTGAGAAGCAGACGATACAGTGTGTGAGAAGCAGACAATATAGTGTGTGAGAAGCAGACAATATAGTGTGTGAGAAGCAGACGATACAGTGTGTGAGAAGCAGACGATACAGTGTGTGAGAAGCAGACAATACAGTGTGGACGGGGCTGAGAGATGGCTGGTGTGACACAGGTATTGAATCACACAACACATCAACACCTGTACAAAGAGCAGTAACATATGTACACACGGCAGCAACACCTATGCACCAGTGGCAATACCTGTAAGTACAACAACACCTGTACACACAACAACAACACCTGTTCACACAGCAGCAAACACCTGTTCACACAGCAGCAAACACCTGTTCACACAGCAGCAACACCTGTAAACAAAAGAGTAACACCTGTACACACAACAGCAACACCTGTACACACAACAGTAGCACCTGTAAACACAGTGGCAAAACCTGTACACACAGCAGCAACACCTGCACACACAACAGCAACACCTGCACACACACAACTGCAACACCTCTACATACAGCAGCAGCAACACCTGTACATACAACAGCAACACCTGTACATGCAGCAGCAACACCTGTCCACACAGCAACACCTGTACAGCCAATAGCAACACCTGTACACACAACAGCAACACATGTACACCCAACAGCAACACATGTACACACAACAGCAACACCTGTACATACATCAGCAACACCTTCACACACGACAACACCTGTACACACAACAACAATACCTGTACATACAACACCAACACCTGTACATACAGCAGCAACACCTGTACATACAGCAATAACACCTGTACACACAGTACCAACACTGTACACAGCAATAACACCTGTACACACGACAGTAACACCTGTACACACAGTACCAACACCTGCACATACAAGAACACCCCGCACACACAACACCTGCACACGCAATAGCAACACCTGTACACACAACAGCAATACCTGCACATACAACACCAACACCTGTACATACAGCAGCAACATCTGTACATACAGCAACACCTGTACACACAGTACCAACACCAGTACACACACAACAACACCCCACACACGCAACACCAACACCTGCACACGCAATAGCAACACCTGTACACACAGCAATGATCGACTGTCTCATCAACTTTAAAGCAAGGGTAAACACCCACTCTCTCTCTCTCTCTCTCTCTCTCTCTCTCTCTCTCTCTCTCTCTCTCTCTCTCTCTCTCTCTCTCTCTCAGTCACTCTTTACACAAGGTTTTACAAGATTAGGTTAAAAGTTCCTAGCTTTATTTACAAGCCAAGAGCTGTTACCTACATCAGCTCTCTTTCTCTCTCTCTCTTGTTAACTGGAACGACTGGTCCGGGAAAACCCGTGGGACAACGGCCATTAATGGCTTAGATGAAGGCTGGCTTAAGCCAGTCATGGCTTGGCACAAGGTGCTTTCTGTTCCCCGGGGAGACTGTGTGCAAAGTGTGACACATACACTATTGTGTATGCCTGAGCTGTGCACACACACACACACACGCACACACACACACATACACACACATACACATACACACACACACACACACACACACACACACACACACACACACACACACACACAAACCTAAGAATAGCATTCCAATACCTCACTAAGGAATCATTCAAGACTCTGTACACCATATACGTCAGGCCCATACTGGAGTATGCAGCACCAGTTTGGAACCCACACCTGGTCAAGCACGTCAAGAAATTAGAGAAAGTGCAGAGGTTTGCAACAAGACTAGTCCCAGAGCTAAGGGGATTGTCCTACGAAGAAAGGTTAAGGGAAATCGGCCTGACGACACTAGAGGACAGGAGGGTTAGGGGAGACATGATAACGACATATAAAATACTGCGAGGAATAGATAAGGTGGACAGAGACAAGATGTTCCAGAGAGGGGACACAGAAACAAGGGGTCACAATTGGAAGTTGAAGACTCCTATGAGTCAAAGGGATGTTAGGAAGTATTTCTTCAGTCATAGAGTTGTCAGGAAGTGGAATAGTCTAGAAAGTGACGTAGTGGAGGCAGGAACCATACATAGTTTTAAGACGAGGTTTGATAAAGCTCATGGAGCAGGGAGAGAGAGGACCTAGTAGCAATCAGTGAAGAGGCGGGGCCAGGAGCTATGCATCGACCCCTGCAACCACAAATAGGTGAGTACAAATAGGTGAGTACAAATAGGTGAGTACACACATAGCTGTGTCTTCCCCTCAAAGATTACAAATCAATTTGAAATTTAAAAAAAAAAAAAGAATTGGAATATACCAGAGAGTGAGTTCCATCACACATAACTTGACAGATGGATGGAAGGGCTCCAGGAGTAGACCGGATGGAACAAAATGGAATGGAACAGTATTCATACGGATCACGGAACAATAACGCAATTCACAACCTACACAATGAGGAACAAAATTCATTATACTTCGGCTGGAACAATTCTCACCCCACAAATCCTTCAATTAAATGAACAATTCTCTGGATGGAACAATTCTCACCCCACAAATCGTTCAGTTAAATGAACAATTCTCTCGATGGAACAATTCTCACCCCACAAATCGTTCAGTTAAATGAACAATTCTCTCGATGGAACAATTCTCACGCCACAAATCGTTCAGTTAAATGAACAATTCTCTCGATGGAACAATTCTCACCCCACAAATCGTTCAGTTAAGTCCACAATTCTCCGGTTGGAACAATTCACAAATAACCCATGATTTGTAGATCGATTTTTTGTTCATTCCTGGACCATTATGAGGACATTTCGGTCGTGGACTGGCCGAAACGTCCCGTGGAGATTTATGTGTTAAATTGTGGGTTAGTCGTGAATTGTTACGGTCTTGGTATTGTGGATTTGTGTATTGACTTAAAATTACTTGACAAAGATGATACAGTCATACACACAAATGTACACATAATCATACATACATTCATACACACGGTCATACACACATGTACGCATAGGCATCCATGCACACATACATACACACGGTCATACACAAAAACGTACACACAGGCATACAAACACACGGCCATTCATACATACACACGGTAATACACACAAACGTACACACAGGCATACATACAAACGTACACACAGCCATACATACAAACTTACACACGGGTATGCACATATACGTACACACAGTTATACATACAGACGTACACGTAGTCATACGTACTGATGTAAATATTGCTACACATACAGACGTACACATGCTTACACAGAGGTACATACAGCCGTATATACAGACGTACACACAGCTGTACATACACATGTACACACAGCTAAAGGTATCAAGTCACACATTCACACGTACACAAGAAAAATATGCTCATGTTTAACACAAGTTTACGTACACACACATGTACACAAGCATAATATTCATGTACACACACACATACACACACACACACAAACACAAACACACACACACACACAGGCTCACGTACACACATACAGTGTGGACATCTAGCACTAACACACGGTTTCACGTACACAAGTAGTAATGTACAGTTTACGTACATGCACGACACGTCGTCACAGGACAGGGTGATGGCAGGGGGCAACCCGGGAGCCAATGAGCGACAAGCTCCCTCCAGTGACGTCATAAAGTTGGCCCCGCCCTCCAATGACGTCACAACCCTGGCTCCGCCCACAAGCGGAACAAAACAGTAAAGTTACAATAGGACACACACAGCTGACTGGCCTCCAGTTGGCCTCCAGGCGCCGTGGAGGTAGGCTGCACACACCTATGTAGGTAAACTCATTGTCTAAAAGCTCTCTGAAAAGCAGTAACTAAATTCTTAATTTATGAATTTTGAAGAAAATCAATTAAGTATATACATACATACATATATATATATATATATATATATATATATATATATATATATATATATATATATATATATATATATATATATATATTTCGCAACACTGCAAGCTCCTGATGATGTGATGATTGCAACACGAAAGGCCTAGAGCTATAATTCAAATCCTCCTGTGGTCGTTTACATATTGTATTGCTTGTTCACGATTATTGCATATATATATATATATATATATATATATATATATATATATATATATATATATATATATATATATATATATATATATATATATATATATATATATATATATATATATATATATATATATATGAGGAAATGAAGAATAAAAATAGATATCATTTATGCAGGATAGTCATATTGTAAACTTTAATCATTAAATAATGTCAATATTGGTGGTGTGTACAGTGCATGACGCTTGTAGTGTGACCTGTTGTGTACAGTGCATGACGTAGTGTGACCTGTTGTGTACAGTGCATGACGCTTGTAGTGTGACCTGTTGTGTACAGTGCATGACGTAGTGTGACCTGCTTTAACTACGTCACTCCGGTAAAACTGACCTAGTGGAACGATGCAACGAAACGAACAACCCGCGTTACTGGCACTTAACTGGCACTTCTCGTCGAGTTAAGTGCTGACTCTGCAACCTACTTGTCCTCTTAAGCAATGTTGCATAATGCAGCAGCTTCATTAATCGAATCTTAACCAGAAGCCACTAAGATACACCCGTTAATAATTCAAATTAAATACTCTTCAATTACTTTCCTTAAATAAATTGCATTAAATACTAAATATCACTATAATGTATAATATGTATTAATATATATAGTTATATAATCTCAATATTATCACTTCATGAGTAATGTTCATCAGTGTCTGAAGATGACATTGTTCTCATGAAGAACTTGTGTTATTACAAGTGTTTACCTTATGAAAGTGTTTCAACAGTGTCTTACAGTGTTCTAAGGTCATCGGTTGAATTTGTGATGTATGAACTGATGTGAAGGTGTAAGACTGAGAGCAGTGAGGCAAGTGTTCCTGTGAAGGTGTTTACAGTGAAAGTGACATGTTCAAGGTAAGTGAGTGATGGATGATGAATGTGTCAAGGTAGCGAGTGAGGAATAATGTCAGTGAGAGAGTGAGGAATAATGTGTCAGGAGTGAGACAGTAGTGAGGAATAATGTGCAGGTGAGGAGAATAATGTCAGTGAGGAGTGAGTAATGTCAAGTGAGAGTGAGAATAATGTCAGTGAGAGTGAGGAATAATGTCAATGAAGTGAGAATAAACATGGCTGAATTTAACCTCAAACTCTCTGATGATGTCCACCTTATAAGAAGAAAGTACTTACTGTAACAATTCACAGTTTTCAAGCTGGTTATCCTGCATATATATATATATATATATATATATATATATATATATATATATATATATATATATGCAAAACAATTTATTTCGTGTTAGTTTATCAGTTTTTTAAAGCCAATGGTTGTGAGAGTCGTATATACAAGAAGTTTACCTGTAAAAATATTAGCAATCATTTACAAAGCTTAATTAAAAAAAGGTCAGAAGCAATAGTGAGGGGAAAAACTTAAGCTTAGAAATTAAATGTGTGTATGTGTGTGTTTAGAAACACACACACAGACACACAGACACACACTGGCTGGGGTTCTCCACTGTACAAGACGGTGTTTTGTTTGTCAGGGAATGAAAGAGGTATGTTTGTCCCCCCTAACTCGGGGTTCATTCCCATTTACCATGACATTAGTGCTAATAACTTGTGCGTTAAGGAAGACAGAGAGTGTAATATCCCCTCAGTTCATTACATCATCTCAAGTTTTCTCTCTCCTTATCTTCTGTTTTATTTACTTTCTCTCTTTCTCTAGCTCTCTCTCTATTTATTCACACACACACACATATATATATATATATATATATATGTATATATATATATATATATATATATATATATATATATATATATATATATATATATATATATATATATATATATATATATATATATTCATGCGCATGAATTGTTTGCACATTACGAAAATATAATCTAGTCCACAGTACGAATATACCCTATAATTTACGCACATTCGCTATGCTTTACGCGCATACGCTATATATTACGCACATACGCTATCCTCTACGGACAATCCTAACCACCACTTATAATATTATCTTGCGCTAGGGATGTGCCGCGCTGCGTATATTATGCGTTTTTACACTGAACGCCGAACTAATATTTTTCCTAAGAACTTGACGTTACGCTATTCCTTTTCTATACGCAATTTTTTGAAAAAAAGGCGTAAATTTGAAATTCCATTTCCCAGCTCCAGAGGGAAGAATTACACCCAATATAGGCTGGAGCGTCCTTAAAATAGCTTTTTAAAATGACTTAAATGGGGGAGAAATTGAGTCTGGGAGGAAGAGGAAGGGGGCAAGAGGAGGGGAGGAAGAGGAGGAAGAAGAGGGGAAGGAAGAGGCGTTTGTGAACGAGTTTATCATGTTACTTCAACCTTCAGGCTATACTGTCTGCCTTGATGTGGAGGACGAAGGGAAGAGGCGGAAGAGGAAAAGGAAGAGGAGGAGGAAGAGGAGGAAGAGGAGTAGGAAAAGGAGTAGAAGAAGACGACTAAGAGGATATATATATATATATATATATGTGGTTGAAGGGGTCGAGTCATAGCTCCTGGCCCCGCCTCTTCACTGATAGCTACTAGGTCCTCTCTCTCCCTGCTCCATGAGCTTTATCATACCTCGTCATAAAACTATGTATGGTTCCTGCCTCCACTACGTCATTTGCCAGACTATTCCACTTCCTGACAACTCTATGACTAAAAAAAATACTTCCTAACATAAATTTGACTCATCTCAGTCTTCAACTTCCAATTGTGACCCCTTGTTTCTGTGTCCCCTCTCTGGAACATTATGTCTATGTCCCTCTTGCCAATTCTTCGCAGTATTTTGTATGTTGTTATCATGTCTTCCCTAACCCTCCTGTCCTCCAGTGTCATCAGGTCGATTTCCCTTAACCTTTCTTCGTAGGACATTCCCCTTAGCTCTGGAACTAACCTTGTTGCAAACCTTTGCACTTTCTCTAATTTCTTGACGTGCTTGACCAGGTGTGGGTTCCAAACTGGTGCTGCATACTCCAGTATGGGCCTGATGTAAACGGTGTACAGAGTCTTGAGCGATTCCTTACTGAGGTATCGGAACGCTATTCTCAGGTTTGCCAGGCGCCCATATGCTGCAGCAGTTATCTGGTTGATGTGTGCTTCCGGAGACGTGCTCGGTATTATACTCACCCCAAGATCTTTCTCCTTGAGTGAGGTTTGTAGTCTTTGGCCACCTAGCCTATACTCTGTCTGCGGTCTGCTTTGCCCTTCCCCGGGGTTAAATTCGAGAAGCCAGTTGCTGGACCAGGTGTCCAGCCTGTCCAGGTCTCTTTGTAGTCCTGCCTGATCCTCATCTGATTTAATTCTTCTCATTAACTTCACATCATCTGCAAACAGGGACACTTCTGAGTCTATCCCTTCCGTCATGTCATTCACATATACCAAAAACAGTACTGGTCCTAGGACTGACCCCTGTGGGACCTCGCTCGTCACAGGCGCCCACTGTGATACCTCATCACGTACCATGACCCGTTGTTGCCTCCCTGTCAGGTATTCTCAGATCCATTGCTGTGCCCTTCTTGTTATACGCGTCTGATCCTCTAGCTTCTGCACTAATCTCTTGTGAGGAATTGTGTCGAAGGCCTTCTTGCAGTCCAAGAAAATGCAACCTATCCACCCCTCTCTCTCGTGTCTTACTTCTGTTACCTTGTCATAAAACTCCAGGAGGTTTGTGACACAGGATTTGCCTTTTATGAATCCGTGCTGGTTGTCGTTTATAATCTTGTTCCGTTCCAGGTGCTCTACCACTCTCCTCCTAATAATCAAACGGCCATGCTAGCGGGAGATTCGTTTGTAAAAACTTGCATTTGTGGACACAGTGGTGCCTATGCTAACCTTCCTATGGTGTAGAAATATACCTAGTTGGACGAATCTTATTGAAGCTAGCTGGCCAAGTGGCTTACGCGACGGTCTGGAGTTTTGAGACTCTCTGACCGCGGGTTCGAACCCCACCCGTGGTATGGTTTGTTTTCAATCGTGTCATTACGATTTCGTGAGTCCTCCTGATAATCTTCTCCATGACTTTACAAACTATACACATCAGTGACACTGGTCTATAGTTTAGTGCCTCGTTTCTGTCTCCTTTCTTAAAAATGGGGATTACATTTGTCGTCTTCCATACCTCAGGTAGTTGCCCAGTGTCAAGGGATGTGTTGAAAATTGTGATTAGTGGCACACACAGCGTCTCTGCTCCCTCTCTAAGGACCCACGGGGAGATGTCCGTGTGTGTGTGTGTGTGTGAGTGTGTGTGAGTGTGTGTGTGTGTGTGTGTTGTGTGTGTGTGTGTGTGTGTGTGTGTGTGTGTGTGTGTGTGTGTGTGTGTGTGTGTGTGTGTTTGTGTGTGTCATGATATATAGTCATCACAAAGGGTAACCATTTCCCCCCCCCCCCACCATTTTTTTTCAAATTATCATGGTAGATTTTTCCCCCCTCATATATTTATCTCAATAAATTTTCATTTTCATTTTTTTTTTCATGCCTCGAGTGTGTACGAGACAGACCCATTAAAACGCTTCTGAAATCCGCCGATAAACGCGAGAACCCAGCTAGTGTGTGCGCGCGTTTTATTTCTTTACGCAGTTTTAAAGCCTACGTGGAAAGAGGGGGTTTATATTAGGCAGTGTTTTATTGGTTTAAATTAAGGTTGCTTGAAGAGCAAGTCTTGAAACCAGGCAGTAGTTTAGGTGGTTTAAACTTGTGTTTTTTTTTTTTAGGTCAGATGGTGTTTAACGTGATTTAAAAGTGGATTAAATTTGTTTTTAAACCAGGCAGTGTTTTAATGGTTGAAAGGTCACTTTAAGGGAATTTTTAAAAACATGTGCAGTGGTTTATAGGTTACTTTAAAATAATGTTTTAAACCGTACAGTGTTTGAAGTGATTTAAAGGTCACTTTAAGGGAATTTTTAAACCTTGTAGTGTTTTAAGTGGTTTAAAGGTCACTTTAAGAAAATTTATTAAAAATATCCAGTTTTAAATGGTTTAAAATTCACTTAAAGCAAAGATTTTTTTAAAGCAGGCAGTTGAATGTATCACAGAGCCATGTTTTATATTAAACCTGATGGTTAGTTTAGTGAGTGGTAGGGTTACGTGTCTGGGGGGATACATGCTGAGGTATACATGCGTACGAGGTACACAGTGCAGTATACATAACATGTATTCAGTACGTGATGCACGCTGAGATATACATGGCATGCATATACATTCTCCGGATACATATGCCTAACACTCGCATACAGGATACATAACATTCCCATACATACACCGAAGAGACATGTGTATTCTGATATGTAGATATGATGAGGATACATATGAATACTCTGATATTAGTATGATATTAGTATGCGAAACATTATGAAAAAGTTTATACTATGCATACAGTACGTGATACATGGTGATACATACCATACGTGCATGATTCGTGTGTCAGATGGTCTTCATGCGCCCAGCATGTGATACATTCTCGAAATGTATCACATGCCTGGAGTTTCTTACATAAACTGTTGATGCATAAGTATACAATGACACATGCTGAGTATCCATAGGCATGCTGAAGATACATAGCATGCTGGAAAAGATGAAATAAATGCTTATACATGTATACAATGCGTGACACAGTGATTATACATAATTCATGCAAAATGATACATGCTTAATGCATGTTTGTAGCCTACGATGATACATATGCTAAGCACCAGGGACACATCTCTCTCTTTCTCTCTCACTTTTTTTTTCTATCTATCTCTAACCGGGGAAGCGCTAAACCCACAGGGGTCACGTAGCGCGTCGGGGATACCTGGAGAGAGTTTCGGGGTCAACGCCCCCCGCGGCCCGGTCTGTGACCAGGCTTCCTGGATAGAGAGTGTTGGTACACCTGAGCAGTGCCAGGAAGTGTTGGCACACCTGAGCAGTGCCAGGAAGGGTTGGCACACCTGAGCAGTGCCAGGAAGGGTTGGCACACCTGAGCAGTGCCAGGAAGGGTTGGTACACCTGAGCAGTGCCAGGAAGGGTTGGTACACCTGAGCAGTGCCAGGAAGGGTTGGTACACCTGAGCAGTGCCAGGAAGGGTTGGCACACCTGAGCAGTGCCAGGAAGGGTTGGTACACCTGAGCAGTGCCAGGAAGGGTTGGTACACCTGAGCAGTGCCAGGAAGGGTTGGCACACCTGAGCAGTGCTAGGAAGGGCTGGTACACCTGAGCAGTCCCAGGAAGGGTTGGCACACCTGACTAAGACAGTCAAATATTATTCTGAATGAATCATCCTAAGCGAATCATCCTAAGCGAATCATCCTGAGCGAGTCATCCTAAGCGAATCATCCTGAGCGAATCATCCTGAGCGAATCATCCTGAGCGAATCATCCTGAGCGAATCATCCTGAGCGAATCATCCTGAGCGAATCATCCTGAGCGAATCATCCTGAGCGAATCATCCTGAGCGAATCATCCTGAGCGAATCATCCTAAGCGAATCATCCTAAGCGAATCATCCTGAGCGAATCATCCTGAGCGAATCATTCTGGGAATATCATCTCCATCATTTCCTGCAGCGATGGATGATAAAAATGATGATTTCCTCCACGAAAATTGGCTTTGTTTAAAGTACGAAATAATTGTTGTAGTTTCTCATATTTGGATGTGGCGAGCATAAAGTGTGTACTCACCTAGTTGTGGTGGCAGGGGTCGAGTCACAGTTCCTGAGCCCGCCTCTTCACTGGCCTCTACTAGGTCACTCTTCCTGCTCCATGAGCTTTATCATACCTCTTCTTAAAGCTATGTATGGATCCTGTTTCCTCTACATCACTTCCCAGACTATTCCACTTCCTTTGCCTTGCTCACATGAGCCCTTCTGGCCACTTCAACCAGTGTCAACCATCGCTCTGTTACTCTCATCATATTCCTGCCTTGGCCTCCTGCTGTTTTGTGGTGGGTTATACATCACTGTAATTACCACCTTAGGACCTCCAAACTGAAGTGTTCCTATTATGTAGTCTCTTCTCCTCTGTCTCCTCTCTTCAGCTTTTTGATGAGCAGAGCCACTCATCCACCCCCTCTGTTCCCTCTGTCTTTCCTCAAGATCTGATATTCCGTTGGAAAGATGGCATCTATTATCATTCCTGTGAGCTTGGTTTCTGTGAGAGCTATGATGTCTGGTGATGCTTCTTTGACTCTTTCGTGCCCCTCTTCCCACTTGTTCATTATTCCATCAGCGTTGGTGTACCATACCTTCAGTTTCCTCTCTAATATTGTGTTATGGGGGTCAGTGGGGGTGGGGGACCTAACCGTGTGCTGTGGGATTCTACAGCATACTGTGGGGTGGGGGCTGTGTGGATTGTGGTTTGTGTTGGGATAGTGTATTTGGTTGTGGGGTTCTGGGGGTGGTTCTCTGTGTGCTTGCAGTTGTTGCGCTGCCCGGCTCTGGTTGTCCTCTGCTGAGCCAGTCCTTGTCTCTCTTCCTAGCCCCTTTCGTTTTTGTGTCTTCTCCCTCAGCTTCTGTCATTCTGTTCTTGTTCAGTCGCGGTCTAGGAACACCCTCTGGTATGTTGATGATTCCTTCACCCGTGTTTTCTCCTGCAGAATCCTGTTCTGCACCACTTCTGTCTTGAAAATCAGTTTGACTGGTCAATTTCTCCCCTTCAGGTACTCTCCCATTCTCTGAAAATTTACTATCTCAGTCATGTCCTCCTCGCTAGTTTCTTTGATGATGTTTTCAATCTCCTGTTTTTCTTTCTACCGTCTTTCATTATGTGTCCTCCCCTCGCTCTCCTGAAGCCCATGAATAAACACTGACTTCTCCCTCTCCTCCTCCTCCCATTGCCTTTCCCTCTGTGTCTCTGGGTCCCGGTTCTACATAGCCATTGTCTCCTTTTTTTTCCTGTAACTCTTGGTCGTGTCTATGCATGGAACTTGTCACCTTCACAATCTGCTTGGATTTCCTACTCATTTTTGCAACATTGCAAGCTCCTGATGATGTGTTGATTTTTAACGAAAGGCCAAGAGCTATCATTCAACTGTCCCTGTGGTTATTTTGTCTCTTATATAACTTCTTCCGAAAATTGCATATATATATACATATATATATATATATATATATATATATATATATATATATATATATATATATATATATATATATCCTCTCTTTCACCAGACATCAGGGTTAGAACCATTACACTAATATTTCCCTATTTATTATTGCTCTTCTCCGTTGATAATTGCTGTCGCTAGACTTGCAAATGATGTTATTGCAGGAGTGAATATGCATGAGATGTGTATTAGACCCTGCAACTGCAACTGTGTCAAAATGACGCTTATGTGCCTACTCTGGGGAGCTGCATACGCCTCCACGCTGGCGTAAGCACTCTGCGCCGGGAGCTAAGAGCGCGGGCGTATATGTATCACTCTCCACGGTCATGTACGCACTCTTGACGGTTATTGTACTCACTCTGGACGGTTACTGTACTCTAGACGGTCATTGTGCTCACTCTAGACGGTCGTGTACTCACTCTAGACCGTCGTGTATGCACTCTAGACGGTCATTGTGCTCACTCTAGATGGTCAGATACGCACTCTAGACCGTCGTGTACGCACTCAACTCGGTCATGTACTCACACTAACTGAGGGGTAAACCTTAAGCCTGGACAATGTAACCAGCTGCCACTCTAACAGGGTAGAGAACACTGGGTGTCACTTTAGACAGGCGGCCGCTTTAACGAAGAATATCTGAAAGTGATCGGTATACACAGGTGATAATGTACAAATGGTCGCTATAGAAGAACGAGTTCTTTAGACAGGTACTTCGTATTAACAGGTTTGAACTATATAAGGTTTTCTACATAATTAGTTGTCCGTTATATAGAGGTGTTCGTTTAACAGGTGAGTAAACGACGTCTACTATAGAACACTTCTTTATGGGGTATATAAAATTTCTGGTTGGATTATCAGGTTTGAAGCCTATCGACTACTATAGGGTCATTTAAGTCTTCATATCATGTGCATACACCGAGGTATACCCACATACCTCACTAAGGAGTCGTTCAAGACTCTGTACACCATATACGTCAGGCCCATACTGGAGTATGCAGCACCAGTTTGGAACCCACACCTGGTCAAGCACGTCAAGAAATTAGAGAAAGTGCAAAGGTTTGTAACAAGACTAGTCCCAGAGCTAAGGGGATTGTCCTACGAAGAAAGGTTAAGGGAAATCGGCCTGACGACACTAGAGGACAGGAGGGTTAGGGGAGACATGATAACGATATATAAAATACTGCGAGGAATAGATAAGGTGGACAGAGACAGGATGTTCCAGAGAGGAGACACAGAGACAAAGGGTCACAATTGGAAGTTGAAGACTCCTATGAATCAAAGGGATGTTAGGAAGTATTTCTTCAGTCATAGAGTTGTCAGGAAGTGGAATAGCCTAGAAAGTGACGTAGTGGAGGCAGGAACCATACATAGTTTTAAGACGAGGTTTGATAAAGCTCATGGAACTGGGAGAGAGAGGACCTAGTAGCAATCAGTGAAGAGGCGGGGCCATGAGCTATGAATCGACCCCTGCAACCACAAATAGGTGAGTACACCTCTCGAGGTATACACACACCTCTCGAGGTATACATACACCTCTCGAGGTATACACACACCTCTCGAGGTATACACACACCTCTCGAGGTATACACACACCTCTCGAGGTATACACACACACCTCTCGAGGTATATACACACCTCTCGAGGTATACACACACCTCTCGAGGTATACACACTCCTCTCGAGGTATACACACACCTCTAGAGGTATACACACACCTCTCGAGGTATACACACTCCTCTCGAGGTATACACACACCTCTCGAGGTATACACACACCTGTCGAGGTATACACACACATCTCGAGGTATACACACACCTCTCGAGGAATACACACACCTCTCGAGGTATACACACACCTCTCGAGGTATACACACACCTCTCGAGGTATATACACATCTCTCGAGGTATACACACCGAGAGATACATATATTTCTGCTTATATACACAGAGATAAACATGTCTCGGTGTTTATACATTGAGAGATACATATATACATTGTATCATACACACCTCACAATGTATACACTGTGTCATACACACCTCACAATGTATGCACTGTATCATACACACCTCACAAAGTATGCACTCTGTCATACACACCACAATGTATACACTGTGTCATACACACCTCACAATGTATGCACTGTATCATACACACCTCACAAAGTATGCACTGTATCATACACACCACAATGTATACACTGTGTCATACACACCTCACAATGTATACACTGTATCATACACACCTCACAAAGTATATACACTTATAAATTTACCGTAAAAGTTTTCACTTCTTCTCTCAATTAAATAAAAAAAAAGAATTATACCAAGTTTATGGAATAAAATCCAGCAATAAACAATTCTCTGAACTTACTTTTCATACTTTTCATTTTAGAGCAAAAAAAAAAAAAAAAAAAAAAGAATCTCTAAAAGATTTAGCCAGAGTGAGGAAAAAAAAAACAATATTTGTGTTTGATTCAGTTCTGAAATTTTGCAATGTTTCAGTGGGGTTTTATTCGGCAATTCTGAAACGTAATTTTTTTTTGGGGGGGCGACTTTTTTCGAATGCGTTCACACGCGAACGCACTACAGAAACACACACACACACACACACACACACACCACACACACACACACACACACGCACACACACACACAGTAGCGGCCAGTGAAGAGGCGGGGCCAGGAGCTATGAATCGACCCCTGCAACCACAACTAGGTGAGTACACACACACACAGGTACGATAAAGCTCTTGGAGCAGAGTGAGAGTGGACCTAGTAGCGATCAGTGAAGAGATGGGGCCAGGAGCTGTGAATCGATTCTTACAACCACAAATAGGTGAATACACACACCATATACATACACACACACATGGATATGCATGCATACACATACATACACGTACACATACACACATATACATGCATACACCGCATACATGCACACCACATACATACACTGAATGTGTGTGTGTGTGTGTGTGTGTGTGTGTGTGTGTGTGTGTGTGTGTGTGTGTGTGTGTACAATTACATTTGGATCACAGTTTGCTTTGTACTCTCTTCATTAATGTCAAGTCTTGACCTCTCTCCTGAATGCCACCCAAAACAGTCCACTAACTCTCGGGTACCTATTTACTGCAAGCTAAACAAGGGCAGCAGGTGCTGAAGGATCGCTAATGAATCTTCCCCAGCCCAGGATGTGACCCACACCAGTCCACTAACACCCAGGTACCTACGTAAACATTAACTAACACCACCCACCACTATCCACCACCACTACCACAATCGCCACCACCACCACCCCAAACACTAGTTGGGAAAGAATGAAAAAAAGCAAAAAAAATCCATTGAACACTGACCAAAATTCACTTTACTGAACAGGGAAAGTACTTGAAGTCCGTGAAAGCGAAAAAATAAATTGATATGGAAGAATTTTAGTGTTTTCTCCAGCCCTCGCTGGATAGATAGATAGATATGTAGATAGATAGAGCGTCAGGAGAGAGAGAGAGAGAGAGAGAGAGAGAGAGAGAGAGAGAGAAACAAAGAGAAAGTTAATAACGATCACGATCATTTACAAAACGCATCACGCAGAAGATATATTTTACAGTGTAAACATGAGATATCTCTCAGTCGAGTACCCACACCGTCCAAGATATCTTCGTGATCCAGCAGCCAGGTAAACACAGGCTGGGTCGGCCTTTTGATCTAACATTGAATGATATTGACAATTTCTCTCTGGCCAGGCAGGCGAACGAGGCCTTTCGCGGTCCCCAGCTCTCTCTTTTAATTACTTATACTTCATAACAAACCAATTTATGTGTGTGTACTCACCTACTCATCTAGTTGTGGTCGAGTCATAGCTCCTGGCCCCGATTTTTCGCTGGTGTGTGTTGTTTTAGTTGGTTTGTCAGAAGTTGCATTATATCTCCTATCCTCATTATTTTAACGCTTATCGACCCCCTGGTGGTTCTTGGTCTCCGGGGCTTGATAATACCTACTCTTTAAGCTGTGTATGTTATTTGCCTCCATCACATCGTCTTCTCTTGTTACTTGCATTCCCTTGTTTCCTCTCATTCTTCCTTAAACATCCCATTCTTGCCCTTAGTCTGGTTAGGTCAGGTTAGGTTAGGTTAGGTCAGGTTAGGTTAGATCAGGTTAGGTTAGGTTAGGTCAAGTTAGGTTTGTCGGGAAACAGAACAAGTGTTTCCTGACGCGAGTCTTAGTCATATGATGACCCGCAGCTGGAGATTTTGGTCATCTGACCAAGGCCTTCCCCTGGCTTACCCCTCCATTCCTTTAAAAATTATGGTTATGATTACATAGAACTTCTAATTCCATAAGAATTTTCTGTTATCATATGTTACCTTTCCTGTTTGTCTCCTTTATCTCTTTGTATTTCTTATGTCTGTCTTTTCTTTCTTTCTCTCTCTCTCTCTCTCTCTCTCTCTCTCTCTCTCTCTCTTTGTTACTTATATTACTCTATATTTTTCTTTATTTGGTTAGCATATTTCTCTCTCTCTCTCTCTCTCTCTCTCTCTCTTTGTCCTTCCTTCTATCTCTTTACCTCTTATATTATCAACCTTTCTCCACTTCCTTCCGTCCCTGTGTCTCTTTTCTACGTTCTTTCTCCTTCCTTTATTCTTTATTCTCATCTTCCCAATTTCTGACTCTTAATGTTCTTTCATTTTTTTCCTGTTTCCTTCCATCCTCCAACCCCTCCTTTGGTGTTTTATTCTCCTTGTCTTAACCTCTTCTATCCCTGTTCTTAAAATTCCTTTCTCTCCCTCTATCTTCTTCTTTCTGTTTCTCCTTTTTCTTCGTACAATTTATTTCCTCCTTTGTTCCTCTCTCCTCTCCCCCTTTTACACATTATAACATTTCTGATTCTTTCCTATTACTTCCTTCCACTATATTCCTTCTTTTTCTCTTTCTTCTCCATCGCTTCTCATTCCCTTTCGTCATATTTCCTCTGTCTCCTTCATTTATTTTTCATTTCTTCTCGCTTTCTCACAATATATATTCTATATTTCTTCATTACTCAGTTTCTGCTATTTCATATATTCCTTCTTTATCCATTTTCTTTTTCAATCTACCCTTCCCTTCTCCCTGTCTTCTCCGCTCCTACGTTTCTCTCTGTGGTGAAGAGAAACGTTCCTGCAAGCTAACATGGGAGAGAGGGAGTACACGGGAGTACGTGGGAATACGTGGGAGTACAAGGGAGCTCATGAGAGTAGAAGGAAGCGCACAATAGTACAAAGCAATTTAAGTGCATGGGAGTACACGACAACACGTGAGAGTATACGGGAGTACAAGGGAGTACATGGAAGTACATACGAGTACACCGAGTTAACTCTGTTATCCCTATATATTATTCCGTGGGTCATGGCCCCCGCGACCCGGTCTCAAGCCAGACCTCCTGAACATGCAATAATGACTACTCAGTCTCGTGCTGTTGCTCATTCTTTTAAGAACATGGAGGAACACTACAGAAGGACTACTGGCCCATACAAGGCAGGTCCTTCCCAAACATGCCAAAGAAACCAAGATGCATATATTAGAGACGGTACTGACGAAAAGACGCAGTTTCAGAGCAGGCTTTTATTGGGAAAACTTTTCGCCCCCTGTAAGGCTGTATCAAGTCAGCAACTTGATTACACTTTAAACAGAGAGAAATGTTTTCAGGATGAAAGTTTGATGAGCACACTGTCTTTTCCTTCACATTCTAAATTTATAGATATCCAAAATGAAAGGTTGAACACGGGGGCAGATCACGCCAGAGAACAGAGACACAGAAAACAGAAGACAATGCACAACAACAATATCAAAATGCGTCTGCCAGAGGGAACAAGAACAGGCAGCACTTACAGCAGACTGAGTAAAAGGCAGGGTAAAGCAAGTCTGTGTCTGTGTCTGTGTTTGTGTGAGGGGATTCGTTCAGGTAGAGACCAGTAAGGTCACAGAGACTCACCTGGAAGCGTCGGAGGCAACGCTCGTGTTGGATCGCGTGCGGCGAGACTTGAACGAGTCGCCGCGGTTGACGATACGCCGACCCGTGATGGAGAAGTGTCTGAGACGATAGTAGTCGTCATCGTCGTCGTCTGCGCCATTAACCGGGAGGGACGTGAGTCTCGGTCTCTCTAGTGGTAGGGCCAGTAGGGTAGGACGCGCTAAGGACTTGATGGAGCGAGATCGCGCGTGGTGCGGAGACCCATACTTCATATCGAACTCGTGAAGCTCCGCGGGCGTGAGGTCTTCGGGCGTGATGGCCGGGAAGCCAGTGGGTAGGACGGGCGGGGATCGAACCTCCATGTTATCGTCGCTGCTACCCGCTAGCCAACCCTCTCCGGGGTAGTCAGCCTCGAACATGTCAACACGAAGATCTGGGGTAGAGAGAGGTGCTGGGGAGGTTACTTCAGGTCTGTCTGGAGCGCCCTCCTGGGGTCCAGCCCCCGGGGAGCCTAGAGACGCTGGAGACAACCCCAGTAGTGGCAGCGTCTTACCTCCAGGGGGCAGAACGCTTTTGGTAACAGAAGCGTTTTCGCTGACTGAGGAACTGACGAAGGAGCAGATACCTGAAGGATCCTGTACCATCGACTGCTTTGCGAGGTGCAGAGGTCCTAACGTTACGATGTTCCGGAAGTCCTTCGGTCTTGGCTCTTGTATGGAGTCCTCGTCAAGGGAGGACCCCAGTAGTGGCACGGTATCCCCAGTGTTCATGGGCACGTCGCAAGGCATATCCAGCAATGGCAACGTGTCCTCTGGCTTCATACCTCCCACGATGGACATACTCACTACTACGGGAGAGAGGACAGTGGGGGAGGCTTTTCTTGGTGAGGTGCCGCTAATGGTGGGGATTCTAGAGGAATTCATGGCCCCCGAGGGTGACGCTGGGTGATACGTTGAGGTGAGTGTATTTGCTGCCCACACAGGGGAGGCGAGGGGAGTCACTGTCGCCCTGGGGTGTGACGGCACGACACTATACTCTACGTCCATAGTCTGCTCACCTGTAGGGGGACTCGCTAAGTCAAAACTTACTACACTTTCTTCCGTATCAATAGAGAGGTCCATGAGGTTCACACTCTCGGCGCTTTCCACGCTGGAGGGTTGCGCTGGGATGCGGCTCTGGGCCCTGGGATCAGGAGGCGGCGGCAGTGGAGGAACCACCACCTCGCACGCCAGCTTCTTCTGTTTCTGGGCCACGCCCGTCTCACTGCCCCTTCTGCTGCCTCCTTCAGAAGGCCCCTTCATTCCTCCAGACCCTAGCTTGTAGCCGTGGCCATGGGTTGATCTCTTCCCCAGCGGTGACCTGTGACCCTGGATGGGCGATGCCCTCGGGGATTTAGATGACCTCTGCCCCTGACGTGTGCCTAGCAGGGCAGAGGACTCGAGAGGAGGCGGGTAGGGTAGGACGGTGTCTGAATCCACCTGCAGTTGCCTGACGGGAGTCCTCGACCTACGCGCGAAGTGGCTGCTGGGTTTCATGACCTTCGGGGAGAGGTGGAGGTGGGGAAGCCGGGGGTGAGTTGACGCAGGCTGCAGGCTGGCCTGCAGGCTCGGGTGGGCGGGGAAGGGCGCCTCGCCGCCTGTAGCCCCTCTGGGATGATCCCTCTCCTGCTCCAGCGTCATCATCCCTGCAGGAGAAAGGAAAAGATTTTGGTTAGCAATGGCGAGTAGTAACCTTGACACTAGTGCTGACGATATACTTGGAAATGCTACTAAAGCTTAATTTACCATTCGATTGAGTATCATTTAGCTTCGAACCAGAGCTTTAATCTAGACTCGAACCTGAGGCTTAAGAACCCGAACCAGAGGCTTAAGAACCCGAACCAGAGGCTTAAAAACCCGAACCAGAGGCTTAAGAACCCGAACCAGAGGCTTAAGAACCCGAACCAGAGGCTTAAGAACTCGAACCAGAGGCTTAAGAACCCGAACCACAGGCTAAAGAACCCGAACCAGAGGCTTAAAACCCCGAACCAGAGGCTGAAGAACCCGAACCAGAGGCTTGAGAACCCGAACCAGAGGCTTAAGAACCCGAACCAGATGCTTATGAACGCAAACCAGAGGCTTAAAAACCCTAACCAGAGGCTTAAAAGCCCGAACCAGAGGCTTAAAAACCCGAACCAGAGGCTTAATAACCCGAACCAGAGGCTTAAGAACCCGAACCAGAGGCTTACAGAACCCGAACCAGAGGCTTAAGAACCCGTGCTAATCTTACGAACGACACGAACTCAATACCAAAACCACATATGGAAAGAGAAATCTCACTTTTGTATGTGTCATTCTGATCAGTGTTGAGGCTCACCTCTGCTATTAAGCTCACCACGTTCTTTCAGCTTAACTCATCCGGATTCCTTTTCAAGTTCTTGTCGTATAGGGAGGTACGAGAAAAGGTAATAATGAAAAGGAATGAAGGAAGTAAGAGAGAAAAGGGATAGTGCGAGTTCAGCGGAGCTAATGCGAAGTTACTGGTAACTACACCTCCATCTGTACATAACTACACCTCTATCTGTACATAACTACACCTCCATCTCTACATAACTACACCTCCATGTCTACATAACTACACCTCCATCTGTACATAACTACACCTCCATCTCTACATAACTACACCTCCATCTCTACATAACTACACCTCCATCTCTACATAACTACACCACCATCTCTACATAACTACACCTCCATCTCTACATAACTACACCTCCATCTCTACATAACTACACCTCCATCTCTACATAACTACACCTCCATGTCTACATAACTACACCAACACTTCTATAATCGAGACTGCTGCTACAATTGCATTTTATGGAAAGAAGAAACTCAACTCATATTATTTAAAGTAGTGAAACTTAAATATTTCTACAATGATTTATATTCATATTTTAGCTCAAACTGAGATATACTCTCACTACTGTGGACCTTATCCACTCTCCTTCACTCTACTGTGGACCTTATCCACTCTCCTTCACTCTACTGTGGACCTTATCCACTCTCCTTCACTCTACTGTGGACCTTATCCACTCTCCTTCACTCTACTGTGGACCTTATCCACTCTCCTTCACTCTACACATTCTGACTCTGGGGGTAAAAATGCCACTACAATTCTGAACCAAAAGAACAGCTAAAAGTTCACCGAAGATGAAACGTCTTAAATCCGGAGAAATCCCTTTTCGATTGAGTAATCTGACTTCAGGCAGGATTTCCCGATATAATTTTGTTCCTCTCTTGCGTAATTCACTTTGTTAAACTGACTAGACTTCAGTTATAATAATAATAATAATTATTATTATTATTATTATTATTATTATTATTATTATTATTATTATTATTATACACAGCCAGGTAGTTGAAGAATTATATTCTGTGTAATCCGATTTCATTTGGAATTTCGTAATATATTTTTTTTCCACGAAATTGCTGGAATTAATTAGAGTTTCGATGAGAATCTGGGTAAAAAAAATCGGATTTATTGAAAACAGAGAGTAATTTTTTTTATTCATTATCATCAATATTATCAATTATTATTAACACTAATATATATATATATATATTATTTATTAAATATTATTATTATTAATATTAATTATTATTATTATTAATATTAATTATTATTATTCACATTATAAAGAAAGCAGTAAAATCTAATATTAATAATATTAACAATAATAATAATAATAAAATTCTTGAAACTAGGTATACTGTATATCCCTCAGGGTATATACTCTGAGACTTTACCTTAATCCCTGTTTCAGGGATTAAAGTATACCTGTCTAGTGGTAAAAGAGCTTACGCACATCCTTAATGACCCTAGTGCAGTAGATAGGCTTTAAACCTTCCCCCCTGAGCCTTGAGAAAATGTGGAAGGCTACTCAAGTGAAGGCTTTAGCAGGTTCCAACACTCAAGTGAAGGCTTTAGCAGGTTCCAACACTCAAGTGAAGGCTTTAGCAGGTTCCAACACTCAAGTGAAGGCTTTAGCAGGTTCCAACACTCAAGGTTGAGAAAGAAAATTCGTGTTTTAAATGGGAAGAGAGAGAGAGAGAGAGAGAGAGAGAGAGAGAGAGAGAGAGAGAGAGAGAGAGAGAGAGAGAGAGAAGCAAGCTTCTATACCACAAGACGGGCAGCCAGCAGCAACTTCACCCTGGCTGTAACCTTCTCCAGAACATCACTTCATCTGAGATCATTTATCCCCAGGATGACTCGAGTCTGGAACACATTCGTACACCTTTATGATGTCAACGAGATAAAGTCAGTTGATCAAATGAAAATGCTGGCCCACAGATGGTCCACAGCTGGCCCACAGATGGTCCACAGCTGGCCCACAGATGGCTCCAACTTCATCCTGTTCCATACTTGTATGTTTCATAATAATAAAAATGCTTTCAAATGAGCTGATGTATGTAACCTTGACAAACCCCGTGTAAAAGAGAGAGAGAGAGAGAGAGAGAGAGAGAGAGAGAGAGAGAGAGAGAGAGAGAGAGAGAGAGAGAGAGAGTAACGAGTATAAATACATTTTAAACAATCATTTATATACAGAAGAAAACATTTCCAATTTGCGATAACTTTTAACTCAGAAACTTAGGAACATGATCCACCACTTTTCTCCTTTTCCTGTTCTCTTCCTCCTTTTTAACTTCTTTTACCTCCTTCCTTCCTTCCTTCCTTCCTTTTCTCCCCTGCATCTAGCTCTTATTTAAAATTTACACATGCACCAGATATTTACCTGATTTACAATAGCCTCAATACGTAAATGTCTAATTTACAACGCTGTTGGAACACTTCAAACTTAATAGATATACAAATTAACCAATCACGCCGATTTGTTGGATACAAATCTGTAAATCGAGTTAGATGGCGCCAGAAACTCAACAAAATTCAGAAATGTTTCAGGGAGGAGGAACTGTTATACCGCAAGACGGGCAGCCCGTAAAACGTTCTACCTCTCTGGAAAAATAAAATCGTCCCATAAGGGAATTTACAGTTTTATGGCCGACTGGAAGTTGGGAATTTCCCAATGATAGTTTAAAATACTAAAAAAAAAAAAATAAGATAATTTATTTCGTAAAAAATATTGAAATTATGGAAAGTTTTATTTTTTTAAAAGGTAATAAGTACATAGATTTTTTAGACATTAATTAACAAATAAATAAAATCAATGAATTTATTTATTTATGGAAGAAAATACAATAAAACGGTGTATTGTAAATATGAAAATAAATAATTATTAATTATTATTATTTTTTAAATTACTAATTAAAAATGAATTAAAAATTATTAATTTTAAAATTACTAATTACAAATTATTAGTTTAGTTCTAAAATTTAAGAAAAATCTCGAAAGGCCTCTGACAAAATCAATCAATGGCTGAACTACAAAATGTCATTACCGATGAATATTGTTTTTGTGTGTTTGAAAGAAAATAGAAACAGTGGGTTGAAGGGGCGAAATGTGGTGGTGGTGGTTCACTTTATCGAGTGGGGTACCCCAAGGATCAGCACTTGCCCTGGAAGAGCTTCTACCGAGACACCGTTTCGATCCATGTAAAGTTTCACCCAGTTTCGCCTTGGTAAAGCTCCCCACACTGAGCGAAACGTTCTCCCAATAAAGTCTCTTCATACTTTACAATGGAAACGCGTTGTAACCCCCCTCCCCCCCCGGAAAAAATCTTATGTCAAACCAATTTATTCCCACCAGGAAAAAAATATTTGCTACGTGAATTTATTTCCCGTTCTTCAGATCTTATGCAAAGTAGGAAATTAAAAGGGATTTAAACCCCAGGGAAAACCATTTAGATAAATTGAACCATTAGAGAGATAAATGGAATTTACCTTCAACAAATGGTTCGTAACGACAATTAACGAACGTGGAATAATGTTGGATAATTGGGATAATTTTTATTATTCGTGTTAGAGATTATAGATTATCCAGGAAATCCAGTAGGAAATAGATTATGGTATGAATTATAGTTTTCGTGTTAGAGGTTATAGATTATCCAGGAATCCAAGAGGGAAAAAAGCCCTCTGGGGGATTATAAATTGTTAATAAATTATTTAGAAAGGCCTGGAGGTATTTGTGAATGAGGGGACAATAATTTTGAATGAGGTGGATATACAATTATAGATAATTGAGGAATAATTAAGTGAGGAGGGTTATTTAGAGTAATCAAAAGAGCTCTTGGAATTATCTGAGAGCGATTGTAAATGCTTAGAAAATTATTAAGAGTTACGCTGAATAAATATATATATATATATATATATATATATATATATATATATATATATATATATATATATATATATATATATATATATATTACAAGAAACTTATTGACAAATAAATAATGACTAACTAGGCATAACAAATAGACAGACGCAAATGGGTAATTAAAATAGTATTTGTTAAGTCTTTTCTTGTTATCTCTATTCCTTAATTTACCGTTGTCTTTCTGACTGTCTTTGTCTCTCTTTCTCTATTTCTTGTGTCATCGATTTTGTGTGTCCGTCAGTTTGTGTGTCTCTTATGTATCCTTGTCTGCGTATCATTCTGCGTCTGTCTCTGTCTGTCTATTGCGTCTTATAGAGAATTTCCCCGTCTTTGTGTCTCCCAGTATCTCTCCTTTCTTGGGGGGGGGGGGAGGGGTAGAGACTGCAGAGAGATACTGGTCGTTGCATGTTCTATAATCGAGAGAGATCTTTTACAATTCTTAGAAAAGCTAAAATCAATATATTTTCTTTTTTTAAGTACGAGGAGAATGGACAGAAGAGGTTATCCTAGAGATAGTTCTCAGTTCTCTCTCTCTCTCTTGTTAGTGTTGTCGTTGCTGTATTTGTTGTTTTTGTGTTATATTTGTTGTTATTGTTGTATTTTTGTTGTATTGGTGTTGTATTTGTTGTTGCATTATCTGTTGTATTTATTATTGCTGCATTTGTTGTTGTATTTCTCGCTGTATTTGTTGTTGATATCTCTGTTGCTGCTTATTTTCTTCTTTCTTATTAATCTCTCTCTCTCTCTCCTGTCTCTCTCTCTCTCTCTCTCTCTCTCTCACTCTACTAGCAGCCCCAGCAAGCAGCAGCAGTAGCGTGGACAGTGACCGTCCAGAGCATAACAGAGACAGTAGCGATAATCTATATCTATTGTAGTTACACCTGAATACGACACCAAAACACAGGCAATGTAAATGTGTTTGTAATACCTCACACACACACACACGTGGGGGCCAGGAGTTTCGACCCCTGCAACCACAATTAGGTGAGTACATGTATGTGTGTGTCTCTGGCCCCTGAGGGATGTATCAGGGTCGTTTGTAGCCTCAGGGCTGTAATTAGGGAAAGTTGTTAATCATTCTTAGGACTAACTTCCCAGTAACTGCCAACTTTCTTAGAGATTAGTCTCTTTATTCACTGTTATTTCCCATTTTATTTATTTATTTTTCTCTTTGATTCCCTTGTTTGTAACTTCATCTTCCTCTATTCTGCTTCATTATATTTTCTTCTATCCTTTATATCCAATTAATGGCGCTTTCTCCCCTTCCTCTTTTCTACGTTCTTTTTTTTTCCACTCCTCTATCCCCATTGTTCTACCCTTCTCTTTTCCACCAGTTTCTTTTGTAAGTCCTTCCCTTTCTTCTATATCCTTTTATCTTCATTTTTGTTTATTTCCCTGTTTTATCCAGCTTTCTTTTTCCTCATTCTTTGAATTCCGCTTTTCCTTTGCTCTATAAACTCTTCTTATTCCCCTTCCCTTCCTTCCTTTATTTTCCCTGCTTCTCTTCCTTGTTTTATCACCATTCCCCTCTTTTTCCTATTCTATCGACTCCCTACAGGTCTTAAAAGTCATATCTCTGCACCACCCTCAACACCAACAACACCACCCAAAACACCACCCACATCAACAACACCACCTACAACACCACCCACAACATCAACAACACCATCTACAACACCACCCACAACACCACCCACAACACCACCCACATCAGCAACACCACCCACATCAGCAACACCACCCACAACACCACCCACAACATCAACAACACCACCCACAACACCACCCACAACACCCACAACACCACCCACAACACCACCCACATCAACACCGCCCTCAAGGTGTTGGATCACGGTCACGACTGGCTATCTTTAGTATAAGAGACCATCTTAATAGGCTTTTTGTAAATTATAACCAGGAGACAATATTCGACAAAATAATAATGTAATATATTTAATATTAACGAGTCTTAAAAGAAGTAACATAAATACCCTCTCTATTGTTGAACAATACAGAATAGTACTCTTTGAGTACGATAGTACTAAACGTCATAAGATTATAATATAATTTATGAACACTTAGTTAAAGTAACATTTCCATTGTCACGAGTGGTAATTAACCATATATACCCAGAGGGTTCAATCATTGACGGAAATATCTCACTATAGGTTGACTCTATATACGTACAAGACTAAATTGTACATCAGTCCTGGAATAATCACTGTCTTCGGGTACGATAATCCACCAAGTAAGAAGCTAACCTAGAGATAGAGACATTTATCGAAACATAACATACAAAACACACAGCTGAGATCTTCAATAGAATCTCTATAAGAGTCCTAATACTCCCTTCATTCCGAATATAAGTTCGGCTCAATTCAAATCAAGACTACGGTAATACGTGGAGGTCACAGTTAAGTCCACTGATTGACTTGATAACGTCAGAAAGACTCGCAACCTTAGTAGATATCGAAATCTCTAAGTCCAGCACTTGAGTCTAACCTAACTTGGAGGAGAAGATGTTTGCAAGGCTAGAGGTAGGCTGGTACTCAGGCAACGCCTCGAAGTCAGACGTCACCTTGGTTCATGAGACACCTACCAGAGATACCGATTGACTCTAACTATCTTATGGTAGTTAGCACAGCAGTTCCCGACTTAATTCAATAAAACACATCCTACCTATATACATAGATAAATAATATAAGGTCAGATAATATTATAAAGCAATATATCTTTATTTTAGCTACTAATAATATAATATTAAGTGAAAAGGGAAATTATATATATACAATGATAGCAAATACACCTTGGGTCCCATGCAAGGGACGCAGCAACCACCCACATCACCACCCACATCACCCACAACACCACCCACAACACCACCAACACCACCCACAACACCATCCACAACATTACCATCAACACCGCCAACAACACCACTCACAGAACCACCCACAACACCAATAACAACATTACCAACAACACCACCAATACCACCCACACCACCCACAACAACACCACCAACAACACCACCCACAACATCACCCACAACACCACCCACAACACCACCAACAACACCACCCACAACACCACCCACAACACCACCCACAACACCACCAACAACACCACCAACAGCACCACCCACAGCACCACCCACAACACCAACAACACCACCCACAGCACCACCCACAACACCACCCACAACACCACCCACAACACCACCCACAACACCACCCACAGCAACACTCCAGGTGAGGGTTGAATCACTGTAGCAGTATCGACCCTCACCTCTGTACCGACGGTACAGGTCGACGGCACAGGTCGATAGTACAGGTCGATAGTACAGGTCGACGATAGGTCCGATAGCCCTGTACGATCGTTAACAGGTCACAGCAAGGCATAGAAGGTCGAGTATCGAGCCTCGACATCAGCACAAATAACTAACTCGGAGTTAACAATGCTACTACAAGGAATAAATACAAAATAATAATCACCACACTAAATCAATATAATAATAATAATAATAATAATAATAATAATAATAATAATAATAATAATAATAATAATAATAATAATAATAATAATAATTATCACACTCTAAGTAAAATAATAATAATAATAATAATAATAATAATAATAATAATAATAATAATAATAATAATAATAATAATAATAATAATAATTATAATACTAATAATAATAATTATAATACTAATAATAATAATAAATTACAACATTTTAAAACATTCCTCTAAATGAGTCAAAAAATGTGTAGAGGGTACATAAAATGATGCATTCCCCCTATTTTTTTTTGTAAATTCGTTACAAAAAACGAGGATGAAATCTATAAGTTCAGATACTTTCATTACTAATAAATTTTTCTCCTTACCACATATAATCACAATTCTTAGTGAGAAAAAAATGGAAATTTCGTAATTCTCTGACAAGGAAGAAGAGGGGAAAAAAAATTTCAAGGCTGGAACAAATTTAAAAATAATTGTTTTTTTTTTTTAAATGCTGATTTTTTTTTTATTTAAAAGTGTCGATAAAAAGTAATGGAGAGAACGCCTAAACTGTGTTGATTTTGCACTCAGAATTAACGATGGGGGCAAATTTGCATAAGTGTTCGCAGTCATCAGGTTTAGACCGGGGAAGATGTGACTAATGTTCCTCTCTTGGTGTGTGTGGGGGATAGTGTGTACCTACGACGTAACTAATTACTAATCAGGAATGCAAGGTTATTACCAATCAGAAAAGTAAGTAATTATCAGTCAGTAACGTAACTAATTACCAATCAGAAACGTAACCGATTAAATGTCAGGAATGTATCTTATTACCAATCAGGATCAATCAGGATGTATCTTATTACCAATCAAGAATGGAGCTTATTACCAATCAGGAATGTATGTTAATACCACTCAGATAGGCAGCTTATTACCAATCAAGTATGTAACAGGTTTTTACCAATCAGGTATGTAGGTTATTTGCAATCAGGAAGCCTTAGTACAAATAAGCTATCAGTATTCACAAAATGCCACTCAGATGTCGATTAATGCCAATATAGTTAATATAAACTATACGTTGATTAATGCCAATCAGATGTAACTCATACACACTGGATGTCAATTAATATTATCTGACACTTAATAAAACAATATCTCCGCATCAATCAGATATCCCTTAATGCCAATCAGATGCAAATTAGTGTATCGATCAGACCTCGAGCTGAACCGGTCGCCCAAATGGATAGTTGACGCGATAGTGTAGTCACCTGGGCTTAGTGGTACACTAATTACCATAGGTAAGACTTAATTGCTTGAAGTTAGACATGCGAAATGGTAATGACCTAAAGTTTTAACAAGTTCTAGCCCTCTGTGTAGAGTTTTTATCAAGTTCTAACCCTCTCTGTAGAGTTTTATGAAGTTCTAGCCCTTCGTGTAAAGGTTTATCAAGTTCTATAATTCTGTGTAGAGTTTATCAGGTTCTGTAATTCTGTGTAGAGTTTTATCAAATTCTATAATTTTGAGTAGAGTTTTATCAAGTTCTATAACTCCTCGTAGAACTTCGCTTTAGCTGACAGGATAAATGAACATTACCAGAGGTGAATTTGAACTCTGAACGATTTTTAGCGACGTTCCTATGACGGCTACTAAAGAACTGTTCTAAGTTCAATAAAGTTCTTTAATGTTCTATTATGTTATATGTTCTATAATGTTCTGCTAAGTTCTATAATGTTCTTTTGTGTTGTGTAATTTTCTGTAAAGTTATATTATGTTCTATAACGCACCACCGTCAACGCACCACCGTCAACGCACCACCATCAACGCACCACCATCAACGCACCACCATCAACGCACCACCATCAACGCACCACCGTCAACGCACTACTATCAACGCACCACCATCAACATATCATCTTGAGTCTGGTCCTCGTTACCGTGCACAGGTGTTCAAAATTTCAATCCGATCGGATGAGGGGTCCTCGAGTTATGAGTGAAATGAAATCGAAAAATTGGAAGAAAAAAAAGGGTAAAAAAAATCTGGCAACTTTTTCGAGGATTAATGATAATAATAACAATAACAACAACAACAACAACAACAACAACAACAACAATAATGATAATAATAATAATAATAATAATAATAATAATAATAATAATAATAATAATAATAATAATAATTAATAATAATAATAATAATAATAATGATAACAACAACAATAATAAAAATAATAATAATAATAATAATAGTAATAATAATAGTAATAATAAGAGTTATAATAATAATAATAATAATAATAATAATAATAATAATAATAATAATAATAATAATAATTATAACAACAGTAATAATAATAACAATAATAATATTAATAATAATAAAAATATCAGCTATTCGATTCTAGATCATCATAAGGGCGTAACCAACAGTATATCAAGTAATATTAAGACCTTTACCTGCACGACACGAGGCCATTCTGAGACACCACGCTATCATGCAGACATAGCCTGGATGATATGGTATCTTACTACTCAGGCCTGTAAGATAGGCTGATATCATACATACACAACTCTAAGCGTGATTTAAAATCCTTCTGGCCAACACGATATCAGTTCACGTTACTTAATCCCCAACACAATATCAGGTGTTGATTAAGGGATTTATCTTCAATATGGCGAATCGTTAATCCAAATGTCGTATTGCGTGATACCGAAGAAGCATTAACCGGGGGCAACATTTCGCTCTGTATAGAACGCTGTGCTGAGCGAAACGTTCTCCCAGCCTACGTTTCTTCTTCATTACGAAATCACGTTAAGAATTTAACATATCTGACAACGAACTGTGCTGATTATTTCGTGTCATAAATCACGTTCAACGTAATTCCTGTCGCATATCACAAAAGTAATTTTTATTAATGTTAGATCATAGCGTCATTACTAAGTAAATTATCTGGTTAATGAAGCGATGAATATATAAATGTTTATACATAACAGGTGACGTCCAAATTGGCGTGTGTATTAAAATTATTTAGATATCTTTTTTGTGGGAAAAATATGTATATATCGTAACTGTGGAGTGTGTGTGTGTGTTTGTGTGATGGCCATATAATGTTTTCTATATTTCTTGTTTTGGTCTCATGTGTATCGTCTGGGTATCTCTGTTTATACATTGAGATACCCAGATGTTGCATGTGTGTCTAATTCTATAACTTCTATGCCTTGTTGTCTCCTATTCTTTCTTCCCCTACTTCTCATCCTCCTCTACTTCCCCCCTTCTATTCCTCATCGTTTTGATCTAATTACTGCTCTTACAAAGGACGAATGATATCACAGCATCCCACTTGCAACACTCACGATATCACAGCATCCCACTTGCAACACTCACGATATCACAGCATCCCACTTGCAACACTCACGATATCACAGCATCCCACTTGCAACACTCACGATATCACAGCATCCCACTTGCAACACTCACGATATCACAGCATCCCACTTGCAACACTCACGATATCACAGCATCCCACTTGCAACACTCACGATATCACAGTATCCCACTTGCAACACTCATGATATCATCCCATTAAAATAAAAATATATCGTGCAATGTAAAAATACTCAAAATTGACATGAAATCTAATAAATTAAAATACATTTAAAAGGACTCCTTTGAAAAAAATTATTCCACGAGGAACAGGTTAGAAGATAAATATATTTTCAATTTCCCAGGCAGGATAACTCTCTCTGCAGGATATTTTAATAGCACTCAAATTAATGTCACTTTAACACGCAAGAACCACTGGCTCGCCCACAGGTGCCAAAAAAATGGGTAGGCCTGACATATTTTTAAGTAGGAGCGATTTTGACAGCTCTCCTGTAATTCTTAGAGGATTGTAAGAGACTTTTAATTACAGTAGAAGGGGCAAAAATAAATAAATAAATAAATAAAACTGTGAAATATTAAAAGTTCGCCTTTTTTATGGCGTTTTTAAGTTTGGCAAATTTACTGAACTCTTAAATGCCATATTTTAGTTTGGTTTTATTTCAGTAACGACATAATGATGATGCAGAGTGATGACGATATAATAATTAGGATGATGATGATGATTAGGATGATGTTGCAATGGTGGTGGTCAAATGAGAGGATAGTGAATCAAGTGACGTCATCCTTCCTCTGTTCTTTTGGTTGATGGTGACACAGATATCTGAAGAATTTCTTTTATATTTTGAGTGTGTACTCACCTAGTTGTGGTTGCAGGGGTTAGGTCACAGCTCCTGTGTGTGTGTGTGTGTGTTCCTTTAATTATAGCAAGAAGAATATTGATAAGTGAAAAACTTGATATTTGCAGACTTAAAGTGCGAGTAACTGAAACGCGGGTGGCAGACGCCGTAGAGTGTATCAACACCTCTGAGACGACTGTACACTCACTCACCAGGCATCCACGCACCAAACGCCTGCATTCACGCACGTGCACTCACGCACATACACTCAATCAGAACCTTCGCTCACGCAACAGACACATGCATAGTTGGTACTCATCTTTGACGGCCTCCATTAGTGTCGCTTCAATGGATTTTCGTTCACTTGAATCTTCAGTTTTGTGGTTGATATTATCTCCATCCCAGCTGACTGTGTGGTTCGATTTTTTAATATTTTCGAACAGTGGAGAACCTTCTTGAACCTTGTGAATCAGATCGATGGTACACAATTACCCGAGTACCAGTATCCGGGTACTCAGTATATGAAAGAGATACAATTTGCAGTTTAAGAAATTTTTGGTGACGATGTTTCGTCCACCAGGGACTTCATCGGGTCCCTGGTGGGCGAAACGTCTTCTCAGTATACGCCCTAAAGTGTAAGTGGTCCATGTTGGACCGAAACGTCGTCGTAAGTTTTTCTCTCCTATATATGGGTTATTTGTGTTGTTCCAGTCAGGGTTTACCTGGCGTTTACCTGGAGAGAGTTTCGGGGTTCAACGCCCCCCGCGGCTCAGTCTGAGACCAGGCCTCATGGTGGATCAGGATCTGATCAACCAGGCTGTTGCTGCCTTTTTGTTCTTTACTGAATATTGTGTCTCGTACACACACTTGACGGTATATTCCGCATCTAACATTATCTGAATCTCTGCTAAGTACCGGGACTTGGTACACTCCTTGTGTGTTTCTTCTGATGTTTTCTGATTCTTAGACAAATACAGTGGTACCCCGGATTTCGTCAATAATCCTTTCCAGAATGCTGTTCGAGTGCCGTTACCGAACGAATTTGTTCCCATAAGGACGAATGTAAATTAATTAGTTCGTTTCGGACTCCCAAAAATACACTTACAAAAGCACTTAAAAAAATACACTTACATAATTGTTCGAGTTGGGAGCTGTACGAAATCCGGGGTACCACTGTAATTACTTCAAAATATATCGTAATGACCTTACATGAATTAGCAGGAAAACGAGAATTAAGAGACACAAAGGATGGAGAAGAGAGGAGGAAGCAGGAGGTGTATGCCTGCGGAACGGATATATATATATATATATATATATATTTCACTCTAATGAGGAGCTTTTGAGGTCGACTGAGTTCTTGCACATTTAACTGAGATTATATATGAAAAGATCGCAATTTGGTTTGAAAATAATCAGGGTTAGATGAATGTATGAGTTGATTAATAAATTAACGCGTGGATGAATAGATGTACGAACCAATAGACGGACGAATAAATGGATAAATAAATAGAAGGTAGGATGAATAGAAGAGTACATGAATTGGACAATATATGAATTGAAACGGAAATAGATGATTACTTGAATATATTGTTGAATAAATGTATGAGTAATAGATAGATGACAACAAGGGTGTTGAAATGGATGAATAGACGTATGGAAGAAACGATAGACGAATAGATGGGAAGTATAATTTTTCTTCCAGGATAAGTTCCGCCTCTCCTTGGTGATATAATTATAATTTTTTTTCCAGGAGAACCTCCGTCTATCCTAGGTGATTAAAGTATGTTTTTTCCAGGAGAACCTCCGTCTATCCTAGGTGATCAAATTATTTTTTTCCCCAGGAGAACCTCGGCCTATCCTACGTGATCTAAGAATATTTTTTTTCCAGGAGAACCTCCGCCTCTCTCTGATCTAAGTATAATTTTTTTCCAGGAGAACCTCCGCCTCTCCTGGTGATCTAAGAACATTTTTTTTCCCATAAGGACCTCCGCCTCTCCTACGTGATCTAAGCATATTTTTTCCCCCAGGAGGACCTCCGCCTCTCATCGGTGGTCTTGCATCGCTCTCTGACGTGGGACTGAAGGACCAATCACCACCGTCATCTCACCTGGAAAAAGAAATTGCCGAATGAATCTTGGATAAAACGAGTTTTGGCAGGTGGAATGATGAGAGAGAGAGAGAGAGAGCGCAGAGAGAGAGAGAGAGAGAGAGAGAGAGAGAGAGAGAGAGAGAGAGAGAGAGAGAGAGAGAGAGAGCGAGAGAGAGAGAGAGAGAGAGAGAGAGAGAGAGAGAGAGAGAGAGAGAGAGAGAGAGAGAGAGAGAGAGAGAGAGAAACAAAACAAAGAGAGAAAGAGTCTGTTTCTTCTTTTACCCAAAAGAAAAAATACTTTTTCTTGGAGATAATTCAGTAAATGTTATAAAAAATTTAAGAGCTCTATATTATAGTGGTAAATATTTTACCCCTAAAATGTCTTTAGAGTTGATGGTTCTTCCTTAATTAGTGTCTTCCTTAATTAGTGTCTTCTTCAATTACTTTCTTCCTTAATTACTATCTTCTTTGGTTACTGTCTTCCTTAATTAGTGTCTTCTTTAATTACTGTCTTCCTTAGTAATTGTCTTTCTTAATTACTGTTTTCTTTTAATCATTGTCTTTTTTTTAATTACTGTCTTCCTTAATAATTGTCTTCCTTAATTACTGTCTTCTTTAAATTCCTTAATTAATGTCTTCCTTAATTACTTTCTTCCTTAATAATTGTCTTTCTTAATTACTGTTTTCCTTAATCATTGTCTTTCTTAATTAATGTCTTCCTTAATTAGTCTTAATTACTATCTTCCTTGATTACTGTCTTTCTTAATTAGTGTCTTTCTTAATTAGTGTCTTTCTTAATTGCTATCTTTCTTGATTACTGTCTTCCTTAATTACTTTCTTCCTTGATTACTTTCTTCCTTAATTACTTTCTTCCTTAATTACTGTCTTCCTTAATTAGTGTCTTCTTCAATTACTTTCTTCCTTAATTACTATCTTCTTTGAACACTGTCTTCCTTAATTAGTGTCTTCTTCAATTACTTTCTTCCTTAATTACTATCTTCTTTGAACACTGTCTTCCTTAATTACAGTCTTCCTTAATTACTGTCTTTCTTAATTACAGTCTTCCTTAATTACTGTCTTCCTTAATTACTGTCTGTCTTAATTGCGGTCTTACATCCCGTATTTTGTCGTATTTAACTTACATTCCGTATTTTCTCGTATTTAGTTTACGTCCCGTAGTTTTCTCGTATTTAATTTAGGTCCCGTATTTATTAAATATCGTAACTTCTGATGCTATACTTTTATCTTTAATATTTTTCTATAATCTACTTTCATTTCCACTACTACTACTACTAACAATAATAATAATAGTAATAATTCTAATACTGATACTAATAATAATAGAAATAATAACGATGATAATAATAATAATAATAATAATAATAATAATAATAATAATAATAATAATAATAATAAAAATAATAATAAAAAAAGAGCATCAACAATATTTCTTTTGTTTAAAACTTTTTTTAGTTTTTTCCTTTATTAGTAAAACATTTTTCTTACTACTTTAAACGTGAAATAAATATTTTGCTTCACATTCTCTTTATTATTTATTTATTGTCTTTTATGTTTGTTTCGTATTCGGTATTTTTTCTTCTTTTTTGTTTTCCCTAATCGTTTGTTATCTCCGCTTAATTTTCATTTGTTGTTCTCTCTCTCTCTCTCTCTCTCTCTCTCTCTCTCTCTCTCTCTCTCTCTCTCTCTCTCTCTCTCTCTCCTTATCTTCCACACTTTCCTCTTCCCCTTCTGTTTCTTTCCACATATTTACCACTCCAGCTTAACAATTATTTTTGTACTCCAATTTCTCTCTCTCTCTCTCTCTCTCTCTCTCTCTCTCTCTCTCTCTCTCTCTCTCTCTCTCTCTCTCTCTCTCTCGCTCTCTCTCTCTCTCTCTCTCTCTCTCTCTCTCTCTCTCTCTCTCTCTCTCTCTCTCTCTCTCTCTCTCCTCTCTCTCTCCTCCTCTCTCTCTCTCTCTCTCTCTCTCTCTCTCTCTCTCTCTCTCTCTCTCTCTCTCTCTCTCTCTCCTCTCTCTCTCTCTCTTCACAGCTCCTGGCCCCGCCTCTTCGCTAGTAGCTGCTAGCATGTGTTTGTGTACTCACCTATGTGGTTGCAGGGGTCGAGTCACAGCTCCTGGCCCCGCCTCTTTGCTAGTAGCAGCTAGCTGTGTGTATGTGTTTGTGTGTGTACAAAAACAGAAACAAGAACAGAACGCACTTTAATTACTCTAAAATATCATAAACACTAAAAGAAAGCTCTGAATTACAAACACAAAACAAAAACATTAAGAAAAACACGACACAAAAGCAAAAACAAGTAATTGCAAGAGAAAGGGGAGAATGCAGTTTCTCGGGTTCTCTTCTTGGTCTTTAAAAGAGGTAAAGGGGAAGTGAAAGAGGGGATCAGAGGGGTAAAGAATCGTTCCTCTCTCTCCCACAAAACAATTAGTGACTCGGGCAACCATGATTAAGGCACGAGAGGGGAGAGAGAAGGGAGAGAGAGAGAGAGAGAGAGAGAGAGAGAGAGAGAGAGAGAGAGAGAGAGAGAGAGAGAGAGAGGTTTAACCCCACTTAAAACAGGTCCTCTTCAACAAACAATCACTTAACACACAACCGGATACCATTAACCGCATATTAAACCTGAGTAAAACCAGGATTTCATGCCACGAAATGAATTTTTTTAATTGGAGAGAAATGAAAGCGAGGCGACCGTAATGACCATTCTCACTAACACGACTTTTCTAATGTTGTTTCCCAAGCTTTTAAACACACACACACACACACACACACACACACACACACACACACACACACACACACACACACACACACAGGAGGGTTAGGGGAGACATGATAACGACATATAAAATACTGCGAGGAATAGATAAGGTGGACAGAGACAAGATTTTCAGAGAGGGGACACAGAAACAAGGGGTCACAATTGGAAGTTGAAGACTCCTATGAGTCAAAGGGATGTTAGGAAGTATTTCTTCAGTCATAGAGTTGTCAGGAAGTGGAATAGCCTAGAAAGTGACGTAGTGGAGGCAGGAACCATACATAGTTTTAAGACGAGGTTTGATAAAGCTCATGGAGCAGTGAGAGAGAGGACCTAGTAGCAATCAGTGAAGAGGCGGGGCCAGGAGCTATGAATCGACCCCTGCAACCACAAATAGGTGAGTACACACACAAAGGAAGGCTTTAGAACAAAATACAATCTATAGAATTCCAAAAACTAGATAAGTAATAGGACCCAGGGGTAGACAGTACACCTAACCTATCTCTTCATATGTAATGCTAGCAAAATCAACCAAACATACGGCTGGCAAATGAAGGAAATGTCATTAGAAATTAAATAAGATTTTGTTCAAGGCTCAGTTCTCCCCGTTGGTAAAGTAATCCTCGAGTACACAGCACCAGCACAGAGCCAGTATTAGTTCAATTTCTAGGATCAATTTTTTTTACTTCAATTTCTTGGATCAGGAGCTCTTCACCAGCCTGAGAGGAGCACCTTCCTCCCTGGACGATAGGGAGACGAGGATGACAGGGAGACGAGGAGACCAGGTATAACTGATTGGAGAATGGGATGAAAAAGGTTGTTGGTGTGTGTGTGAATGTTAGGAAGGACGCATAGATGTCTGTGGTTTAAAATGCTTGGATGTCTGTGGTTCAGGTCGCTGGATGTCTGTGGTTTAGGTTGCTGGATGTCTACGGTTTAGGTCGCTGGATGTCTGTGGTTTAGGTTGCTGGATGTCTGTGGTTTAGGTTGCTTGATGTCTGTGGTTTAGTTTGCTGGATGTCTGTGGTTTAGGTTGCTTGATGTCTGTGGTTTAGGTTGCTGGATGTCTGTGGTTTAGGATGCTGGATGTCTGTGGTTTAGGTCGCTGGATGTCTGTGGTTTAGGTCGCTGGATGTCTGTGGTTTAGGTCGCTGGATGTCTGTGGTTTAGGTTGCTGGATGTCTGTGGTTTAGGTCGCTGGATGTCTGTGGTTTAGGTAGCTGTATGTCTGTGGTTTAGGTCGCTGGATGTTTGTGGTTTAGGTCGCTGGATGTCTGTGGTTCAGGTCGCTGGATGTCTGTGGTTCAGGTCGCTGGATGTCTGTGGTTTAGGTCGCTGGATGTCTACGGTTTAGGTCGCTGGATGTCTGTGGTTTAGGTCGCTGGATGTCTGTGGTTTAGGTCGCTGGATGTCTGTGGTTTAGGTCGCTGGATGTCTGTGGTTTAGGTAGCTGGATGTCTGTGGTTTAGGTCGCTGGATGTCTGGTTTAGGTCGCTGGATGTCTGTGGTTTAGGTCGCTGGATGTCTGTGGTTTAGGTCGCTGGATGTCTTGGTTTAGGTCGCTGGATGTCTTGGTTTAGGTCGCTGGATGTCTGTGGTTTAGGTTGCTGGATGTCTGTGGTTTAGGTCGCTGGATGTCTGTGGTTAGGTTTGCTGGATGTCTGTGGTTTAGGTCGCTGGATGTCTGTGGTTAGGTGCTGGATGTCTGTGGTTTAGGTCGCTGGATGTCTGTGGTTTAGGTGCTGATGTCTGTGGTTTAGGTCGCTGGATGTCTGTGGTTTAGGTCGCTGGATGTCTGTGGTTTAGGTCGCTGGATGTCTGTGGTTTAGGTCGCTGGATGTCTGTGGTTTAGGTCGCTGGATGTCTGTGGTTTAGGTCGCTGGATGTCTGTGGTTTAGGTCGCTGGATGTCTGTGGTTTAGGTCGCTGGATGTCTGTGGTTTAGGTCGCTGGATGTCTGTGGTTTAGGTCGCTGGATGTCTGTGGTTAGGTCGCTGGATGTCTGTGGTTTAGGTCGCTGGATGTCTGTGGTTTAGGTCGCTGGATGTCTGTGGTTTAGGTCGCTGGATGTCTGTGGTTTAGGTCGCTGGATGTCTGTGGTTTAGGTCGCTGGATGTCTGTGGTTTAGGTCGCTGGATGTCTGTGGTTTAGGTCGCTGGATGTCTGTGGTTCAGGTCGCTGGATGTCTGTGGTTTAGGTCGCTGGATGTCTGCGGTTTAGGTCGCTGGATGTCTGTGGTTTAGGTCGCTGGATGTCTGTGGTTTAGGTCGCTGGATGTCTGGTTTAGGTCGCTGGATGTCTGTGGTTTAGGTCGCTGGATGTCTGTGGTTTAGGTTGCTGGATGTCTGTGGTTTAGGTCGCTGGATGTCTGTGGTTTAGGTAGCTGGATGTCTGTGGTTTAGGTCGCTGGATGTCTGTGGTTTAGGTCGCTGGATGTCTGTGGTTTAGGTCGCTGGATGTCTGTGGTTTAGGTCGCTGGATGTCTGTGGTTTAGGTCGCTGGATGTCTGTGGTTTAGGTCGCTGGATGTCTGTGGTTTAGGTCGCTGGATGTCTGTGGTTTAGGTCGCTGGATGTCTGTGGTTTAGGTCGCTGGATGTCTGTGGTTTAGGTCGCTGGATGTCTGTGGTTTAGGTCGCTGGATGTCTGTGGTTTAGGTCGCTGGATGTCTGTGGTTTAGGTGCTGGATGTCTGTGGTTTAGGTCGCTGGATGTCTGTGGTTTAGGTCGCTGGATGTCTGTGGTTTAGGTCGCTGGATGTCTGTGGTTTAGGTCGCTGGATGTCTGTGGTTTAGGTCGCTGGATGTCTGTGGTTTAGGTCGCTGGATGTCTGTGGTTTAGGTCGCTGGATGTCTGTGGTTTAGGTCGCTGGATGTCTGTGGTTTAGGTCGCTGGATGTCTGTGGTTTAGGTCGCTGGATGTCTGTGGTTTAGGTCGCTGGATGTCTGGGTTTAGGTCTGGATGTCTGGCAAATTGAGAACTTTAATAGGTCACTTGACTCTGATTATCTGCACTTTTGTATCTGTTCTTTGTGTTATCCTCTTTATTTCAGTCTGTTATCGTGCTGGGTCCTCTCTCCTTTACCTTTCTTATGCATCTAGACTTTTTTCACTGATATCATGTGTATTCCCAGAATAAACATGATATCAAAATATTACTCAGAATGAGAGAGAATGTCACCGTCTTAATGCTACCTGCTGCCTTTATCTCTCTTAGGGTCTCTGGATCACCTAGGATCACCCACTCATTGTGGACTGTGAGTGTGGACGTTTTTGTGTGTGTGTGTGTACTCATCTAGTTGTGGTTGCAGGGGTCGATTCATAGCTCCTGTGTGTGTGTGTGTATGTGCCAGCCTTCAATAAACTTCTGTCCGGCAGCTCAATGCTGTTGGGAGAGTATTGTCTGCACGACTAGGAAGTCTGGTCTGTCTACCAGACGTGAAGTCCCCCTCACTACTTGTCTACAAAGCCTCGATCTCTCACCACTCACGACTATCAAATACAGAGAAGGAATCTCACTGACTCACAGATTCGACAGCTGCCTCACCATGCCTCTGCTACTTCCATTCTCAACAACACTCCAGATGCATTTTTTCTCCCCTCTCATACCTTGCTGGAGGTCACGACTCCCTAAGGTGTGTTGAAATAAATCTAGTTGGATTAATCTTATTAGAACCACCTGGCTGAGTGGCTGGCACACTGGCTGTGACACATTTACAGCTGAACAAGAAAAGCAAGATATCAGAGCCTGAAGCTGGTCGCTACTTATGCTATGGGAGAGACCGTGCCATCATGGGAGGCTGACCGACTGTACATGTCACCATGGGTGCTGTATGAGGGAACGGAGAGACTGTAATCCCATGTGTACACGCACACACACACACGCACACACACGCACACGCACACACACACACACACACACACACACACACACACACCACACCCACACATTAAACTATAGACCTGTGTCACTGACGTGTATAGTATGCAAAGTCATGGAGAAGATCGTCAGGAGGAGAGTGGTGGAGCACCTAGAAAGACACAAGCTTATAAACGACAACCAGCACGGTTTCAGTTTTATGACAAGGTAACATAAATAAGACACGAGAGAGAGGGGTGGATAGACTGCATTTTCTTGGACTGCAAGAAGGCGTTCGACACAGTTCCTCACAAGAGGTTAATACAAAAGCTAGAGGATCAGGCACACGTAACAGGAAAGGCACTGCAATGGATCAGAGAATATCTGAGAGGGAGGCAACAACGAGTCATGGTACGTGTCGAGGTGTCAGAGTGGGCACCTGTGACGAGTGGGGTTCCACAAGGGTCAGTCCTAGGACCTGTACTGTTTTTGGTATATGTGAATGACATAACAGAAGGGATAGACTCAGAAGTGTTCCTGTTTGCAGATGATGTGAAGTTAATGAGAAGAATTGAATCAGTCGAGGATCAGGCAGGACTACAAAGAGACCTGGACAGGCTACAAGCCTGGTCCAGTAACTGGCTCCTAGAATTTAACCCTGCCAAATGTAAAGTCATGAAGATCGGGGAAGGGCAAAGAAGACCGCAGACAGAGTATAGTCTAGGTGGCCAAAGACTGCAAACCTCACTCAAGAAAAAAGATCTTGGGGTGAGTATAATAACGAGCACATCTCCTGAGGCACACATCAATCAGATAACTGCTGCAGCATACGGGCGGCTGGCAAACCTAAGAATAGCATTCCAATACCTCACTAAGGAATCATTCAAGACTCTGTACACCATATACGTCAGGCCCATACTTGAGTATGCAGCACCAGTTTGGAACCCACACCTGGTCAAGCACGTCAAGAAATTAGAGAAAGTGCAGAGGTTTGCAACAAGACTAGTCCCAGAGCTAAGGGGTTTGTCCTACGAAGAAAGGTTAAGGGAAATCGGCCTGACGACACTAGAGGACAGGAGGGTTAGGGGAGACATGATAACGACATATAAAATACTGCGAGGAATAGATAAGGTGGACAGAGAC
>WNWK01002556.1:112500-125000 GCA_009830355.1 Cherax destructor | reverse complement strand
AGATTTAACGACCTGTAAATTGAGAAATAGCGAGATCTTAAAGGAGAAAAAGAGATAATTAGAGATAAAGAAAAATAAAACAATTGAAAGAGGAATAAATGAAAGCTTCATAATAGAAGACTCTTAATAGGTAACTTGAAATTTACTGATAATGGTAAAACCAATTTACCGAAATGGGGAGGTGTTTAAATGGGTAGGGAATGGGAGAGGGGTGGATAGGGGAAGGAAATGGAGGGATAGGCGAGAATAGGGAATTAAGGGGAAGGACGGGGTGGGAAGGCTGGGGGGGTTTAGAGGATGGGGAGGGGTGATGGGGGTGGGGTGAGGTTTGAAGGGGAAGAGCTTTAAAGCGTTGGGGAAGCGAGTCCGGAAAAAAGTGGGGAGGGAAGGAGAGAGGAGTTGGACATGAGGGGAGGGGAGGGGACATGAGGGGAGCGGAAAGGGCCAACTAAATCTCTGCAGCGAGACACAGGAGCAGATGCTGAGTTCCCAGACCCACTCTCACTCTAGCTGTGTCCCCCTGACACGAGAGAGAGAGAGAAGAAGAGAGAGAGAGAGAGAAAAGAGAGAGAGAGAGAGAGAGAGAGAGAGAGAGAGAGAGAGAGAGAGAGCTAGAAATGAGCAGGTGAATATATGATGAATTCACACTTATTAACACACAACACAGAACACACACACACACACACACACACACACACACACACACATATATATGTCGTGCCGATTAGGTAAAACTTGCGATCTTGGCTTAAATAGCAACGCTCACCTTGCCATATAAGACAAGTGAAAATTTGTGTATGCAATAATTTCGCCAAAATCATTCTGAACATAACGAAAAAAATATATTTCATTGTGTTTGTTTATTATTAAATTAATGTTAACGTATCTAAAATATATTTAGTTGGGTTAGGCTAAATTAAATTGTGCTTGTTGTAATAAGGTTAGGTAGGTTTTCAAAGTTTCTCTTGGTACAAAATTATAAATTCTTACATTAACATAAATGAAAAAAATATATCTTTAAACGTATAAGAGAAAATTTTAGAAAAGACTTAATTTTAGATGAGTTCTTGCTAATTGACCAGTTTTACCTAATCGGCACGACATATATATATATATATATATATATATATATATATATATATATATATATATATATATATATTTTTTTTTTTTTCAACAAGTCGGCCGTCTCCCACCGAGGCAGGGTGACCCAAAAAGAAAGAAAATCCCCAAAAAGAAAAAAAAACTTTCATCATCATTCAACACTTTCACCACACTCATACATAATCACTGTCTTTGCAGACGAGCTCAGATACGACAGCTGAGAAAAATCCCTCCCAGCTGTCACTATCTCAGACCCCTCCTTTAAAGTGCAGGCATTGTACTTCCCATTTCCAGGACTCAAGTCCAACTAAATCAATTAACTGGTTTCCCTGAATCCCTTCACACAATGTTACCCTGCTCACACTCCAACAGATCGTCATGTCCCAAAAACCATTCGTCTCCATTCACTCCTATCTAACACGCTCACACATGCTTGCTGGAAGTCCAAGCCCTCGCCCACAAAACCTCCTTTACCCTTCCTCCAACCTTTTCTAGGACGACCCCTACCCGCCTTCCTTCCCTACAGATTTATACGCTCTCCAAGTCATTCTACTTTGATCCATTCTCTCTAAATGACCAAACCACCTCAACAACCCCTCTTCAGCCCTCTGACAAATACTTTTAGTAACTCCACACCTTCTCCTAATTTCCACATTCCGAATTTTCTGCATAATATTTACACCACACATTGCCCTTAGACAGGACATCTCCACTGCCTCCAGCCTCCTCCTCGCTGCAGCATTTGCAACCCATGCTTCACACCCATATAAGAGTGTTGGTACCACTATACTTTCGTACATTCCCTTCTTTGCCTCCATGGATAACGTTTTTTGTCTCCACAGATACCTCAATGCACCACTCACCTTTTATCCTTCATCAATTCTATGGTTAACCTCATCCTTCATAAATCCATCCGCTGACACATCAACTCCCAAATATCTGAAAACATTTACTTCTTCCATAATCCTCTCTCCAATGTGATATCCAATTTTTCTTTATTTAAATCGTTTGATACCCTCATCACCTTACTCTTATCTATGTTCACTTTCAACTTTCTACCTTTACACACTCTCCCAAACTCGTCCACTAACCTTTGCAACTTTTCTTTAGAATCTCCCATAAGCACAGTATCATCAGCAAAAAGTAACTGTGTCAACTCCCATTTTGCATTTAATTCTCCAAAATTTAATCCCACCCCTCTCCCCAACACCCTAGCATTTACTTCTTTTACAACCCCATCTATAAATATATTAAACAACCATGGTGACATCACACATCCCTGTCTAAGACCTACTTTTACCGGGAAGTAATTTCCCTCTCTCCTACACACCCTAACCTGAGCCTCACTATCCTCATAAAAACTCTTTACAGCCTTCAGTAACTTACTACCTATTCCATACACTTGCAACATTTGCCACATTGCTCCCTATCCACTCTATCATATGCCTTTTCTAAATCCATAAATGCAATAAAACTTCTCTACCTTTATCTAAATACTGTTCACATATATGCTTCACTGTAAACACTTGATCTACACATCCCCTACCCATTCTAAAGCCTCCTTGCTCATCTGCAATCCTACTCTCTGTCTTACCTCTAATTCTTTCAATAATAACCCTGCCATACACTTTACCTGGTATACTCAGTAAACTTATTCCCCTATAATTTTTACACTCTCTTTTATCCCCCTTCCCTTTATATAAAGGAACTATACATGCTCGCTGCCAATCCCTAGGTACCTTCCCTCTTTCATACATTTATTAAACAAAAATACCAACCACTCCAGCACTATATCCCCCTGCTTTTAACATTTCTGTCATGATTCCGTCAATTCCAGCTGCTTTACCCCTTTCATTCTACGTAATGCCTCACGCACCTCCCCCACACTCCATCCTGCTCTTCTTCACTCCTAAACGATGTTGTACCTCCTGGCCAGTACATGAAATTATCGCCTCCCTCTTTTCATCCACATTTAAAAGTTCCTCAAAATATTCCCGCCATCTACCCAATACCTCCAGCTCCCCATCTACTAACTCCCCTACTCTGTTTTTAACTGACAAATCCATTCGTTCCCTAGGCTTTCTTACCTTGTTTATCTCACTCCAAAAAATTTCTTGTTTTCAGCAAAATTTCTTGACAGAGCCTCTCCCGTTCTTTCATCCGCTCTTCTTTTGCACTCTCTCACCACTCTCTTCACCTTTCTTTTACTCTCCATATACTCTGCTCTTCTACTAACACTTCTGTTTTGTAAAAACCTCTCATAAGCTACCTTTTTATCTTTTATCACACCCTTTACTTCTTCATTCCACCACTCACTCCTCTTTCCTCCTGCACCCACCCTCCTATAACCACAAACTTCTGCCCCACATTCTAATACTGCATTTTTAAAACTATCCCAACTCTCTTCAACCCCCCCATTACTCATACTTGCACTAGCCCACCTTTCTGCCAATAGTTCCTTATATCTCACCCTAACTTCCTCCTCCCTTAGTTTATACACTTTTACCTCTCTCTTACTTGCTGTTGCCATTTTCTTTTTGTCCCATCTACCTTTTACTCTAACTGTAGCTACAACCAAATAATGATCTGATATATCCGTTGCCCCTCTATAAACATGTACATCCTGAAGCCTACTCATCAACCTTTTATCCAACAATACATAATCCAACAAACTACTTTCCTTACGTGCTATATCATACCTTGTATATTTATTTATCCTCTTTTTCATAAAATATGTATTACTTATTACCAAACCTCTTTCTACACATAGCTCAATTAATGGCTCCCCATTTACATTTACCCTGGCACCCCAAATTTACCTACTACTCCATCCACAACATTTTTACCCACTTTAGCATTAAGATCCCCAACCACAATTACTCTCTCACTTGGTTGAAAACTCCCACACACTCACTCAACATTTCCCAAAATCTCTCTCTCCTCTACACTTCTCTCTTCTCCAGGTGCATAAACACTTACTATAACCACTTTTCACATCCAACCTTTATTTTACTCCACATAATCCTTGAATTTATACATTTATATTCCTTCTTTACCTGCCATAACTGATTATTCAACATTATTGCCACTCCTTCTTTAGCTCTAACTCTATTTGAAACCCCTGATCTAATCCCATTTATTTCTCCCCACTGAAACTCTCCTACCCCCTTCAGCTTTGTCTCACTTAAAGCCAGGACATCCAGCTTCTTTTCATTCATAACATCTACAATCATCTCTTTCTTATCATTCGCACAACATCCACGCACATTCAAACATCCCACTTTGACGATTTTCTTCTTCTTCTTTTTAGTAAGCTATACAGGAAAAGGGGTTACTAGCCCATTGTTCCCGGCATTTTAGTTGACTTTTACAACACGCATGGCTTACGGAGGAAAGATTCTTATTCCACTTCCCCATGGATATGAAAGGGAAAAGCAATAAGAACAAGAACTATTAAGATAAAATCAAAGAAAACTCAGATGAGTGTGTATACAATAAACGTGTACATGTTTGCGTATATATATATATATATATATATATATATATATATATATAATGCACAAATACATTAACTACCTTAACACGTACATCCTGGCTGTACTTGAACAGTTACATAAATTCTGACAAATACAGCAAGGTGAGGCAATAACATAAACAAATACAGAAGTAAACAGCACACAAGCAGAAATAATAACATTCACACGAACACGGAAACGAAAATATTTGTGCAAACAGCAATTTGGGTAAACGAGGATTTTTTAAAAATGCCGTAAAACTAACTGCTGCAAATTCCTCTTTTTTTTTTTTACGACCCGGATTGTTTCCTTTGATATCTACATCCGGCTTGCATTATAGAGCAAAAATCAAGGCATCAGGGGAGCTCTTTTTATTGCAAGAGCATCAAAGAGCTGTAGTTCCCCTCTCCTCTTTAATGAACAATTGAGGGGATTAAACAGTTTATTGAGTTTTATTGGGTAATAGAGTGGGAAGATGTAGTGGGTATGTCAGGGGTACTGGACATCATATATGTCTCACTAAATCGTAATAACACAAGTGTAAACAATCCACGGAACGGGTGGGATCTGAACCCATGGCTGGTGAGTCACTCGCCATGGTTTCAAACTCCACATGTTCCGTGGTTTGGTGTGTGTGTGTGTGTGTACTCACCTAATTGTGGTTGCAGGGGTCGATACTCAGCTCCTGGCCCCGCGTATTTGTTTATAGACATTATCCTGGTAAGAAAAAAGGTAAGTCCGGGGCTCGGGCGAGGTCCATGAAATCGAGTGTGCGAAGGCAATGACAGTGATCCAGTGGGGGTGGCGGTCCATAGGGAGGTTATTACTTGTACATCTGAGGTCGAGTGAACTAGGAAGTGGCACCCAAGCTGCCTTGTTTTGACGGTGGTGTTACCCAGACAAGTGACGAGATAGTGAATGTTTCAGGTTCCAGGAGCAGCTGGTACCTAGGTTCCAGGAACCGCTGGTACCTAGGCGTTCAGAAAGGTGTTTGTCCAGCTGACCAGAGAGTTTATTAAATATGTTATTGACACCAGGGGGCGTAGTGGTATATAAGGTCTGCGAGGTTTTCCATAAATGTGTCAGATTGATGGGAATGAGTTAACAATTTTCTTTCTCCTTACTGCGTCCTTGGAAGAATTTGGCTCTGGTTAGGGAGGTTCCGACAGCGTTCGTAAGGTTCTGTGTTATGGTAGGTTCGTAAATACGTGAGAGTACATGGGATCTATGTTATGGTAGGTTCGTAGTTTCATAAGAGTACAAGAGACAGCAGAGGATTTACGAGTCTTCACTCAGCTGTGAGGATCTTCCAGTAAGTTAAGTCTACCTTCCAGCAATGTGTCTTTACTGTTCAGTATCCCTGCTTCACTTACTCTTAATGACAGTCTTATTGGCAATGTTATGTGAAGCATAGACGTATATATATATATATATATATATATATATATATATATATATATATATATATATATATATATATATATATATATATGTGTGTGTGTGTGTGTGTGTGTGAAGTCTCTTGTTGGCGAAGCGACACAATAATAAAATATTTTTTTTTTCACATTGTGTCTTTTTTTATTCTCCTTTCTTAGCTCCCTATTCTTCTTCTCTTCCTCTACCCCCTCCTCCCATCCTTCCTCAGCTCCATTCTTTTCCTGCATACTCTAATACCTTTTCTATTCCCCTCCTCTTTTTTCCTCTCTCTTCCCTTCTCTCCTCCTCCTCCTCCTCCTCTCCCTCATCATGTCCTTTACACCTACACTTTCAGGTTCATAAAAGCGTATTAACTCGGTTTATACGACTTGTCACTTTCTAGGTCCACAGTATATTTCCTCTTGAGGATCACTGCTGCGTCTTGAGGATCACTGCTGCGTCTTGAGGATCACTGCTGCGTCTTGAGGATCACTGCTGTATTTTAAAGATCACTGTTGTGTCTTAAAGATCGCTGCTGTATCTTAAAGATCACTGCTGTGTCTTAAAGATCACTGCTGTATCTTAAAGATCACTGCTGTGTATTATAGATCACTGGCATTTTCTAGAGGATCAGTGATGTGATTGAAGGATCTCTGGCTGTGACTTAAGGATCACTACAGGACTCAAAGATCCCCACTCGTACACACCACTACCACACACACACACACACACACACACACACACACAAACACACGGGGCCAGGAGCTATGAATCGACCCCTGCAACCACAACTAGGTGAGTACACACACACATCATAAGTGAAGGCTGCGGCCCGCGCCCTTAGACACTCCATATGTTCTCTCTCCTTTAAATTAAGTATGTTATCTCAGGTGTGAGCTACAGAACTCTCTCTCTCTCTCTCTCTCTCTCTCTCTCTCTCTCTCTCTCTCTCTCTCTCTCTCTCTCTCTCTCTCTCTCTCCTCTCTCCCTTTTCTGCCTCTTTTCTCTCTTTCTCCTTATTCTCTTCTCTCTCTTCTCCCTTTCCTCTCCTCCTTTATTTCTTCATCACTCTGTCATTCTCTTCTCTCTTCTCTCTCTTCTTTACTTTTCCTGTCATTCATTTCTCTTCTCACTCTTCCCTCCTCCCTTATCTTTATCTGTCCATCTAGTCTTCCTCTGTAGTACGCTCACTAGATCTTTGTTTCCCAGGTTTGTATCGGTTTGCTAGGTTTCGCTAGGATTTGCTAGGTTTCTAGGTTTCTAGGTTTGCTAGGTTTGCAGGTTTGCTAGGTTTGCTAGGTTTGCTGGGTTTGCTAGGTTTGCTAGGTTTGCTAGGTTTGCTAGGTTTGCTAGGTTTGCTAGGTTTGCTAGGTTTGCTAGGTTTGCTAGGTTTGCTAGGTTTGCTGGGTTTGCTAGGTTTGCTAGGTTTGCTAGGTTTGCTAGGTTTGCTAGGTTTGCTAGGTTTGCTAGGTTTGCTAGGTTTGCTAGGTTTGCTGGTTTGCTGGGTTTGCTAGGTTTGCTAGGTTTGCTAGGTTTGCTAGGTTTGCTAGGTTTGCTAGGTTTGCTAGGTTTGCTAGGTTTGCTAGGTTTGCTAGGTTTGCTAGGTTTGCTAGGTTTGCTAGGTTTGCTAGGTTTGCTAGGTTTGCTAGGTTTGCTAGGTTTGCTAGGTTTGCTAGGTTTGCTGGTTTGCTAGGTTTGCTAGGTTTGCTAGGTTTGCTAGGTTTGCTAGGTTGGTGCAGTATTTCAGGGATAGTTGTAAGTGTAGCGTTTTTAATATAACGAATAATGTATATAACGAATGACGTTGTAAATATAACGAATTTGTGAAGTAGAAGAGGAATAAGCAAGGAGGAAGAGGATGAGAAAAATGAAGAGAAAGAGGAAGGAAAAGAGAAAGAAGAGAAAGAGAAAGAAAAGAGGAAGAGAAAGAGGGATTGAAAGTGAAAGAGAAAGAGGAAGAGAGAGAGAAAAAGACAAGGAAGAGAAAGAGGGGATAACCGCTCTGCTACCTACGTCACTCTCAAGACTTCATGGAACGTGAGTGTTGACGTTGTGTCCCTCTTCACTAATGTCCCTCTTGATGACCTTCTCAGTTTTCTGAGGGAGTAAGCCAGTGAAGGGTCACTTCACCTCCCTATACCACTGATGTCTTCCTTGATCTTATCCGCCTTTGTGTGGACCCCAACTCTTCTTCTTTTTGACGTAAATCTTATTTTCAAACCTTCAGTGTCGCTATGGGCTCTCCTGTGTCACCCTGTTCTTGCTAACCTTCATATGGGATACTTCGATACTGTTGCACTTCCTACTTCCTTCCCTCTGGCGCCGCTATGTAGGTGACATGACTCACTAGGGCTCCAGGTCTCAAGTCTCTTCCAACCTTCTCCTTGATGACCTTAACAATTTTGCTCCTTCCATCAAGTTTAACGCTGATTGGGAATCTAATTCTTTGCTTCCTTTCCTTGATGTTCATATCCACCGCTCGGCTACAGGCTTTTCTCTTTTTTCGTGTATCGTAAGTGTATGCGCAGTGGCATGTACATTCACTCGTTTTCTTACCATTATTTCCCTGTCAAGAAAAGTGTTCTTATTTCTCTCTTTCTCCGTATTTGTGTCCCTCGATTCCTTGACTCGGAAATTTCCACTCTTCGCTGTTCGTTCTCACGTGCTAAACGGACTTTCTTCTCTCCCAAAATCTCCAGTGCCGTGAAAATATCCAGTTCTCTGCCTTCCCTATATTTCCAGTTTCCCAAATCTTAACAGCTCCCTCCGTTCCTTAGACATCAAACTCACTCTTCGCCAAACTAACATCGTTCTGTGTAATCTAGTTCGTACCTCTTCCGCTACTGATACTTCAGGAGTCTACTTCATTTCCTGCTCCTATTGTCATCTTCAATAGTTTGGAGAAACTGGCAGCTCTCTTTCAAACTTAAAGAGCACAAAAGAAGTGTTAGACTTACACCAATAACACTCTTTTCTGTCATGTTAGAGATCATAGTCATCCTACTAACTGGTCCTCTGCCAAAACTGCTTACCCTTCTTTAAGCCCTCACAGACGCCGTCTTGTTGATCCCTTGGGCACATCTTTCCTAAGATGAATCTTAGTCGTGGCTTTGTCTCTGTAGATGCCTTCCTTGTGACTTGACCTCACCTTCATTTCCTCCTCACTTTACCTCTTTTCCTTTCTTATATTTTCCATTGCCTTTTCTTTCTTATGCCCAAGTGAGTTCCGTCCAGTGAGTTTTTCCCTGTGTATTTGTCCTGCCCTCGTGGGCCATTAACTCTCTCGCTCTGCTCCTTTTATTCTCTTTTCCTCTTGTTCTTGGACTACCTCTTGTACTACTATTACTACTACTACTTCTACTACCACCACTACTTCTACAATTATACTACAACCTCATCTTGTATTCCGGTCACCGCCCCTCGTCTCGTATATATACTGGTTCCCTTTCCTTCGTGCTTCTGTGTGACTAGTTAATGGTTCAAGTTGGACCGAGACGGCGTCATTAGCTTCAGTCCTCTATGTGAGGGTTATTTGCGTATTGTGCCTTTTTATTCTTTATCGAGCTTATCTTCTAACACTTATACTGCCTATCCATCTTAAAACACCTATTTCTCCTTATCCAGCGTCTTCGGTTGCAGGTTTACTAATCCCATCTCTCTATTTTCCCTTATTACTCTTTATATCCCAACCTCTCTCTCTCTCTGTCTCGCTATCTCTCTGTCCTCTCAGTTATCACTCTTTACAGCCTCTCTGTCTCTTCATTATTACTCTTTCTTTTAAATGTAACTGCCTCTAAATTTCTCCCTTCTTCCTTATTAATTTTTATCATCTCTCTCTCTTCTCCATTCCACTTCTCTTTTAATACTCTTCCTATCTTCTCCACATAATCTTCCAGGAGTAAATATAAATATTACATAGACACTAGAAGTAATATTTCTTGCCTGAATTTTGTGAGAAATAATATAAATATTTTTGTCCCACTTTTGTACTCTGCGTATTTTATAAAATTCTGCTTCAATAAATATCGCAGACTTTATATTACAGCAAGTAAATACAATACAATGCAATACAAGGATATTATGTCCTTGTATTGATGAAGCCACCAATGTGGCTTTATCAATACACATTACAATACACATTATTGACATAATGTGAAGAAGGTTGATTTATATACAAAAGATATAGAATTATGTACAAGAGATGAGGTAATCAGTCCCTCAAGGGACTGATTACCTCATCTCTTGTATATAATCCTACATTTCTACTCTTCGTAATTTTAATTCGAAGTAGACGGTGTTCATAATAACCAGTATTCGAAATATATTCTCCGGGGTTCGAAACCTCCCATCGTTCATTGATAACCCTCACAGAGGCGATAACTCGGGAGATCAGTTGATCTGAGTGAAAAATGAGACCAGCTTACCCCTCCACCCCTTTAAAAATTATTGCTACTTACAGCATATCCTCGGAAAAGTGGCTGGAGTATACCTGGAGTATACCTGGAGTATACCTGGAGTATACCTGGAGTATACCTGGAGAGGGTTTCGGGGGTCAACGCCCCCGCGGCCCGATCTGTGACCAGGTATATTTCGACCCTCTTCAGCAAGATATGGTTTGTATAAACTGACAGATATATTTCTCTGAGCGTGTATATGCTAAGAAATATATTTCTCTCAGCGTATATATACAAAGAGATATATTTCTCTCTTCGTATATATACTGAGAGTTTACTTTCATACCTATTTTAGGGATATTTTAATCCCTATTTTAGGGATTCAAGTATTCTATCTAGCGGTGAAAAATATTACCATACAGCCTTTAAAATCTTAGTAATGACCTTAGTAATAACCCTAGTAATGATCTTAGTAATAACCCTAGTAATGACCTTAGTAATAACCCTAGTAATACCTTAGTAATAACTCTGGTAATGACCTTAGTAATAACCTGTAGACCTAGATAACCCTAGTAATGACCTTAGTAATAACCCTGGTAATGACCTTAGTAATAACCCTAGTAATGACCTTAGTAATAACCCTGGTAATGACCTTAGTAATAACCCTGGTAATGACCTTAGTAATAACCCTGGTAATGACCTTAGTAATAACCCTGGTAATGACCTTAGTAATAACCCTGGTAATGACCTTAGTAATAACCCTGGTAATGACCTTAGTAATAACCCTGGTAATGACCTTAGTAATAACCTAGTAATGACCTTAGTAATAACCTGTATGACCTTAGTAATCACTGTATGACCTTAGTAAACTGGACCTTAGTAATAACCTATAATGACCTTAGTAATAACCTGTAATGACCTTAGTAATAACCCTAATAATGACCTTAGTAATAACCCTGGTAATGACCTTAGTAATAACCCTAGTAATGATCTTAGTAATAACCCTGGTAATGACCTTAGTAATAACCCTAGTAATGATCTTAGTAATAACCCTAATAATGACCTTAGTAATAACCCTAGTAAGGACCTTAGTAATAACCCTAATAATGACCTTAGTAATAACCCTGGTAACGACCTTAGTAATAACCCTAGTAATGATCTTAGTAATAACCCTAATAATGATCTTAGTAATAACATTAGTAATGACCTTAGTAATAACCCTGGTAATGACCTTAGTAATAACCCTGGTAATGACCTTAGTAATAACCCTGGTAATGACCTTAGTAATAACCCTAGTAATGACCTTAGTAATAACCCTGGTAATGACCTTAGTAATAACCCTAGTAATGACCTTAGTAATAACCCTAGTAATGACCTTAGTAATAACCCTGGTAATGACCTTAGTAATAACCCTGGTAATGACCTTAGTAATAACCCTAGTAATGACCTTAGTAATAACCCTGGTAATGACCTTAGTAATAACCCTGGTAATGACCTTAGTAATAACCCTAGTAATGACCTTAGTAATAACCCTGGTAATGACCTTAGTAATAACCCTGGTAATGACCTTAGTAATAACCCTGGTAATGACCTTAGTAATAACCCTGGTAATGACCTTAGTAACCCTGGTAATGACCTTAGTAATAACCCTGGTAATGACCTTAGTAATAACCCTAGTAATGACCTTAGTAATAACCCTGGTAATAACCTTAGTAATAACCCTGTAATGACCTTAGTAATAACCCTTGTAATGACCTTAGTAATAACCCTGGTAATGACCTTAGTAATAACACTGGTAATGACCTTAGTAATAACCCTGTAAGGACCTTAGTAATAACCCTAATAATGACCTTAGTAATAACCCTGGTAATGACCTTAGTAATAACCCTGTAGATTGACCTGTAAGTAATAACCCTAGTAATGACCTTAGTAATAAGCCTGGTAATGACCTTAGTAATAACATTAGTAATGACCTTAGTAATAACCCTGGTAATGACCTTAGTAATAACCCTGGTAATGACCTTAGTAATAACCCTAATAATGACCTTAGTAATAAGCCTGGTAATGACCT
>WNWK01002556.1:35000-107500 GCA_009830355.1 Cherax destructor | reverse complement strand
TAGTTCAATAGTTATCAGTATACCTTAGTTCAATAGTTATCAGTATACCTTAGTTCAGTAGTTATCAGTATACCTTAGTTCAGTAGTTATCAGTAAATCTTAGTTCAAGAGTTATCAGTATACCTTAGTTTAGTAGTTATCAGTATAAATTAGTTCAGTAGTTATCAGTATACCTTAGTTCAGTAGTTATCAGTATACCTTAGTTCAGTAGTTATCAGTATACCTTAGTTCAGTAGTTATCAGTATACCTTAGTTCAGTAGTTATCAGTATACCTTAGTTCAGTAGTTATCAGTATACCTTAGTTCAGTAGTTATCAGTATACCTTAGTTCAGTAGTTATCAGTATACCTTAGTTCAGTAGTTATCAGTATACCTTAGTTCAGTAGTTATCAGTATACCTTAGTTCAGTAGTGATCAGTATACCTTAGTTCAGTAGTTATCATTATACCTTAGTTCAGTAGTTATCAGTATACCTTAGTTCAGTAGTTATCAGTTTACCTTAGTTCAGTAGTTATCAGTATACCTTAGTTCAGTAGTTATCAGTATACCTTAGTTCTCTAGTTATCAGTATACCTTAGTTCAGTAGTTATCAGTATACCTTAGTTCAGTAGTTATCAGTATACCTTAGTTCAGTAGTTATCAGTATACCTTAGTTCAGTAGTTATCAGTATACCTTAGTTCTCTAGTTATCAGTATACCTTAGTTCAGTAGTTATCAGTATACCTTAGTTCAATAGGTTATTTTAATTCACATTTCTGTACACATTTCTACGATTTTTTACTCAGTTTAATCAACAAATTATAATCATGGGTTTACCATCAGGTGTTACCTGATGGTAAACTATTCCATGAGATGTAACTGCTAGTTCACCCTCAAGTAACAACTCTATGTTAGCTAACTCCACTTTGCTATCTAACACCTCTTAGATAGCCAGCTGGACGGTTAGGTAAGGTTAGGTTAGGTAAGGTTAAGTTAGGTAAGGTTAGGTTAGGTTAGGTTAGGTAAGGTTAGGTTAGGTTAGGTTAGGTTAGGTTAGGTTAGGTTAGGTTAGGTAAGGTTAAGTTAGGTAAGGTTTAGGTTAGGTTAGGTTAGGTTAGGTTAGGTAAGGTTAGGTTAGGTTAGGTTAGGTTAGGTTAGGTTAGGTTAGGTAAGGTTAAGTTAGGTAAGGTTAGGTTAGGTTAGGTAAGGTTAGGTTAGGTTAGGTAAGGTTAGGTTAGGTTAGGTTAGGATAGGTTAGGTTAGTTTAGGTTAGGTTAGGATAGGTTAGGTTAGGTTAGGCTAGGCTAGGTTAGGTTAAGCTAGGTTAGGTTAGGTTAGGTAAGGTTAGGTTAGGTTAGGTTAGGTTAGGTAGGTTAGGTTAGGTTAGGTTAGGTTAGGTTAGGTTAGGTTAGGTTAGGTTAGGTAAGGTTAGGTTAGGTTAGGCTAGGTTAGGTTAAGTTAGATTAGGTTAAGTTTGGTTAGATTAGATTAGGAAATATTTGTAAGGAAACAGGACAGGTATTTCCTGACGCGGGTCTTAGTCATATGATGCCCCGCATCTGGAACTTCTGGTCATCTGACCGAGACTTTCCGCTGGCTTACCTACAATACATTAATTTGAGTCCATACAGGGAGTTTCAATGAAGGTGGAGGGAACTGGATATCTTGCTATGATTGGTGTTTGTATTTCCTTTCAACACCTCTGTAATTCTGTCACAGTGGTTTAGCAGTTGTGTCAAACATGATCTTCCTGATCCACCATGCTAGTGCTGCTGGTCTCTAACTTTTCTCTGAGAATGCATGTCCCTCTACATGCATGTCAACAGTATAATTTGATCCCTATTTCAGGTAAACATCGTGAAGAACCGACAAAACCCCCATGAGGGACTTGAATGATAGCTCCAGGGCTTTAGTTTTGCGATTAACACATCACCAGAAGCATAATATATATATATATATATATATATATATATATATATATATATATATATATATATATATATATATATATATATAATATATATATTTTTCTTTCAACACGTCGGCCGTTTCCCACCGAGGCGGGGTGGCCCAAAGGAAAAACGAAAGTTTCTACTTTTACATTTAGTAATCTATACTGGAGAAGGGGTTGCTAGCCCCTTGCTCCTGGCATTTTATTCGCCTCTTACGACACGCATGGCTTACGGAGGAAGAATTCTGTAGAAGTAGCAAGATGTACCTGAAATCTTGCATCTTTATGAGACAGAAAAAAGACACCAGCAATCCTACCATCATGTAAAACAATTACAGGCTTTCGTTTTACACTCACTTGCCAGGACGGTAGTACCTCCCTGGGTGGTTGCTGTCTACCAACCTACTACCTATATATGAATGTGTGTGTGAGAAAAAACTGGTAATGATACTGCAATATGCAAATTGAAGGTAATTACAGCCTGCAGCAGCAAGACACCAATTTAAGACTCTCAGGGCCTTTCCAAATTCCAAGAGTGCTGTAATGGCAGGCAGGAATGGGAATGGATATTGTGGAGTGGGAATCTACAGCGTAGCGATTCAGTGAGAGTAAATTGGCTTTCTGACGTGAGGGGAGAGAGGGTGAGAGAGGGAGAGAGTAAGAGAGAGAGAGTAAGAGAGAGAGAGTAAGATAGAGAGAGTAAGAGAGAGAGCTGCTGTAGGTAACAGCTCTTAGCTTGTGAATAAAGTCAGGAATCCTTAGCCTAACCTTGTAAAATATTGTGTAAAATAGAAAAATGAGAGAGAGAGAGAGAGAGAGAGAGAGAGAGAGAGAGAGAGAGAGAGAGAGAGAGAGAGAGAGAGAGAGAGAGAGAGAGAGAGAGAGAGAGAGAGAGAGAGAGAGAGAGAGAGAGAGAGAGAGAGAGAGAGAGAGATCACAAGAAGTTGCAGACGAGCTATTGGAAGAAGAGAGGAAGAGAGAGAGAGAGAGAGAGAGAGAGAGAGAGAGAGAGAGAGAGAGAGAGAGAGAGAGAGAGTGGAAAAAGAGAAGTATAATGAGAGAAAGGTAGTATTACAGTTATTACGGCTGGATAGCAGTTATTACTCTAACTGATGGGCAACCATCACCACTCAGATCGTCAACCGATTGTTCAGCAAATTACTTCCGTTTACATCATAACTTCTTTTTGCTGGTGTGTTGGTTCAGTGTAAGGTTCCCAAGCCTCATCAACGATGGTTTCAATGTAAGGGTACCAAGCCTCATCAACGATGGTTTCAGTGTAAGGGTACCAAGCCTCATCAACGATGGTTTCAGTGTAAGGGTCACAAGCCTCATCAACGATGGTTTCAGTGTAAGGGTCACAAGCCTCATCAACGATGGTTTCAGTGTAAGGGTACCAAGCCTCATCAACGATGGTTTCAATGTAAGGGTACCAAGGCTCATCAACGATGGTTTCAGTGTAAGGGTCACAAGCCTCATCAACGATGGTTTCAGTGTAAGGGTCCCAAGCCTCATCAACGATGGTTTCAGTGTAATGGTCCCAAGCCTCATCAACGATGGTTTCAGTGTAAGTGTCCCAAGCCTCATCAACGATGGTTTCAGTGTAAGGGTCCCAAGCCTCATCAACGATGGTTTCAGTGTAAGGGTCCCAAGCCTCATCAACGATGGTTTCAGTGTAAGGGTCCCAAGCCTCATCAACGATGGTTTCAGTGTAAGTATCCCAAGCCTCATCAACGATGGTTTCAGTGTAAGGGTACCAAGCATCATCAACGATGGTTTCAGTGTAAGGGTCCCAAGCCTCATCAACCTGTCAGCTTCATATGAACTTTGTTGCAGAGGATGATTTTCTATTCTGATTTCCTGTCATTGATTAGAAGGAACTCCCTCTCTCTCTCTCTCTCTCTCTCTCTCTCTCTCTCTCTCTCTCTCTCTCTCTCTCTCTCTCTCTCTCTCTCTCTCTATCTCTCTCTCTCTCTCTATCTCTCTCTCTCTCTCTCTCTCTCTCTCTCTCTCTCTCTCTCTCTCCATCCTCATGAAAATTCACCATTTTCATCTACGTTTGAAAAAAGGTTACCACACCAGGCGCGTGACCACACACATATTATATACGTACTGTATGCTGCCTGAAGAGTCCACCAGATCTGGCTACACTGCTGTCAGTGTTAGATTATGGTACCACTGCTGTCAGTGTCAGAATATGGTACCACTGCTGCCAGTGTTAGAGTGTGGTACCACTGATGTCAGTGTCAGAGTATGGTACCACTGCTGCCAGTGTCAGAATATGGTACCACTGCTGCCAGTGTTAGAGTGTGGTACCACTGATGTCAGTGTTAGAGTGTGTTACCACTGCTGCCAGTGTCAGAATATGGTACCACTGCTGCCAGTGTTAGAGTATGGCACCACTGATGTCAGTGTCAGAATATGGTACCACTGCTGCCAGTGTTAGAGTGTGGTACCACTGATGTCAGTGTCAGAGTATGGTACCACTGCTGCCAGTGTTAGAGTATGGCACCACTGCTGTCAGTGTCAGAGGTACCTTTAGTCCAGCACAAGCTGGGTAGTGGTGTCATCCAAAGGTACCTGTACTCCAGCTCAGGCTGGGCAGTAGTGTCATCCAAGTGTACCTGTACTCCAGCACAGGCTGGGCAGTGGTGTCATCCAAAGGTACTTGTACTCCAGCACAGGCTGGGCAGTGGTGTCATCCAAAGGTACTTGTACTCCAGCACAGGCTGGGCAGTAGTATCATCCAAGGTACCTGTACTCCAGCACAGGCTGGGCAGTGGTGTCATCCAAAGGTACTTGTACTCCAGCACAGGTTGGGCAGTGGTGTCATCCAAAGGTACTTGTACTCCAGCACAGGCTGGGCAGTAGTATCATCCAAGGGTATCTGTACTCCAGCACAGGCTGGGCAGTAGTGTCATCCAAGGGTACCTGTACTCCAGCACAGGCTGGGCAGTGGTGTCATCCAAGGGTACCTGTACTCTAGCACAGACTGGGCAGTAGTATCATCCAAGGGTACTTGTACTCTAGCTCAGGCTGGGCAGTGGTGTCATCCAAGGGTACCTGTACTCCAGCACAGGCTGGGCAGTGGTGACATCCAAGGGTACCTGTATTCCAGCACAGGCTGGGCAGTGGTGTCATCCAAGGGTACTTGTACTCTAGCTCAGGCTGGGGAGTGGTGTCATCCAAGGGTACCTGTACTCCAGCACAGGCTGGGCAGTGGTGACATCCAAGGGTACCTGTACTCCAGCTCAGGCTGGGCAGTGGTGTCATCCAAGGGTACCTGTACTCCAGCAAAGGCTGGGCAGTAGTGTCATCCAAGGGTACCTGTACTCCAGCACAGGCTGGGCAGTGGTGTCATCCAAGGGTACCTGTACTCCAGCACAGGCTGGGCAGTAGTGTCATCCAAGGGTACCTGTACTCCAGCTCAGGCTGGGCAGTAGTGTCATCCAAGGGTACCTGTACTCCAGCACAGGCTGGGCAGTGGTGTCATCCAAGGGTACCTGTACTCCAGCACAGACTGGGCAGTAGTGTCATCCAAGGGTACTTGTACTCTAGCTCAGGCTGGGCAGTGGTGTCATCCAAGGGTACCTGTACTCCAGCACAGGCTGGGCAGTGGTGACATCCAAGGGTACCTGTATTCCAGCACAGGCTGGGCAGTGGTGTCATCCAAGGGTACTTGTACTCTAGCTCAGGCTGGGGAGTGGTGTCATCCAAGGGTACCTGTACTCCAGCACAGGCTGGGCAGTGGTGTCATCCAAGGGTACCTGTACTCCAGCACAGGCTGGGCAGTAGTGTCATCCAAGTGTACCTGTACTCCAGCTCAGGCTGGGCAGTGGTGTCATCCAAGGGTACCTGTACTCCAGCACAGGCTGGGCAGTGTGTCATCCAAGGGTACCTGTACTCCAGCACAGGCTGGGCAGTGTGTCATCCAAGTACCTGTACTCCAGCCAGGCTGGCAGTAGTTCATCCAAGGTACCTGTACTCCAGCTCAGGCTGGGCAGTGGTGTCATCCAAGGGTACCTGTACTCCAGCACAGGCTGGGCAGTAGTGTCATCCAAGGGTACCTGTACTCCAGCTCAGGCTGGGCAGTGGTGTCATCCAAGGGGTACCTGTACTCCAGCACAGGCTGGGCAGTGGTAACATCCAAGGGTACCTGTACTCCAGCACAGGCTGGGCAGTGGTGTCATCCAAGGGGTACCTGTACTCCAGCTCAGGCTGGGCAGTAGTGACATCCAAGGGTACCTGTACTCCAGCACAGGCTGGGCAGTGGTAACATCCAAGGGGTACCTGTACTCCAGCACAGGCTGGGCAGTGGTAACATCCAAGGGGTACCTGTACTCCAGCACAGGCTGGGCAGTGGTGTCATCCAAGGGGTACCTGTACTCCAGCACAGGCTGGGCAGTAGTGACATCCAAGGGGTACCTGTACTCCAGCACAGGCTGGGCAGTGGTGACATCCAATAATCTGCTGACTATGCTAGATGCATGATAGGAATAAGTCCATTAGCATACATGTTTACCGCAAGTACCGGTGAATGACCGTAGAGCTTTGAGCTTACCTGGTCAGTGAGGTAAATAACTGCTTGATTAATGGGATTCAAGTCCTGTTCGCCCCCAGTCAAGAATACTTCAATTTCCGAATTAGGGTTTAACATAATCTCTCATAATATACACACTGAGAGGCACACATCCTTCCTGATGAATGTATCCTGAAAAGTGTGAATCCTATCTACTCCCGAGTGACGGTGACACAAATCGTCCTATCTTCCTGGATGCCTTGGCTGTGATGAGTTCGACTCTTTGCTCTGGCTCTTGGTTACCTGTACTGACTTCATATTTATAATGTTAAGAGGAAGCCACTCTCACAAGCTTCTGTCAACCTCAGTGATGGAGTTTAGAAGAAGCCACTCTTACAATCAAATGGCTATCTTGATTAGGGAGACGTTTCGCCAATCTGTAGCTGTTTCGCTTTGCATGAGAGCATACGAAAAGAGGAACGCTGCAGTAGGCATACTGATCCATACAAGGTATGTTCTTCTCAAATCCTGCCACACATTTGTCCAGCCTATTCTCTAAGCCACCCTAGGCCTAAGCTTCGAAACCCCTACTAATACAAAATAATGAAATCCATTATTGTCAACGTTTCGCTCACACGGAGGGGCCTTTTATGTCACAGAGATTACATGCTGAAGATGAGGCAATCAGTCCCTCAGCCTTGACAAGTTTAAAACAGAGACAGGAGGATGGACTCACATATATGGTAGAAAAGAAGAAAGATGCAGCAGCTGAAGGCATGGTCACAGGTGGTCGGGGCCCACATGAAGATTTCCACTGCATCAAGATAGAAATTTCTTCTCCTGTCAGAAGTCTACATATCCACCACACCTGCATGAGTTGTGGGGCTTCCAGTACACTGTATCACCTTGCTACCCAGTAGCTCCCAGTACACTGCATCACCTTGCTACCCAGTAGCTCCCAGTACACTGTATCACCTTGCTACCCAGTAGCTCCCAGTACACTGCATCACCTTGCTACCCAGTAGCTCCCAGTACACTGTATCACCTTGCTACCCAGTAGCTCCCAGTACACTGCATCACCTTGCTACCCAGTAGCTCCCAGTACACTGATCACCTTGCTACCCAGTAGCTCCCAGTACACTGCATCACCTTGCTACCCAGTAGCTCCCAGTACACTGCATCACCTTGCTACCCAGTAGCTCCCAGTACACTGCATCACCTTGCTACCCAGTAGCTCCCAGTACACTGCATCACCTTGCTACCCAGTAGCTCCCAGTACACTGTATCACCTTGCTACCCAGTAGCTCCCAGTACACTGCATCACCTTGCTACCCAGTAACTCCTAGTACACTGCATCACCTTGCTACCCAGTAGCTCCCAGTACACTGTATCACCTTGCTACCCAGTAACTCCCAGTACACTGCATCACCTTGCTACCCAGTAGCTCCCAGTACACTGTATCACCTTGCTACCCAGTAGCTCCCAGTACACTGTATCACCTTGCTACCCAGTAGCTCCCAGTACACTGCATCACCTTGCTACCCAGTAACTCCTAGTACACTGCATCACCTTGCTACCCAGTAGCTCCCAGTACACTGCATCACCTTGCTACCCAGTAGCTCCAGTACCTGCACCGCTAAGTGCCCAGTACTGTATCACCTTGCTACCCAGTAGCTCCCAGTACACTGCATCACCTTGCTACCCAGTAGCTCCCAGTACACTGCATCACCTTGCTACCCAGTAGCTCCCAGTACACTGCATCACCTTGCTACCCAGTAGCTCCCAGTACACTGTATCACCTTGCTACCCAGTAGCTCCCAGTACACTGCATCACCTTGCTACCCAGTAGCTCCCAGTACACTGTATCACCTTGCTACCCAGTAGCTCCCAGTACACTGCATCAACTTGCTACCCAGTAGCTCCTAGTACACTGTATCACCTTGCTACCCAGTAGCTCCCAGTACACTGTATCACCTTGCTACCCAGTAGCTCCCAGTACACTGTATCACCTCCTGGCCCCGCCTCTTCATTGGTCGCTATTGGGTCACTCTCCCTGCGCCATGAGCCTTATCATACCTCTTCTTAAAGCTATTATGGATCCTGCCTCCACTACATCACTTCCCAAACTATTCCACTTCCCGACCACTCTGTGACTGAAGAAATACTTCCTAACATCCCTGTGATTCATCTGAGTCTTCAGCTTCCAACTGTGTATGTGTGTGTGTGTGTATGTTTGTTTGTGTGTGTGTGTGTGTGTGTGTGTGTGTGTGTGTGTGTGTGTGTGTGTGTGTGCGTATCCTTGCTAGTAACCACTCTAAACATGGTGGAAAAGTTGAACCTAGTGGATGGTAAATTTGTTTATATGATGGGAGGGAGGAACGGCTGCTGCTCTCTCTCTCTCTCTCTCTCTCTCTCTCTCTCTCTCTCTGCCCTCCATGCTCACCTTCCACTCAGTATTCGCGAGAACTAAAGTAACACAGTTCCATTATGCTTGTACAAACAGAATTAAAGAAAACAGTGTTTACAGTTTCCATCCCAGACCAGTCACCACTAGAGAGAGAGAGAGAGAGAGAGAGAGAGAGAGAGAGAGAGAGAGAGAGAGAGAGAGAGAGAGAGAGGCTTGCAGTCAGGATAAAGCCGCCCTCTTTGCCAAGCAGCAAGCTGCCAAGAAGCAAGTTCCTGATCCAGCAAGGGATCAAAGGTGTCAAAGATGTTAGTGGTGACAATAAGGCAGGGTGATTGTATCTCCTTAAATCACTGGACCAAGAAAGGCTGTGAGCTCAGATAAGTTGAGCCCAAGATTGCTGAGTGGATGCGCAGACCAGCTAGCAGCACCACTGCCTAGAACAGTGTAAATGTAATCCCTGGTCACAAAAAGAAGAGCTGAGCAGAAACCAGCAACTACAGACCAGTGTCAGTCCTGTCAATCACTGGCAAGATTCTTGAGACAATAATCTCACGGCAGATGACAGAGTTTTTTCGCCTATCTCTCACTTCTTTGTGACTGTCAAGATGGCTTCAGGAAAGGTCACTCTGCTGCTGATCTGTTGTTAAACCTCTCCACTAAATGACACCAGACACTGGATGAATCCAAAGTCAGTTGTGTGGTATCACTGGACATTGCTGGTGCTTTCGACCGAGTATGTCACCAGGGACTCTTGGCAAAACTGCAAGCACTGGGAATTGCAGGCTCTACACTATGTCTCCTCAGTGATTACCTTGAAGGTAATCACTGAGGAGACAGAGTTAATAACATGCTATTGGTGTAAGTTTTCCACAGGGAAGTGTGCTGGGACCATTGTTATGGAATATCTACTTCACTGACGTCCTTCATCTCACCCAAGAATCCCATGCATATGCAGACGACTGTACTCTGACATTTACATATCCAAGAGAGGAAACGCCAGCTGCTCTAAGCTACATCAATCACCAGCTGCTGTATCTGCCTGGGGTAACGATGGCAGGTAACATTTGCTCCAGAGAAAACACAAATAATGATGGTGTCTAGGCACCATGATGGTAATGCTGGAGCAGTGGTAAGAATGATGGTCTCTAGGCACCATGAAGGTAATGCTGGAGCAGTGGTAAGAATGATGGTCTCTAGGCGCCATGATGGCAGTGGTAAGAATGAATGGGAGAATGCTGGTACCTGGGGACGAAGTTGATATCCTTGGAGTCAAATTTGACTCCAAACTGACCATGAAGAACCACATTGTAAATCTTGCAAATAATTCGGCCAGGAAGCTTACTGCACTTCGACGTATCTCGCATCTGCTTGACAGTCGTTTCAAGATTCTGCACGAGGCACAAGTACGCTCATACCTTGAGTATGCTCCACTTTCTTGGATTACCTAACCTCTATCTCATCTGCAACTTCTGGACAGAGTAGAGAACAGAGAAGACGACTCATCCTCGCCTGGACCCATCCTGGATGGATCTGTCACTTCAGCAGAGCCTTCAACACAGGAGGAATGTGGGCTGCCTTACTGTTATGTACAAGGCCAATGTATAAGTACCACACTTGGTTCCACTCCGAGGACAGCGAGAAGTGAGCTTCTACACCACAAGACGGGCAGCAAGCAGCAACTTCACTCTGGCTGTATCCATCTCCAGAACATCACTTCATCTGAAATCATTTACTTCTAAGATGACTCGAGTATGGAACATGTTCGTACAGTATAATGATATCAGCGAAATAAAGTCAGTTGACTAAATGTAATCGCTGGCCCACAGATGGCTCACAGCTGGCCCACAGATGGCTCACAGCTGGCCCACAGATGGCTCCAACTTCATCCTGTCCCATATTTGTTTGTCTCATAATAAAAAGGCTTTGAAATGAGCTGATGTAAGTAACAGCTCATAGCTTCTGAATAAAGTGAGAGAGAGAGAGAGAGAGAGAGAGAGAGAGAGAGAGAGAGAGAGAGAGAGAGAGGGAGAAAGAGAGAGAGATAGTACTTTTAATGCCCAACCAGTTATATATCTCAATTATCATCACTGTTATTATTATTATTATCAATCCTTTTGTGACTGTCATATTTTTTGGGTTATGGTGAGGCCTCAGGGTGCCAGTGTGTGCCACGGGTACCACTGCTTCCTCGCAACCGGTTCCCGCCACACCACCAGCTTGGGGCAACCGGTTGACCCCTCAACCACCTCTTCGATGATTGATGTGACACACGTGCAAAACCTGGGTATTTTTAATGCAAGACGTTTCGCCCACCATGGCTTCATCTCTTCAATACTAAGGACAGTCGAAGGCACTCGAACTGAAGGTAATATATGCAGGTAATATATGTCAGGAATTTTAGAAATGTAATCCCTCCCTCGGAATGAAAGTTTTTCAAGGGGAAAATATTCACCAGTGTAGAAAATCTCTGTCTATAAATTAGAGAGGACATGTGTCCAGCTTGGAAGACCCCTGTCTATAACTTAGAAAGTACCTTAGAAAGTACCAATATTCTATTTAGAAAGTCACTGCTTATAATTTAGAAAGTACCTGTCTATAACTTAGAAAGTACATATCTATAATTTAGAAAGTACCTGTCTATAACTTAGAAAATACATGTCTATAATTTAGAAAGTACCTGTCTATAACTTACAAATAACAAAAAGCCATAATACCGTTACTGGAACAATACACAAATAACCCGGGTTATTTGTGTATAACTTAGAAAGTACCTGTCAATAATTTGGTGGCCCGTGGCCTGGTGGCAGAGCTCTCGCTTCACACGGTGAGCGTCCGGGTTCGATTCCCGGCAAGGGTGGAAGCATTTGGCGTGTTTCCTTATACCAGTTATCCATGTTCACCCATCAGTAAAATAGGTACCTGGGTGTTAGTCGACTGGTGTGGGTCGCATCCTGGGCCAAAATTGACCTAATTTGGGGGAAATGCTCTGCATAACAAGCGGCTTTCTATATAGTAGTATGACATTGATGTCAGCTATGGTCTGTGTACCTTGTACATGTACTTGTAGAAATAAAGATATTATTTAGAATGTTCCTGTCTATTACTTATCGTATTCCCGTCTCAGAGAGTACCTTTCTATAACTTACAGTACCTATCATTAGCTTAGAATGTTCTTCTCTATAACTTAGAATGTTAAGGTCTTACTTGGAGCTAAGTTATAGACAGTACCTGTCTATAACTTAGCTCCAAGTAAGACTTCTTCTCCTCGACTGTCCATTAAGGCTGGCAAACTTACTTTAGAAGTTGGAGCAAGTTTTAAATTAAAGATTGCTTAAAAACTTACCTTTCTCTCTCTCTCTCTCTCTCTCTCTCTCTCTCTCTCTCTCTCTCTCTTTATACTGAATTTCATTCTCAGTTTTTCATTTCTGCTTGAAATAATAATACAATAGTTTACCTTTAAAATACTTTTCACTTATACCATAGTTTACCCTTAAAAAAATATTGGTAATGTATAAATGTTGGTGGAATTACCGACAAAGGCAAAAGGACACAAGTACAACTAATGTGACATTTTAAAAGTGGCAACGTTTCGCTCTCCAGTAACTTTATAAAGCTTGATAAAGTTTCTGGAGAGCGAAACGTTGCCACAATAAAATGTCACATTAGTTGCACTTGTGACCTTTTACCTAAAATATTGGTAATACTGTGGTTTATCCTCAAAGCAGTTTATATAATACTGTAGTCTACCATCAAAACAGTTTTATTAATACTCTGGTTTACCATAAAACGTTTTTTTAATATTACTATAGTTTACCATCAAAACATTTTTAATATTAAGGTAGTTTACCTTCATTTTTTAAACAACGCTGTGGTTTATCCTTAACATCTTTAACAATACTGCAGTTTACCATCGAAATAGTTTTAATATTACTGTAGTTTACCTTCAAAACAATTTTACAATACTGTAGTTTACCGCAATTTACCATACAAATAGTTTTAATAATACTGTAGTTTACCATCAAAAATAGTTTTAATATTACTGTAGTTTACCATCAAAAATAGTTTTAATATTACTGTAGTTTACCATCAAAAATAGTGTTAATATTACTGTAGTTTACCATCAAAACAATTTTAACAATACTATAGTTTACGTCGAAGTTTTTATCACCAATAAAATTTTCTCTTTGACTATTATTAATAAAATTAACAGCCCCTTTCAGAGATCCTTTCTCAATATACATTTTTTTTAACAAACGGTCCCCAAACTGCATCAAATTGTTTTAAATATCGTTAAAAAAAAGGCAATAAAAACACGATAGAGATTAAATATAAATCACTTAGGATTTGTATAATTGTAATGACGAGATTGTGTACAATTGAGGATATGAGGTCTGGGATTCGAACGCACTGTGAGGTAGTCTTGAAACCACTGTGGGAGGATTGGAACCCAGGATGTTTGTAATCCTATGTGACTACGTATTTCCGCCTCTGAATTTCTCTGTATGTTCAGGAGACGGTGATGATCTGCCCGTAACTCACATATACTATGTGTTTTATCTGCCAATACCATACTTGCGTATGTACAAAGAGCTGTGTGTGTGTGTGTCACACTTGCGTATATAGAAAGCTGTGTGTGTGTGTGTGTGTCACACTTGCGTATATAGAAAGCTGTGTGTGTGTGTGTCACACTTGCGTATATAGAAAGCTGTGTGTGTGTGTGTGTGTCACACTTGCGTATATAGAAAGCTGTGTGTGTGTGTGTGTCACACTTGTGTATATAGAAAGCTGTGTGTGTGTGTGTCACACTTGCGTATATACAAAGAGGTGTGTGTGTGACTCTCCGCGTATATGCAGTGTATACATACACTGTTGTATATCTGTGTATATACATTGAAAGGTGTGTATATTTCAGTGTATATACACAGGAAGGAGTTTATCTCTCAGTGTATGCATACTTAAAGATTACTTTTATCCCTAAAATAGGTGATAAAGTATTCTTGACTGGTAGTGTACAGGTGACGTGCAGCCTTAATGACCCTCGTGTAGTAGATAGGCTTAAAACCTAATAAACGAGCCTACCAACCTTTACCCGTCATTGTTTACCTGTTTCTTCACTGACAGTCTCTCTCTCTCCCTCTCTTGATGTTATTCTCTAATGAGAGAGAGAGAGAGAGAGAGGGGAGAAAGAGAGAGGAGAGAGAGATCATGAGTAAGGATTCGACAATATCAGGAGAGACATACATCAAGGTCAGAGGAGAAATCTTGTCATTGTGTGGAGTAACACAGACAGAACCAGACGTCTCTGGTCTGCGTCAATCATCTCTAACACGCGTATATACGCTGAGTGAATAGCAGGCAGGCAGGCTGGCCAGCAAGAAGGCAGGCAGGCAGGCAGGCTGGCCAGCAAGAAGGCAGGCAGGCAGGCAGGCTGGCAGGCCAGCAAGAAGGCAGGCAGGCAGGCTGGCCAGCAAGAAGGCAGGCAGGCAGGCAGGCTGGCCCAGAGGCAGGCAGGCAGGCAGGCTGGCGGCCAGCAAGAGGCAGGCAGGCAGGCTGGCCAGCAAGAGCAGGCAGGCAGGCGGTGGCAGGCCAGCAGAGGCAGGCAGGCAGGCTGGCCAGCAAGAAGGCAGGCAGGCAGGCAGGCTGGCCAGCAAGAAGGCAGGCAGGCTGGCCAGCAAGAAGGCAGCCAGGCAGGCCAGCAAGAAGGCAGGCAGGCAGGCAGGCTGGCCAGCAAGAAGGCAGGCAGGCAGGCAGGCTGGCCAGCAAGAAGGCAGGCAGGCAGGCCAGCAAGAAGGCAGGCAGGCAGGCCAGCAAGAAGGCAGGCAGGCAGGCCAGCAGAAGCAGGCAGGCAGCCGCAAAAGGGAGGCAGGCTGGCCAGCAAGAAGGCAGGCGCAGGCAGGCCAGCAAGAAGGCAGGCAGGCAGGCAGCAGAGCAGCAGCAGGCCAGCAAGAAGGCAGGCAGCAGCCAGCAGAGTCAGGGCAGCAGCCAGCAAGAAGGCAGGCAGGCAGGCCAGGCAGGCCAGCAAGAAGGTAGGCAGGCAGGCCAGCAAGAAGTCAGGTAGGCAGACAGACCAGCAAGAAGGCAGGCAGGCAGGCAGGAGAAGCAGGCAAGAAGGTAGACAAACAATTAGGCAGGCAGGCTGACAGGAAAGCGATGGCAGGCAGGGAAGATGATCCACAGGGATGTTAGAAAGTACTTTTTAAGCCTCCCAGTAGTGAGTCAGATAAAGAAGAAATACAGGTGCACACTCCATTACATAGCTTCAAGAGTAGGTATAACAATGACCCCCAAAAAATGGTGAGGAACCAGTAATAACAGGCAGCTGAATATTAAGACACACACACACACCTTTCTAGCTTATTCAACAATAGTTTCTTCATTTAAATATTCACAGGTACCGTCTTCAGAAGTTCAGGTAATTGCCTATCTCCTTCGCTGGGACTGACAGAGCGCAGCTTCATGAATAGGAGAGCGCATTGTGTGTGTGTGTGTGTGTGTGTGTGTGTGTGTGTGTGTGTGTGTGTGTGTGTGTGTGTGTGTGTGTGTGTGTGTGTGTGTGTGTGTGTACCAAAGTCTGCAAGAAATTTAAAGCCAAACTTTGCTTTTTTCTCTGAGTTTTCTTCTTTCTCTTGACTGCAACTAACAATTCTCAAGCAACTCCCCTCCCGTTACGGGCCCGGCCTTGTTTTTTTTATTTATACGGAGTAAAAGCAGCAGAATTAAATTAACTTTCCTCTTATTGTGTTGGGGAACTCTCTCTCTCTCTCTCTCTCTCTCTCTCTCTCTCTCTCTCTCTCTCTCTCTCTCTCTCAACTTCACATAAATACCTGACATACAACTGGGAACACCAGTAATGGTATTGCTTTTCACACATGTTTAAAACACAGCGAGCTATTGCTTTAGTCTCGACAGGTGTTTTATGCTGTGTTTATGAGAGACCAGGAGACACACAGTCTTCAGCCAGCTGTAGTCTTTTGTAATGGAAATTTAATGTGTGTGTGTGTGTGTGTTGTGTGTGTGTGTGTGTGTGTTTGTGTGTGTGTGTGTGTTTCTGCTTCTGGTAAAAAAATAAATAAATTCCCTTCCCATTGGAAGAAATTCTTAGCCTACGCGATTTATTTTTAAATGTCCGAGTTCTGGCTCTGGTATAGTCATGTCAGCGTTCTGGCTCTTGTGTACCCTTTAAGACCATTTAATATATATATATCTCTCTCACAGGGCATTAAATTTTCTCTCTCCAATGGCCATTTTGAAACGCTTCGCCGTTGGTAACCCCGTCTGTAATAACAACACTCAACAGAACAACAGAACAACAGAACAAACGGTACAGCAGAGTTCTATAACACCCCGGGCCATTTTTTTTTATTATAATAAAGCGGATCTATTTTTTTTTTACAAAATATATTTTGTCCTTTTTCTCTGGATTATTTATTTTTCTGCCCCCCCAAAAAAAAAAAACACGAGTAATTTTCTTAGTTGGGTTTTGTCTCTTTCTTTTCTTTTTTTTCTCTCTAACGATAGTTTTTCTCTCTCTTTGTCTAACGATATGTCTCTCTCTCTATCTCTCTCTAACTATATTTCTCTCTCTTTCTCTCGGGTAAGTGCCAGAGGTGTTGATGGTTACATTACTCTCAGTGCCACACGGGGGTGCCAAGAGGGAGTGCCAGATGGGGGTCCCAGCTGGAGAGGGTGCTGCCAGCTGGGGGAGGGTGCTGCCAGCTGGAGAGGGTGCTGCAGCTGGGAGGGAAAGCTCCTTCTGCAAGGAAAATCGATGCCAGCTGTAAATTCCTTGAGAAATATTTTGTTCCTGGTATTTCGACTCATTGAGGGTGGGAGGAAGGGAAAAAGAGGAAAGTGAAGGAGGAGAGAGAGTTCGATTCAAGTAGAGACCTAAGGGAAGGGGGAGGAGAGGGGGGAAGAGAGGAGTAAAGGAGAAAGGGAAGGGAGAGGAAGGAAGATAGTGGGTGAAGAGGAAGGAGTGGCAGGGAAGGGAAAGAAAAGGATATAATAGGAAAGGACCCCAATGAAAGCATGCAGAGGTATTATTTTAATTTTTCCAGTTCCTAATTTCTTTTAGCGCTTTCTAACTTTCACTATTAATATATATATATATATATATATATCACATCAAACACAGTCCCAAAAATTACTTCAAACCCAGTTCCAAAGAGCACTTCAAACCCAGTTCCAAGGAGCACTTCAAACCCAGTTCCAAGGAGCACTTCAAACCCAGTTCCAAGGAGCACTGGAGCAACACCCACTAAAGTCTATGATCCTCACTTTCTGCAACAAATATTCGAGAGATTGGGGACGAAAAAATATGAAAAAAGATATTTGTGGGTGGACACAGGATCCTTCTCTCCAGTCTAACTCGAAGAGAGAGAGAGAGAGAGAGAGAGAGAGAGAGAGAGAGAGAGAGAGAGAGAGAGAGAGAGAGAGAGAGAGAGAGAGAGAGAGAGAGACGGAGAGAAGACTGAATAAATATTACCTAGTATTTAAGAATATTCTTCTCGAAGTATATTGCTGGGTTATCAGGAGTGGTAAAAGCTAATATTGAGAGAGAGAGAGAGACAGGATATTGCTGTCTCTCTGAGAGGGGGGAGGGGATCTGGAATGAATACTGGAATGAAAATGATTGAATGTGGAAGGAGAGTTGGAATGGAAATTGTTGTCGGCCATTCCAATAAAAAACTGGAGTGATAAGCGTTGACTGGGAATGGTATCGGGAATGGGAGGTTCGGGGAAATGGGATTTGGGGGAGGGGATGAATAAGTGGGAATGGCAATTAGTGGATTTTTTGGAATGGACAAGTGGTTGATTTAGTCATTTACATATAATGAGGAGCTGATGAGTTTTCCTCTGTCTCTGTCTCTCTCTCTCTCTCTCTCTCTCTCTCTCTCTCTCTCTCTCTCTCTCTCTCTCTCTCTCTCTCTCTCTCTCTCTCTCTCTCTCTCTCTCTCTCCTCCTCATCTCCATCAAATAAGATCTAACCATGAATACGTCTCTAAATCCACGAACTGAGTTTTAATCCGGATACCTTGCACATGGATGCACTCAAATCCAAATAATCCAGGTTTCGTGTTTACGAATCTGGCCGAGTATACACTGATCGAGTATGCTATATGATATACCAAAGGAAGAGTATACAGATATGTTTACTTGAAATATACCCAGAAATTAATGATATGCAACATTATAATGTATATAAATATATAATATATATATATATATATATATATATATATATATATATATATATATATATATATATATATATATATATATATATATATATATATATATGTATGTATGTATATATACCCTGAATCTCTTTATGAACGTTGCCTTGCTCACACTCCAACAGCACGTCAAATCATTTAAATAAAACTCTCCTTCAGTTATTCGCACCTAGTACTCACACACGCCTGCTGGATGCTAAAGCCCTTACCAATTAAAACCTTCTTCATCTCCACTCCTCTCTCCTACCCTTCCTGGGACGACCCCAGTCCATCCTTCCCTTCACCTTTTTGCCATCCTATTCTGCTTCATCCTCTCTAAATAACCAAATCACCCCAGCAGTTCCTCCTCAGTCCCCTGAATTCTCAGCATAATATTTACACCTCACACTGTGCTCCTTCATGATATCTATGTTGTCTCCATCACCATGTACTACACTATTAGTAGTAGTAGTAGTGGAAGTAGTAGTAGTAAAAGTAGTAGTACTAGTAGTAGTAGTAGTAGTGGAAGTAGTAGTAGTAAAAGTAGTAGTATCAGCAGTGTATCAGCAGTAGTATTATCAGTACTAGTAGAAGTAGTATTAGTAGTAGCTGTAGTAGTAGCAGTAGTAGCAGCAGTATTAGTGGTAGTAGTAGTAGCAGTAGTAGCAGTAGTAGTAGCAGTAGTAGCAGTAGTAGCAGTAGTAGTAGCAGTAGTAGCAGTAGTGGTATTATTAGATGGTGTGAGATGGTCCTGACTAGCTTGTGCTACTAGGTCAGATGCAGTGCTCCTTCCTTAAGTGAATGTAACCTGACCTGGCTGGGTCGGGGCATTAGCTTAAGCCTGTTGGAGACTTGGACTTGCCTCGCATGGGCCAGTAGGCCTGCTGCAGTGTTCCTTCTTTCTTATGTTCTTATGTTCTTATTAGTAGTAGTAGTACTATTATTACTATTCTTCTTCTTCTTCTATTATTATTATTATTATTATTATTATTATTATTATTATTATTATTATTTTATTATTATTATTATTATTATTTATTATTATTATTATTATTATTATTATTATTATTATTATTATTATTATTCTTTGCACAATCCTAATTATGCTCTCGTTACTCAAATATCATTGAAAATTATAAACATTAACTTCACCATACCTTCCACTACGGCTGTCTGGTGACAGCCGTAGTGCTTTCTGATCCTTTCTCCGTGTATGGTCCACCTTTAAGCTATCTATGACCTTTTATTTCGTGTTTATGTCGAGGTGCAAGAAATTAACGCCTCTTAGAGTGTGGTAGAAAGATTGGAAGCCTTTCAAGGTGTGGGAAAGGGATTAAAACCCTTTTCAAGGTGTGGGAAAGGGATTAAAACCCTTTTCAAGGTGTCTGAAAGGGATTAAAACCCCCTTTTCAAGGTGTGGGAGAAGGATCGGAAAACTTGTACAGTGTAGAAACATGAAACCACAGTTTGAAAATAACTCACAGTGTATAAAACAAAACCTCCCACAGTGTATTAAAACTAAAACCTCCACAGTGTATTAAATAACTAAAAACCTCCCACAGTGTATTAAATAACTAAAAACCTCCCACAGTGTATTAAATAACTAAAAACCTCCCACAGTGTATTAAATAACTAAAAACCTCCCACAGTGTATTAAATAACTAAAAACCTCCCACAGTGTAGGAGAAAAGCTTACAAATCGCCCGATGAATTATCACACAGTATTTACCAGGTGTTAGCTGTAGGGGCAGGTGTTAGCTGTAGGGGCAGGTGTTAGCTGTAGGGCAGGTGTTAGCTGTAGGGCAGGTGTTAGCTGTAGGGCAGGTGTTAGCTGTAAGGGCAGGTGTTAGCTGTAGGGCAGGTGTTAGCTGTAAGGGCAGGTGTTAGCTGTAGGGACAGATGTTAGCTGTAGGGCAGGTGTTAGCTGTAGGGACAGATATTAGCTGTAGGGCATGTGTTAGCTGTAGGGGTAGGTGTTAGCTGTAGGGGCAGGTGTTAGCTGTAGAGGTAGGTGTTAGCTGTAGAGGTAGGTGTTAGCTGTAGGGGCAGGTGTTAGCTGTAGGGACAGATATTAGCTGTAGGGGCAGGTGTTAGCTGTAGGGACAGATGTTAGCTGTAGGGGCAGGTGTTAGCTGTAGGGGCAGGTGTTAGCTGTAGGGGCAGGTGTTAGCTGTAGAGGCAGGTGTTAGCTGTAGAGGTAGGTGTTAGCTGTAGGGACAGGTGTTAGCTGTAGGAACAGGTATTTTGCGTAATGACACCTTGCAACACATATTGCTTTATCCACTTCATTTGCTTTTGCTCTCTCTCTCTCTCTCTCTCTCTCTCTCTCTCTCTCTCTCTCTCTCTCTCTCTCACACACACACACACACACACACACACACACACACACACACACACACACACACACACACACACTGCCACACATTTCAAACATGTTTTATATCTCATTTTTCCGATCATGGAGGTTTAAATCCCTTCCCGATTAAAGAGGTTTAAACCATGCTTTATAAATATAGGTAAGAGTTATACTACTTTTAAAGGAGATTCAGTGCCATTAAAAATGAGGATTGAGTGTATATCGTGCTGAGTGCTTCTCTCTCTCTCTCTCTCTCTCTCTCTCTCCTCTCTCTCTCTCTCTCTCTCTCACTACTTATTCTTACCATCGAATTTTCAAATGCAATTTCTCTTTTAATTAAAACTTTCTCTCTCAAGATCTTGATGATTCAGGAAAGAAAAGAGAAAAAAAAAGAGGAATAAAGAAGAGTAGATAAATTGAAAAGATGAGAGAGACTGAGAAAGAGTGATAAAGATAATGAGACAGGACACACAGGCGCGCGTGGGAACTCACTCATTATGAATACAATGTTCTCATTGTAGATTCTAAAGATGAATTTGATTACCCTTTAAGAAAGTTTGGTAAACAAAAGAGAAAGAGAGAGAGAGACAGAAAGAGAGAGAGAGAAAATATCCTCGGGAGGACATGTGACCAGTGAGGGGTCCCTTAAATGTTTAAAAAACTATAAAAACAATTTATATAAACTCCTAAATAAATACACAAATCTTATCCCTCCCCCCCAAAAAAAAAATTAGAAAGTCAAAATTCTCCAACCTTTTTTAAGGCTTAAGTTGAACCCTAATAAACAATACACATATACATGAATGGTATATAATTCGGAGATGATTAAGAATTAGACACATGTGCAACATCTGGGTAGCTTTATTGTAGACGTTTCGCCCATCCAGTGACAATGTCTTCGTCTGCTACACGTCCCTCACCTGACGCCAGTGTATAAGCTTCAGATTCTTTAAGACTGGGACTGATTACCTCATCTTTTGTATATAGTTCTACAGTCTTCCCATTATGTTCTTGAATCTGTATTGATAAAGTCACTGGATGGGCGAAACGTCTACAAATAACGATACCTAGATGTTGCACCTGTGTCTAGTAGCACTTGTGTATACGTGGTGAGGAAACGTGCCGTCTGATACAGGAGATTATAACTGGAGACACAAGAGGAGAGGCAATTGTGTGGCAATCAGTCCCTCAACCTCGTCAATATAATCTGCACTGATGACACCTGTCTTCCTAGTCAACTTATCTGTGCAGTTTACCACTGATAAGATGCAGTCCGTGACACAAGCCAAGTGCGTTCTTCCGTCCGTGAAGGAGACACCTTTGGAGACACCTTTGGAGAAGCGTGTTCACTGTAGTGGGAAGGCAAATGACTGGAGATTCAAGTCCAAAGGCCCGAAACCCCATCAGTAAAGGTGACCTATGTAAAAGCCTTCTCTTCTCTTTGCTCAAGTCCCTCAACTACTGTGAATTTCCTTTTCCTCATGTCAGAGACTCTCAAATGTTGCCCATTCTTCAACCTGTCGTTTTTTTAAAACGTTTTCAACGTACGCTTTCTCTTCTAGTTGAAGGTATCGTTTTACTTTTGGAACGCATGTAAGGAGGCGTCTCTGGTATACTTACTTGGAGTATACTTGGAGAGGGTTTCGGGGGTCAACGCTCCCGCGGCCCGGTCTGAGACCAGGTTCAATCTCTCTACCCAATTTATTTTCCAAGGTAACAGTGGTGAAATTTTCTAGCCACCTCGTTAAGGAAAAATGGTATGGAGATACATGTATAACCCTTATTTTTGAAGGGATGGACCGGTAAGCCAGCGGAAGGCCTCAGTCAGATGACCAATAGCTCCAGTGGCGGGTCATCATATGACTAAGACCAGAGTCAGGAAATACCTGTCCTGTTTCCTGACGAACCTAACCTAACCTAACCAAACCTAACCTAAACTAACCTAACCTAACCTAACCTAAAATAACCTAACCTAAACAAACTTAACCATACCTAACCTAACCTAATCTAACCTAACCTAACGAAAGACTGACAACAGAGTACTTGAAACTCCCCACCAAGACTATCCACCCAGACTGACGACTATCCTGTATTATCCAGGTGCATGAGTGAAATATAGAAAAACAGAAGGCTCTCAAGACACAATCTCCAGAGCTCTTGAATATAAATCCTATCGAACATATCAGTTAATATATCTTCCATTCTTAGATGCAAAATGCAACACTATAAACACTGCAGTCCAATGGAATCAATGCATTGTATATAATACAACAGGTACCATTGGAACCTACGGTTACGACAGTGCACATTGGCTCTAACAACTCTTTAAGGCTATAGACAGAGAGTTTCACTCTGTTTACTAAGAGCTTTAAGACGTTGCTCTTTAGATACGTCAGACAGAAGCTTAATGCGAGAAAACGCCGAAAAATATAAACAAAAACAGGTAAAACACACGGAAGATGGGAAAAAAACATAGTAAAACACAGGGAGCACACGAAAAACACATGTAAAACACGAAAAACATATGAAAAACACGAAAAACACATGTAAAACACGAAAACCATATGTAAACCACGAAAAACATATGTAAAACACGGAAAACATATGTAAAACACTAAAAACACATGTAAAACACGAAAAACACATGTAAAACATGAGAAACATATGAAAAACAAGAAAAATATGTAAAACACGAAAAACATATGTAAAACACGAAAAACATGTGAAACACGAAAAACACATGTAAAACACGAAAAAATATATGAAGCACTAAAAAATATGTGAAACACGAAAAAATATGTGAAACACGAAAAACAAATGAAAAACACGAAAAACATGTAAAACACGAAAAACATGTAAAACACGAGAAACATGTGAAACACGAAAAACACATGTAAAACAAGAGAAAAATATGTGAAACACGAAAAACACGTGTTAAACACAAAAAATACATGTACAACACGAAAAACACGCGGGGAAAAAACACAGATAACACATAGAACACCAGAAGCTCTAAAACACAAGTAAAACACGAGGAAAAAAACACATGCAAATCTCAAATAAACCAGGAAAAACAGACAAAAAAAAACCATAAAAAAAAAAAAAATTCCCCGAGAGGCAAAAAAATTAAGTTATTAAAATTCTCAAGAAAAAATGGAACTTTTTTTTAAGTTAAAAGTCTTTCCAAAATTATATATATAAGAAAAAAAAAAAGAATATTAGAATTTTGGTGAAAAACAGAGTGGAAAATATTCTGAGGTGAGAGAAAGATTATGATCAGCGGGAGAAATGTGAAGAGAAATATTTGAACCAAGACGAAAATAAATGAAAAAAAAAATTGTCAGAAAGAATTACCTGTGTTTTAAAGTGACTTTAATATTACTGCTACTACTACTACTACTACTACTACTACTACTACTACTACTACTGCTATCTACTCCTGTACTCTACTACTACCCTACCTACCCTCTACTCACTACTACTGCTACTACTTACTGCTACTTACTACTACTCTGACTCTACCTCTCACTGCTGCTGATCTCTTGACTCTGACTGACATCATGACTACTACTGCTCTACTACTTACTGCTGCTCTACTCTAGCTCTGACTCTATGCTACTACTCTACTGCTACTCTACTCTACTACTACTCTTACTGCTCTACTGCTCTACTGCTACTACTGCTACTACTACTACTACTCTGCTCTACTACTGCTCTGCTACTGCTCTCTACTCTACTCTGCTACTACTACCTACTGCATGCTACTACTGCTACTCTACTGCTACTACTGACTCTCTCTACCTACTGCTCACTACTCACTACCCTTGCTCTCTACTACTCTACTACACTACTCTCTACTCTACTGCTACTCTCTACTGCTATCTCATACTGCTCTACATCTCTACTACTACTACTACTACATACTACTCTACTACTACTACTACTGACTCTCTACTACTACTACTCTGCTACTCTCTACTGCTACTACTACTGACTCTCTACTGCTAAACACTGCTACTGCTACTACTACTACTCCACCTCTAGCTACTGCTCTACTCTACTACTGCTCTACTACTACTACTACTACTGCTACTCTACTACTACTACTCTGCTACTCTACTCGCTCTACTACTACTACTGACTACTGCTGCTCTACCTCTTGACTCTACTCGCTACTACTGCTACTATCTACTGCTACTACTGCTACTACTCTACTACTGCTACTACTACTACTCTCTACTACTACTACTACTACTACTCACTGCTACTACTACTCACTACTGCTACCTACTACTACTACTACTACTACTACTACTACTGACTACTACTACTACTACTACTACTCTACTACTACTACTGCTACTACTCTCTACTACTACTACTACTCTATACTACTACTGACTATCTAACTACTACTATGACTATACTTACTACTCTATACTTATTCTACTACTACTATGTATTACTACTACTACTGCTACTACTACTACTACTACTACTACTACTACTACTACTACTAATAATAATAATAATAATAATAATAATAATAATAATAATAATAATAATTAAAATAATAATAATAATATTGACAAAATATATTAGTAAAAAATTGGTTCACTGATCTTAATAAATTAATTATGGATACATTAAAACAATACATTCCTAAATCTTATCTCTCTCTCTCTCTCTCTCTCTCTCTCTCTCTCTCTCTCTCTCTCTCTCTCTCTCTCTCTCTCTCTCCATCTCGTTAAAATCTTCCATCTGGCTGGTGGGATAAACAGAGTCACCCTCGTCAATAACCTCCACCAAGATGTCGTTATTGCTGGCACCAAGTATTTTCTTAATAAACTAACTTGAGGAAAAAAGGCCTTTCAAATTTCCCCTTTTCATATACATTGACTTTTACAGTTCTCATATAAGGTTAAAAAAACAACTCAAAAGTCAACTCCGGTTGTATTGTGGATTTTTGTAGTCGACTCAACGAAAGATTTTTTTGACAGAATGTATTTTTTTTTTTTGAGAGGGAAGGGGAAGGTAAGGAGGGGAACCAGGGGAAGGGGAGGTAGGAGAGGGAGGGGGTTGATATTATTGGGAGGAGGAGATTAGGGAGAGGTGGATGGAGGGGGATTAAAAGGCAGGAAGGAAATCCAACTGCCGTCCAAGAACGCTGCCTGCATACGAATATGTGGCCTTGAGTGTTGTCAAGTTGGTTGGAGAGAGAGAGAGAGAATAATATATATATATATATATATATATATATATATATATATATATATATATATATATATATATATATATATATATATATATATTATTCTCTCTAGCAGTTTACTAGAGACACTCAGTACACTGCTAGTAGGGCAGCAAGCAGTTTAGACAGCAGAACCAACGGCATGTTACATAGATATACATGTTGCAGAAACATGCATGATGCAAGAGACATGTATGTTGCATGAAGATGCATGCTGCAGAGTTATTCATGTTACAGATAGAGGCATGTTGCAGAGAGATGCATGTTCACTTCAGGTTTCTCCGTATTCAAGTTGCAAGGTAATGTATGCAGATTGTAAAGGACGTGTATGCAGATTGCCAAATATTCCTAAGGTGTAAAATATATACATGGAGGTAACCAGGCGAGTACTAATGCTGCAGACGGAGTACTAATGCTGCAGACGGAGTACTAATGCTGTAGATAGAGTGCTAATGCTGTAGTCAGAGTACTAATGCTGTAGACAGAGTACTAATGCTGTAGACAGAGTACTAATGCTGTAGACGGAGTACTAATGCTGTAGACGGAGTACTAATGCTGTAGACAGAGTACTAATGCTGTAGACGGAGTACTAATGCTGTAGACGGAGTACTAAGACAGCAGAGTGGTAGCAAGAGTCTACCCAAGTAGGAGTGAGTGTATGTTCACAGCATATTCAGAGTACCGTTACTCCCATTAGTACTACTACTATTACTGCTACTACTACTGCTACTATTACTGCTACAGTTACCAACATTACCTCTACCACTACTTCCCCTCTTCCTTTCTTCCTTTCTCTCTCTGTCCCGTCCCTCTTCCCCTGTCCTATATATACTTTCTCCCTCACCTTCGTGTGTTAGTGTGACTTGTGAATAGTACAAGTCGGACCGCCGTCATAAGCCTCTCTCTCCCTCTCTCTTCTCTCTCTCTCTCTCTCTCTCTCTCTCTCTCTCTCTCTCTCTCCTACCTGGGGCTATTTGGATATATTCAGAGTACAGTGGAACCTCGGTGTTTGAACTTATCTGGTTACTGGTGATGTTCAAATTGCGAAAGGTTCAATGTCCAAAACAATATTTCACAGGTTTTACCAGCCTCACACACTGGAGGGATGTTGAACTGACTCTTCCAAAAGTCTCTGAGAGTCAGGTCAGTGTCAGAAGTCACTTCAAAGAAATTTTTGAAACGGATTTCCTATAAAGCCTTTTTTAACAACCGTACCGTAAACAAGCCAGCGTGTTCGGACTCCAGAAATACGTTCAAAGACCACGTCAATTTCTTCTGTACGTTCGAACACCGAGGTTCCACTGTACATGCAAGGGGGATCGAAGTGCGTATATGATAACTTTGCTCCACAAACCTTGTTATCAGAAACCATTTAGGGAGTCGATTGGTTATAAATGCTCTCACAAAGGCGCTTCTCATTTCGTTAGTCACTTTTCTTTGAAGAGTTGTTTGATTTTTGAAGTGAGATTTAAAATTTTTGTTAGAGAAATATTGTTGTTGCCCTAAATGAAGAGGTGAGAGAGAGAGAGAGAGAGAGAGAGAGAGAGAGAAGAGAGAGAGAGAGAGAGAGAGAGAGAGAGAAGAAAGAAAGAGAGAGAGAGAGAGAGTTGTAGGTAACGGCTCTTAGCTTGTAAATAAAGTTAGGAATCCTTAACCTAACCTTGTAAAACCCTGTGTAAAGAAGAAGAGAGAGACAGAGAGAGAGAGAGAAAGAGAGAGAGAGAGAGAGGTATGTGATGATTGGGGAAGAGGGAGGCTGGGAAAGCAGAGACGATGTCATCTGGTGGATAATCTCATGAGGGGGGAAAAGTTGATTCAGGAAGAAGACCGGTATTAGAGTAGGATCCAGAATTTGGTGATCCTTGAGTGATTGCTTGCTGATCCCTTGCTGGTCTCTTGTTGGTCCCTTGCTGGTCTCTTGCTGGTCTCTTGCTGGTCCCTTGCTGGTCTCTTGCTGGTCCCTTGCTGGTCCCTTGCTGGTTCCTTGCTGGTCTCTTGCTGGTTCCTTGCTGGTCCCTTGCTGGTCCCTTGCTGGTCCCTTGCTGGTTCCTTGCTGGTCCCTTGCTGGTCCCTTGCTGGTCCCTTGCTGGTTCCTTGCTGGTCCCTTGCTGGTTCCTTGTTGGTCCCTTGCTGGTTCATTGCTGGTCCCTTGCTTGTTCATTGCTGGTTCATTGTTGGTCCCTTGCTGGTCCATTGCTGGTTCATTGCTGCTCCCTTGCTGGTTCATTGCTGGTACCATCTCTTACCAAAAGTGGTAACTAGAATGAGGGAGACGAAACTTGAGTGAGGGGAGGAGAGACTGGAGTGAGAGGAGAGACTGGAGTGAGGGGAGGAGAGACTGGAGTGAGAGGAGAGACTGGAGTGAGGGGAGGAGAGACTGGAGTGAGGGGAGGAGAGACTGGAGTGAGAGGAGGAGAGACTGGAGTGAGGGGAGGAGAGACTGGAGTGAGGGGAGGAGAGACTGGAGTGAGGGGAGGAGAGACTGGAGTGAGGGGAGGAGAGACTGGAGTGAGGGAGGAGAGACTGGAGTGAGAGGAGACACTGGAGTGAGGGGAGGAGAGACTGGAGTGAGGGGAGGAGAGACTGGAGTTAGGGGAGGAGAGATTGGAGTGAGGGGAGTGAGGGGTCTCAACGAGGGGTGTCACTGAAGGGGAGACCAAATATTTATCATTCCAGTATCGACCAATCGTTTAAAAAATACTGTCGCTTGTTGGGTACAGGTGTGGTCCATGTTTTGAAAGCATGTTATGTAGGGAGGGAGGGAGGGAGAGAGAGAGAGAGAGAGAGAGAGAGAGAGAGAGAGAGAGAACACACACACACAAAGATATGCAATAACCGCGAACAAGCGATGCAAGATGCAAAACCACCACGGGGGGGGGGAGTTGAACGATAGCTCTAGGCCTTTCACGTTGCAATCAACAAATCAGCAGCAGTTTGCAATGTTGAAGAAATGAGTAGGAAGTCGAAGCAGATTCCTTGAAGCGGCCTACACAGGCTCGCTAATACACCTCATGGCATACATAGAGACGAACTCATGCACCTGAAGGAGGAAATGTCTAGAGGCAGCTTTTCATCAGGCGAAAAACAACACCATCGAGCAGAATTAGGGCACTCATTATCCTAGCTAAATCTCTAGCACACACCAACTGCAAGGTGACCTTTCCCCCCCACACAAGACCCCAAGGTAACCTTCCCCCCCCCTAGGTGACCTGACCTTCCACTTCTCAGGAAATGGAAAGGTCACACGACCTGACCTTTTCAGCTCCAGCTGACTAATTTTTATATATGTAAAGGATATTTTTTTTTTTTTTTTCAATGTTGGTGTAGTGTTGGTGTAGTGTTGGTGTAGTGTTGGTGCAGTGTTGGTGTAGTGTTGGTGTAGTGTTGGTGTAGTGTTGGTGCAGTGTTGGTGTAGTGTTGGTGTAGTGTTTGTGTAGTGTTGGTGTAGTGTTGGTGCAGTGTTGGTGTAGTGTTGGTGAAGTGTTAGTGTAGTGTTGGTGTATTGTTGGTGTAGTGTTGGTGTAATGTTGTAGTGGTGGTTTAGTGTTGGTGTAGTGTTGGTGTAGTGTTGGTGTAGTGTTTGGGTAGTGGTGGTGTAGTGTTGGTGTAGTGGTGGTGTAGTGGTGGTGTAGTGTTGGTGTAGTGTTGGTGTAGTGTTGGTGTAGTGGTGGTGTAGTGTTGGTGTAGTGTTGGTGTAGTGGTGGTGTAGTGGTGGTGTAGTGGTGGTGTAGGGTTTGGGGTAGTGTTGGTGTAGTGTTGGTGTAGTGTTGGTGTAGTGTTGGTGTAGTGTTGGTGAAGTGTTGGTGTAGTGGTGGTGCAGCGTTGGTGTAGTGTTGGTGTAGTGTTGGTGTAGTTGTGGTGTAGTGGTGGTGTAGTGGTGGTGTAGTGTTGGTGCAGTGTTGGTGTAGTGTTGGTGTAGTGGTGGTGTAGTGTTGGTGTAGTGTTGGTGTAGTGGTGGTGTAGTGTTGGTGTAGTGTTGGTGTAGTGGTGGTGTAGTGTTGGTGTAGTGTTGGTGTAGTGATGGTGTAGTGTTGGTGTAGTGTTGGTGTAGTGGTGGTGCAGTGTTGGTGTAGTGTTGGTGTAGTTGTGGTGTAGTGGTGGTGTAGTGGTGGTGTAGTGTTGGTGCAGTGTTGGTGTAGTGTTGGTGAAGTGTTAGTGTAGTGTTGGTGTATTGTTGGTGTAGTGTTGGTGTAGTGGTGGTGCAGCGTTGGTGTAGTGTTGGTGTAGTGTTGGTGTAGTTGTGGTGTAGTTGTGGTGTAGTGGTGGTGTAGTGTTGGTGTAGTGTTGGTGTAGTGTTGGTGTAGTGTTGGTGTAGTGGTGGTGTAGTGTTGGTGTAGTGGTGGTGTAGTGTTGGTGTAGTGTTGGTGTAGTGGTGGTGTAGTGTTGGTGTAGTGGTGGTGTAGTGGTGGTGTAGTGTTGGTGTAGTGGTGGTGTAGTGTGGTGTAGTGTTGGTGTAGTGTGGTGTAGTGTTGGTGTAGTGGTGGTGTAGTGTTGGTGTAGTGTTGGTGTAGTGTTGGTGTAGTGTTGGTGTAGTGGTGGTGTAGTGTTGGTGTAGTGGTGGTGTAGTGGTGGTGTAGTGTTGGTGTAGTGGTGGTGTAGTGTTGGTGTAGTGTTGGTGTAGTGTTGGTGTAGTGTTGGTGTAGTTGTGGTGTAGTGGTGGTGTAGTTGTGGTGTAGTGTTGGTGTAGTGTTGGTGTAGTGTGGTGTAGTGTGGTGTAGTGTTGGTGTAGTGTTGGTGTAGTGGTGGTGTAGTGGTGGTGTAGTGTTGGTGTAGTGTTGGTGTAGTGGTGGTGTAGTGGTGGTGTAGTGTTGGTGTAGTGTTGGTGTAGTGTTGGTGTAGTTGGTGGTGTAGTGGTGGTGTAGTGTTGGTGTAGTGTTGGTGTAGTGGTGGTGTAGTGGTGGTGTAGTGTTGGTGTAGTGTTGGTGTAGTGGTGGTGTAGTGTTGGTGTAGTGTTGGTGTAGTGTTGGTGTAGTGTTGGTGTAGTGGTGGTGTAGTGTTGGTGTAGTTGTGGTGTGTGGTGGTGTAGTGTTGGTGTAGTGGTGGTGTAGTGTTGGTGTAGTGGTGGTGTAGTGTTGGTGTAGTGGTGGTGTAGTGTTGGTGTAGTGTGGTGTAGTGTTGGTGTAGTGTTGGTGTAGTTGTGGTGTAGTGTTGGTGTAGTGGTGGTGTAGTGTTGGTGTAGTGTGGTGTAGTGTTGGTGAGTGTTGGTGTAGTGTGGTGTAGTGTGGTGTAGTGGTGGTGTAGTGTGGTGTAGTGTTGGTGTAGTGTTGGTGTAGTGGTGGTGTAGTGTGGTGTAGTGTTGGTGTAGTGTTGGTGTAGTGTTGGTGTAGTTGGTGGTGTAGTGGTGGTGTGTGGTTGGTGTAATGTTGGTGTAGTGTTGGTGTAGTGTTGGTGTAGTGGTGGTGTAGTGGTGGTGTAGTGGTGGTGTAGTGTTGGTGTAGTGTTGGTGTAGTGTTGGTGTAGTGTTGGTGTAGTTGTGGTGCAGTGTTGGTGTAGTGTTGGTGTAGTGTTGGTGTAGTGTTGGTGTAGTGTTGGTGTAGTTGTGGTGCAGTGTTGGTGTAGTGTTGGTGTAGTGTTGGTGTAGTGTTGGTGTAGTGTTGCTCACAGCTGGTGCTACTGAACATACAAGACACACAGCTGGTGCTACTGAACATACAGGACACACAGCTGGTGCTACTAAACATATAGGACACACAGCTGGTGCTACTGAACATACAGAACACACAGCTGGTGCTACTGAACATACAGGACACATAGCTGGTGCTCCTGAACATACAGGACACACAGCTGGTGCTACTAAACATATAGGACACACAGCTGGTGCTACTGAACATACAGGACACACAGCTGGTGCTACTGAAAATACAGAACACACAGCTAGTGCTTCTGAACATACAGGACACACAGCTGGTGCTCCTGAACATACAGGACACATAGCTGGTGCTACTGAACATACAGGACACATAGCTGGTGCTACTGAACATACAGGACACAAAGCTGGTGCTACTGAACATACAGGACACACAGCTGGTGCTCTGAACATACAGGACACACAGCTGGTGCTCTGAACATACAGGACACACAGCTGGTGCTACTGAACATACAGAACACATAGCTGGTGCTACTGAACATACAGGACACACAGCTGGTGCTACTGAACATACAGGACACATAGCTGGTGCTCCTGAACATACAGGACACACAGCTGGTGCTACTGAACATACAGGACACACAGCTGGTGCTACTGAACATACAGGACACACAGCTGGTGCTCCTGAACATACAGGACACATAGCTGGTGCTACTGAACATACAGGACACATAGCTGGTGCTACTGAACATACAGGACACATAGCTGGTGCTCCTGAACATACAGGACACACAGCTGGTGCTACTGAACATACAGGACACATAGCTGGTGCTACTGAACATACAGGACACATAGCTGGTGCTACTGAACATACAGGACACACAGCTGGTGCTACTGAACATACAGGACACACAGCTGGTGCTCCTGAACATACAGGACACATAGCTGGTGCTACTGAACATACAGGACACATAGCTGGTGCTACTGAACATACAGGACACACAGCTGGTGCTACTGAACATACAGGACACATAGCTGGTGCTACTGAACATACAGGACACACAGCTGGTGCTACTGAACATACAGGACACACAGCTGGTGCTACTGAACATACAGGACACACAGCTGGTGCTACTGAACATACAGGACACACAGCTGGTGCTACTGAACATACAGGACACACAGCTGGTGCTCTGAACATACAGGACACACAGCTGGTGCTCCTGAACATACAGGACACACAGCTGGTGCTCTGAACATACAAGATACACTCTGTAGTGTATCTCGCGTCTAACACTGTTCTTTTTTCGTTCTCATCAGCTGATGATGAGGTATAGATGGTGAAGCAGAAGGCTCTCTCCCCACCCTCCACTACCCACTCTACACACTCTCGCTATATACGTAAATAAATCATCAGTGTAAGTCCAAGTTAGCTGAGAGGTAGAATCAAAGTAGGTAAAGCAGAATCAAAGGTGGCCAAAGAAGAATCAAAGGAATGGAAAGTGGAATCGAGAAACAGTAAGACCTAAGCAGTACCGATCCTTAAGGCACCCCACTCGTCACCCCTCACCCGTCCCTCTTACTCCCCCAGTGTTTCTCTCTGTCAGGTACTCCTTAATCCACTTAAGCACCTTATCCTTCACAGCTGCTGGTTCTTCCTGCTTCACGATTTCCCTCTACTGAAGAAGAACTTCAAAAGATTTTTATTTTTTGACTTTTTAGGAAGGTGGAAAGCCACTCAACTCTGCCTGGTAGACTTTCCCCTCAATGAATCCTCTTTTATACTCTGAACCCTCTCACTAAACCCTCTCACTGAACCCTTTCACTGAACCCTCTTACACTCGCTGATCCCTTCTACAGTTGTGGAACTTTCTTGTGTACACTATGTAGCTTTAAGAAGCGGTAAGCTCAAGCTCATGGAACAGGGAGAAAGTGGACATAGTAGCGGCCAGCGAAGAGGCGGGGTCAGGAGCTGTGACTCGACCACAAATAGGTGAGTACTGAAGTTTCTCGCATACTCACTGAACTCTCCTGTGTACGCGCGCGCGCACAGTGGAGCGCCCTGGAGAGTGATGTAGTGGAGGCAGGATCCATGCAGAGCTTTAAGATAAGGTACGATAAGGCTCTTGGAACAAAGAAAGAGTGGAGCTAGTAGCAACTAGCTAAGAGGCAGGGCTAGGAACTATGAATCGACCCCAGCAACCACAAATAGGTGAGTACAGTCAATACACACTAAAATCTCTATACACTAACCTCCCTTGCACTCATTTTCACTTACACACTCACACTCACACACTCACACACTCACACACTCACACACACTCACACACACAAACTACAGTGTTTCACTCGTGCTAGACCCCCGAATTGGTACTCCTGTAGTTGTAACCATCTTGCTTGTATATTAAGTTTGTAGTTAAGGATAACTCGGGGCCTCGTACGAGTGTAACACCCGGTACATTACTACATAATTGCCCTCAGCATGATTGTTGCCTCATTCCAACACTTGGTAAAACACACAGTAATGTAAAACTCCACTCTGGTTAAACTGTCTTAAACTGTGTCGAGCCTCGAAACAGCGCTGGTCTCTTTTTAAAACTAAAAGCATCAGGAAATGTGAGAGGTGTTTGAACTCCAAGTAAGGGTGTTGAGCTCTCCTTAAAAGTATATTAGACTTCGCTTAACACCTTGCTTCTTCTCTACGCCTTCGTGCTTATAACACACACACACACACATATATATATATATATATATATATATATATATATATATATATATATATATATATATATATATATATATATATATATATATATATAAACACTGATCTCTGGCCGACGGAGACTCGAACCTACGAACCTCATGACAAGGTACGCAGTGCTTTACCGACCGTACCACACTGGTCCAATACCTTGGCGTTCAGCTCACGCTAGACGTTGATCCAAGGCAGCCAGCTTTCAGGCAGGTGGGTTACAGCTTTTCATCTCATCCCCTGCATGCATCGACACGAGTCGAGCAGGGACAGAACGCCAGCCTCTGGCATCCTAATCAGCCTATTAACTTCTTGATCTCCTGATAGATAATGCCAATTAACTCTTAAGTTAATGGAGTTTTTCCCTATTTATTCCTCGTTGATATGTATTGCTGGTTTCAATTCTCCTGAATTTACAAATTTGATTTTCACACCGCTTCAAAAAATTTCTTGGTGTCTATTCAAATTTCGACTTAAAAGAAATCCCATGCGTTTTTTGGCGATTTGGATCCTTTGTAAAAAAAAAAATGCTGAAAATCAAAATTCAGCGTTTCGATTATCGCTGACCATCATCAGGGTCTGAAAAATATTGTATTGCTATAGAAAAAGTCTACGAACATAAATTATTAATGAGTTATAATAAGTTATAGGTTGTAATAAGTTATTAGAAGTAATATTGAGTTATAATAAGTTACAGTAAGTTATAATTAGTTATAATAATATAAAGATTAGTAAAATATAGCAAGAAGAGTAAGGCAGGAGTTGACTGTATGCTGGATCATACGAGGTCAACTAAATACAGTGTGTATTCTATACTTCCTTGTATATCTTACTCCAGTAAGTTGCTATGGCATCTCCTCTCTTCTCTGGATTTATTTTACATTTCTTCCCACGTCTTTCACTCCAGTAAGTGGTCAAGGAACTCCACTATACACACACACTCTCTCTCTCTCTCTCTCTCTCTCTCTCTCTCTCTCTCTCTCTCTTTTACACAGGCTTTACAAGGTTAGGATAAGGATTCCTAACTCTATTTACAAGCTAAGAGCTGTTACCTACATCAGCTCATTTGACAGCCTTTGTATTGTTACGAGACTTACAAATAGGGAACTGAATGAAGTTGGAGCCATTTGTGGGCCAGCGATTTCATTTGGTCATTATCTCTCTCTCCTTCTCTCTCTCTCTCTCTCTCTCTCTCTCTCTCTCTCTCTCTCTCTCTCTCTCTCTCTCTCTCTCTCTCTCTCTCTCTCTCTCTCTCTCTCTCTCTCTCTCTCTCACCCCAGTGACTAGATATGAAAGTGGGAGTATCGTAAAAGTTCGTCCCAAATGAATTAAGTCTTCCCATTTAAGAGCCATGCAATGACCTTTCGTGTATGATACATTAAGCTTATCCACAGGGAGAAAAGGTCGTAAGGGTCTGACCTTTTTTGGGGTTATCCAAGTGGGTAATTTATACATACGTTACTATGTATGATAATTTGTGTAACTGTGTTTGTGTATACATAAATAAACTTACTAAACCTTCCTCCCACACCTCTCTCCCTCTCCTATCTCTTTCTGCCTCCCTTCCCCCGCTCCTTCTCCCACTTCCCAACCATCCTTTCCATCCTCCCCCACACTAACCTCCACTGCCATCCCTCTCCCCTCATTATCATTCACCCTCTCCCTTCCTCTCATTCTCTCCCCTCTTTCAATCACATTCTCCCTCACTTTATGTTCAGTATTTCTTGTTCTTCCATCCAAATTTCTTCTGAGTTTTGCATGTTCTAATATATATATATATATATATATATATATATATATATATATATATATATATATATATATATATATATATATATATATATATATATATATATATATATACTATATATATATAATCAAAGACATTTTAAATCTGAAAGAATATACATAGATATACACAAATAAGTGAAGATATATACACATATATGCGATGATATACTGAAGTATAAGCAAATGTATACGTATATATAATGCATTCATGCGTATTTTTTTTTTAATTAACACATCGGCCGTTTCCCACCAAGGCAGGGTGGCCCGAAAAAGAAAAACTTTCACCATCATTCACTCCATCACTGTCTTGTCAGAGGCGTGCTTACACTACAGCTATAAAACTGCAACATTAACACCCCTCCTTCAGAGTGCCGGCACTGTACTTCCCATCTCCAGGACTCAAGTCCGGCCTGCCGGTTTCCCTGAATCCCTTCATAAATGTTACCTTGCTCACACTCCAACAGCACGTCAAGTCCTAAAAACCGTCTGTCTCTATTCACTTCCTTCCCTCCAACCTTTCCTAGGCCGACCCCTACCCCGCCTTCCCTCCACTACAGATTTATACACTCTCGAAGTCATTCTACTTTGTTCCATCCTCTCTACATGTCCAAACCACCTCAACAACCCCTACTACACCTCCTCCTAACTTCCAAACTACGAATTCTCTGCATTATATTCACACCACACATTGACCTCAGACATGACATCTCCACTGCCTCCTGCCTTCTCCTCGTTGCAACATTCATCACTCATGCTTCACACCCATATAAGAGTGTTGGTATAACAATACTCTCATACATTCCCCTCTTTGCTTCCATGGACAAAGTTCTTTGTCTCCACAGACTCCGAAGTGCACCACTTACCCTTTTCCCCTCATCAATTCTATGATTCACCTCATCCTTCATAGACCCATCTGCTGACATGTCCACTCCTAAATATCTGAATACATTCACCTCCTCCATACTCTCTCCCTCCAATCTGATATCCAATCTTTCGTCACCTAATCTTTTTTGTTATCCTCATCACCTTACTCTTTCCTATATTCACTTTATGCGTAAATACACGGTTATACGCAGGTATTTGTTGGTAAACACAAACATGCGGAGAAATACTTGGTTATTCGCGGATGCAAGCAGATATACGCCGCTCTGATATACGCCGCTCTGCGTAACAAAGAGTGGTCTCATGGGAGGACGGTCTATTTAGGAGGTAAATACTGAAAAATGAAAGTGTCACAGGGTTGGAAGAGGCTGTGTGTGTGTTAGTTACCATTTTGTCCAAGGCACATGTCTATTAGACACTAGGCCTGTTGTATGTATGTGTGTGTGTGTGTGTGTGTGTGTGTGTAACGAAACACTTCGAAATGTTTCGGCCCCGCCGGGAATTGAACCCGGGCCCTCTGTGCGTGAAGCAAGAGCGCTAGCCACCATGCCATGTGTGTGTGTGTGTGCGTGTGTGTGTGTGTGTGTGTGTGTGTGTGTGTGTGTGTGTGTGTGTGTTTGTGTGTGTGTGTCGTATCGTGCACCGAGTGCATTAGCAGGTGGTCTTATCATGGAATCTCACTAAGCTCATTGCAGTTGATGCATTCCAAACGAAGCCTCGATCTTGCAAGTGATCTTGGATAAGCCTGACCCAAGGCCGGGCTCCGTGAGCCAGGAGGAACTCTCGAAACTCATCAAAAGTATACCAAAGGCAGCGGTATAACATACGACCCTAGCTGGTTTGGTAAGAGTTGAGTGCTGCGGCATTCTGACATCTCAGGGAAATGGTTGAAACACCACCGACCTAAATTCATTTTCAACATCTTCTTTGGACCTTTTTCCTGTGTTTGTTTTGGTGTCCTCACCACCCATGTAAATTCTAAGTTTGTTCTAACATATGTTGTAAATAGTGTTTATTTTTCAGTATGTATCCGTATGTATAACTAAAGTGTAATGAACACCTGCCAGAATAGGACTTTTGTATCTATGCTGTTATCATTGACCATTTATCCATGTATTTAAAAGCTATTTTGTAATTCACGCACATTTTTTATAATAACTCCTAGGTCTCTCTCTCTCTCTGCCTGATACTTTCAGTATATGAAGGAACGGGTGAGGGTTTCAACCCATGGCAAGTGAATGCCAAAACTCAGAGGGCCAGTGCGTTAACCACTGTACCAGCTGACTCTATTACGATTCATCCAACTAGGTATATTTCTATACACCATAGGGAGGTTAGCATGGGCCACACACTGTGACCACACAGTTTTTTTTTTTTTAATAAATGGTGTTATTACGATTTCTTGTGTCATAATAGAGGCTTTCAGTGTATTTTGTGATATTTTTGAATAACTAAAGCGTAATGAACACTTGTCAATGTTTAATAGTTATCCAAGGGAAGACAAACACAGAAAATTAATTGATCTGTATATTTCGATCCCAATCTGGGATCCTCATCATCAGCTGAAGAGGATCCCAGAAAGGGATGGAAATATACAGATCAATTAATCTCCTGTATTTCTGTCACCAAGTGGGTTTTTATTAAGCATGGCACTTTTATCTACATTAAATTCCATCGTCCATCTCTCACTCCATGAATTCAGTTTAGACAATTCCGCTTCCTGACAACTCTATGACTAAAGAAATACTTCCTAACATCTTTTTGACTCATCTGAGTCTTCAACTTCCAATTGTGACTCTTTGTTTCTGTGTTCCCTCTCTGGAACATCCTGTCTCTGTCCACCTTGTCAATGCCTCGAAGTATTTTATATGTCGTTATCATGTCTTCCCTAATCCTCCTGTCCTCTAGTGTCGTCAGGCCGATTTCCCTTAACCTTTCTTCGTAGGACAATCCCCTTAGCTCTGGGACTAGTCTTGTTGCAAACCTTTGCACTTTCTCTAATTTCTTAACGTGCTTGACCAGGTGTGGGTTCCAAACTGGTGCTGCATACTCCAGTATGGACCTGACGTATATGGTGTACAGAGTCTTGAACGATTCCTTAGTGAGGTATTGGAAAGCTATTCTTAGGTTTGCCAGCCGCCCATATGCTGCAGCAGTTATGTGATTGATGTGTGCCTCAGGAGATGTGCTCGGTATAATACTCACCCCAAAATCCTTTTGCCTATACTCTGTCTGCGGTCTTCTTTCCCCTTCCCCGATCTTCATGACTGCATTTGGTGGGGTAAAAATTCAAGGAGCCAGTTACTGGACCAGGCTTCCAGGCTGTCCAGGTCTCTTTGTAGTCCTGCCTGATCCTCATGCGATTTAATTCTCCTCATTAACTTCACATGTGTGTGTGTGTGTGTGTGTGTGTGTGTGTGTGTGTGTGTGTGTGTGTGTGTGTATACTCATGGGTGTTTTTGCACAGTGAGGGGAAGTGAATTTAGTCATTGTGTATAATCCTATGTAAAGCCAAACACAAGTTAAATTGAACAAGGGTTGACCTGGTCAATAGTGCGGGCGCAGAGGTGGAGTGGACAGGCAGAGAGACAGGCAGGTAGGAAGGCAGAGAGACAGGCACTCAGGAACACAGGCAGACAGGCAGGCAGGAACACACGCAGACAAGAACACAGGTAGACAGGCAGGCAGGAAGAGAGAGAGGCAGACAGAAACACAGACAGACAAGCAGGCCTGAAAGCAAACAGACAGGCCTGCAGAAACGCAGACAGGCACGAAAGCAGACAAACAGGCAGACACGGAGGCAAACAGCTCAACAAGCACGCTGACAAACAGACAAACAGACCGACAAACACATACAGCTATGAAGCCAGACAACACTAAACACACTTCAACAAAGAAACACAAACAGTCCGGGACAACACAAAAAAAATGGTTAGAAGGACAAACAAGAACACAAAGAGAGAATGAGACAAACACGTAACAATAACATTGTTCCATATTTTCTCTATAGCTTCAGGCATGAATGCAATATATTTATTTTTTTTTACCATGAATTTGGCTATTGTTTTTTTACAGCACAGATTTACGATATCTTTAATAACGACACCAGTGAAATACACATTTTATATATATATATTTTTTTTTACGTTTACGATTTACAGAATAGAGTTGTTTTACATGTATGTGGTAAATGGAAATCTTTGTAACTGTGAATAATAATGATTTACTGAGTGATTCACAGATAACTCGCACAAGAGAGGAAAAAGCTTATTACGACATTTCGGTCCGCCATAACTAGTCACTGGTCCAGGTCGGTCCAAAACGTTGTCATAAGATTCTTGTATGTGCTGGTTATTTGTTCCAGTCACGGTATTGTGCCTTTTTTATCTTTATTTACTGAGTGGGTTGGAAGAATTAAGTTACTTAAGATGATAAGTTATGGTAAAGACGTTTTTTACTCTTCCAATTTCTCCTCCTCCTCTTCTTCTTCTTCCTCCTCCTCTTATTCTTCTTCCGTCATCTAGTCCGTCTCCACTTATACAATCATTCATTTTCTTCCCTTCAGTTAGACACACATTAGTTTCAAATTTACTTCAGTTTTATGGATCGTAATACCAGTTTCTCTTCCAATAATTAGCGTCAGGTTCCCGGTTACTGAATCTCTCACTACTAATCTTTTTTTTCTAGACACTGGTCCCATGTTTCCAGCCTTCGTAGTTGTACTGAATCCTAATTTTCCAAAACGTTTTCCAGCGGCTGGTCCCATTATTCCAGCTTTCATTGTTGTGCTGAATCTTTGCCTTTAAATGTCTTTCCAGTCACTGGCCAGTGTTTCCAGTTTTAATTCCAGTTATTGAATCTTCGACTCCAAATATTCCAGCTACTAACCAATGTTTCCAGTCTTCCTTCCAGTTACTGAATCTTTGACTCTTAAGTATTTTTCCAGTCACTTGGCAGGTATGTCCAGTTCTAATTCCAGTTACTAAATCCTAAACTCCCATCTTCCATAAACTGACCGCGTCTTTCCAGCTTCCCTTCAGACACCACCCTCTCCAGCCTCCATCTTCCGACCCTCATAACAAGCTAACCATCACAAACGACCTCGTTTAAGGCCTCTCCTAATTGTGTCGTAACGAACCACCGTAACCTAGCTGGAACCACAGTCTTGCCCATTAGGCTACTAACAAGGCTACTGCAGCAGTGAAGAAGAAAAATGATATTGAGGATACATAGCATTGATCTTCACATTACTGGTACACAATACCCGATAAACTGATAAAGAAGACACATGTGCAACACCTGGCTATCTTTATTAAGAAAACGTTTCGCCCGCCAGTATCAACCAACGAGGAATTTTCTTTTTAAAAATCTTAATAATCTTCGTCAATTATATTTCTCATCTCTACGAGCTAGCATGCCATTGAACGTATTTGGTTAGTTTGGTGCATATTCCAACTGCATAATCCAGCGGTATATTGCAGCTGCTTATTCCAGCAGCATATTCCAACTGCATAATCCAGTTGTATATTCCAGCGGCATATTCCAGCGGTATATTTCAGTTTTGAACTAACGCGTGTTTTGAAAAGTTTGTGATTAGCAGGAAGAGGAAGAGGAGGACTAGGAGGAGGGGGAGGTAAGAATTTTTGTCCCAAACTGCCTGGTGCTGTGATGATGAAGGTATAACTTGAAGAAAGTTAAGCACATAAGAAAGGAGGAACACTGGAGTAGACCTGTCGGCCCATACAGTAGAGTGAGGAGGCTGTACACACACACACACACACACACACACACACATACACACAGGGTAGAGAGTGGCAGGTCTACCTGAATCGACTCTTAAGCATTAAAGACACATCTACAGTCTGGAGAAGTAGACGATGAAGTCAATAACAAGAAGGCAAGGGAAACGTGACCTAGACATCATAGCTGAGCTATCTCTCTCTGTTTCTATCTCTCTATCTATCTCTATCTATCTATCTCCTATTGGCAGAGTTACTTCTCTAGTCGATGCCATATATATTTTTTTTTATCAAAAAATCCATTTGAAAGAGCCACTTCGCTGAAACAATAGTGCATGACAGCCTCAGCTGCTAACAACGTGTTCTTGACCTTCGAAACGGCTGTTGTAATATACGTGTTAGTATTATCACCTCCACCATCATGGGGGAGAGCTAAACCAGTAGGGGTTATACAGCGCCTGTGGGAAGGGGATGATGAAAGACATCTGGACTTAATTCATAAGAACATAAGAATGGAGGAACACTGCAGAAGGCCTACTGGCCCATACGAGGCAGGTCCCATCAAAACCACTCCTTCCCAAAGCTACCCAAAAAAAATTTATTCCCGTGATCTAGGGAATTGGAACTCAAGCACAGTTCCAATTCCCTAGATCAAGAGCCCCCTCACCAGCATCAAGGAACCTCCATAGAGGTGCTGAGCTTGATGTCGTCGCAACATCAGAAAAGAAACACAAATGACGTATAATGCGATCCTTAATTGACAACGTTTCGCCCACACAGTGGGCTTTATCAAGCCAAGAGAGAGAGAGAGAGAGAGAGAGAGAGAGAGAGAGAGAGAGAAAGAGAGAGAGAGAGAGAGAGGGTAGGGTGATAGAGACTAAGACACTGGGTAGTTTTAAAAAGAGATCGGACAAATATACTGGTGAAAAGGGGCTGGATTTGATTAGTACCTGAGGTATTAATTAGTACCAGAGGTACTAATTAGTACCAGAGGTACTAATTAGTACCTGAGGTACTAATCAATCCAGAAAGGTTGGACAAATACGTGGGTGGTTTTGATAAGGACCTGCCTTGTATGGGCCAGTAGGCCTTCTGCAGTGTTCCTCCATTATTATGTTTTATGAGAGAGAGATTATGTTCATGAGAAGAGCGCTAAACCCATGGGGGTCATACACACTCAGTCCAAGACAGGAGAGAGAAGGTACAATTTCTTGCATTCAAAACCTCCTCTTTTCTTCTCCTTTTCTTCCTTCTCCTTCACTCTCTCTCTCTCTCTCTCTCTCTCTCTCTCTCTCTCTCTCTCTCTCTCTCTCTCCTCCTCTCTCATATAGCTTTTATTTTTTTCTCCTCCTTACTTCCTCTCTTCCTTTCAATCTCCTCTCTTAAATGTCATTACCTCTTCCTCTTTCTTCTCCTCTCCTCTCATCTTGTTCCCTCTTTCTCTCAAGACATTCTCCCTAATGAAAACTGCTTCTTTCTCTCACTTTCCTCTTCTCCTTCTCGTTAGTCTCCCTCACAGCATCCATCCTCATCTGTCTCCCTCTCTCCCTTCATCATTATACCTAACATTGTCTCCAGAAGAAGAGCCTTCACACACACCCTTCATTATGAGGAGTGACTGGTGAAGGGTGTGGTGGAGGAAGAAGAGAGAGAGAGAGAGAGAGAGAGAGAGAGAGAGAGAGAGAGAGAGAGAGAGAGAGAGAGAGAGAGAGAGAGAGAGAGAGAAAAAAAGAGAGAAAGAGAGAGAAAAATGAGGATTATTATTTTTAATTTCAACAGTATAGGAAATAAGAGGTCATGCCACACACTATTCATACCACACACTATACATGCCACTCACTATACATACCGCACACTCAAAAACTATAACCACTCACACTCACAACCACACCACATAACACTCACACTAAGTTAAAATTAATTAAAATTTCCAAGAGGTCCCTGCAGGTAGCCCGGCAAGCATAAAAACTGACAGTAACACAGACAGTGGCACACACTGTGTGGAACAGGAAGTGAAAGTCACCCACAAGCAGGTAACTGTGGGTGAAACGTGTTCCCTGCCGTCAGGCAAATTACAGTTGACCCCCTACAGGATGCTTATAGAGTTCTACAGAAGTGCAGGCTACAGCACCGCATGCTGGACGCAGTTACTGCCAGCCAGAAATTCATTACAGACTACGCTCGATACAGAGAGAGAGAGGAGAGAGAGAGAGAGAGAGAGAGAGAAGAGAGAGAGAGAAAGAGAGATCGTTAAGTCAAGGAGAGAGGATTGAAGAAAGGACTTTTGCTGGGGTTCAGGCAAGAATGAAGGTTTGTGTTGTGAAGCAGATCAGCACAGGGAGGAGGTGACGGAGCAGAGAATGGCACTGCAGCAGTGATGGCTGGCACTGCAGCAGTGATGGCTGGCACTGCAGCAGTGATGGCTGGCACTGCAGCAGTGATGGCTGGCACTGCAGCAGTGATGGCTGGCACTGCAGCAGTGATGGCTGGCACTGCAGCAGTGATGGCTGGCACTGCAGCAGTGATGGCTGGCACTGCAGCAGTGATGGCTGGCACTGCAGCAGTGATGGATGGCATTCTCTGAGGCAAGGAACACGGAAGATTTTAAGAGAGAGAGACAGAGAGAGACAAAGAGAGACAAAGAGTGTCATCTCTTCGTTGACCATCCTAGCATCCCAGTGTGTGCTCGCCAGTACGTGGTTACAGGGGGTCGAGTCTCAGCTCCTGGCCCCAGCCACTTGCCACTCGTAGGAATTTTCTACCCAAAATCAACAAACCTGTAGGGTCCTAAGTCTGCCTTCAGGTCATTTCGCCTCCTGTCCATGACAAGGCTGAAGAAATATTTCCTGACATTCCCGTCGCTCGTATGTGTGTTAACGTTCTATTGTGCCCTTGTGTACCGGTTTCTCATCTCTTTAAAAGCATTTCCCCGTACACCCGTACATCGTTATCATGTCATACCTTATTTTTTTCCCTTCCTCTAATACCTTTCAGTCTCGCTTCATATTTCAAAAAACCCGTAACTACTGGACTAGTCTTGTTGAAAATCTTTGCATTTTTCCCTCTCTCTTTTCCTTCCTCTTCCTCCTCCTACTCCTGCTCCTGCTCTTCTCCTCCCTTCTCTTCTCTCCCCTCGTCTCTACTCTTCCCCTCCCTTCTCTTCTCTCCCTTCGTCTCTACTCTTCTCCTCCCTTCTCTTCTCTCCCCTCGTCTCTACTCTTTTAACTGAGATGACAAATATTTTCACTGAAGATGATCTGCACTTTAATGGAGTGTGTGTGTGTGTGTGTGTGTACTCACCTAATTGTGGTTGTAGGGGTTGATTCATAGCTCGTGTGTGTGTGTGTGTGTGTGTGTGTCTGTGTGTGTGCGCGTGTTCGTGTGTGTGCACTTCAAACGCTTGCCTACACAACATTAAACTCAACAAACACTACGAAAGAAGTTCAGCCAAGAGCAGGTATTAGCATAATTACTGGCTTGGTTAGTCTTAACACCTCCAGGGAGACCTTCCTGCGGCTTGTCTGACCTCCCTCCTGACACACACACTCACACACACACACACACACACACACACACACACACACACTCACACACACACACACACACACACGCACACACACACACACACACACACACACACACACACACACACACACACACATAGACACGCCCCCGGTGGCCTAGTGGGTAAAGCTCTTGCTTCACGCACGGAGGGGCCGGGTTCAATTCCTGGTGGGGCAGAAACATTTCGAAGTGTTTCCTTACATACACATCAACACACACATATATATACAACAGGCCTAGTGTCTAATTGACATGTGCCTAGGACAAAATGGTAACTAACAAAATGGTAACTAACACAGCTTTAGGAAAAGGCATGATAAGGCTCTTGGAGCAGGGAGAGCGAATGGACCAAGTAGCGACTAGTGAAGAGGCGGGACCAGGAGAGAGAGAGAGAGAGAGAGAGAGAGAGAGAGAGAGAGAGAGAGAGAGAGGATAACGAGGAAGAGGAAGAAGAGGAGGAAGAGGACCCATCTACCCACTCTTCGAGTTCTTTAATAATTTAGGCAGGTGACGCTTCTTGCGAGAATTCTGCTAGATGTGGAAGAGGCAGGAGAGGAAGGCAGGGAGGGCAAGAGGAAGGCAGGGAGGGCAAGAGGGAGGCAGGGAGGGCAAGAGGGAGGCAGGGAGGGCAAGAGGGAGGCAGGGAGAGCAAGAGGAAGGCAGGGAGAGCAAGATGAAGGCAGGGAGAGCAAGAGGAAGGCAGGGAGAGCAAGAGGGAGGCAGGGAGAGCAAGAGGGAGGCAGGGAGAGCAAGATGAAGGCAGGGAGAGCAAGATGAAGGCAGGGAGAGCAAGAGGAAGGCAGGGAGAGCAAGAGGGAGGCAGGGAGAGCAAGAGGGAGGCAGGGAGAGCAAGATGAAGGCAGGGAGAGCAAGAGGGAGGCAGGGAGAGCAAGAGGGAGGCAGGGAGAGCAAGAGGAAGGCAGGGAGAGCAAGATGAAGGCAGGGAGAGCAAGAGGAAGGCAGGGAGAGCAAGAGGAAGGCAGGGAGAGCAAGAGGGAGGCAGGGAGAGCAAGATGAAGGCAGGGAGAGCAAGAGGGAGGCAGGGAGAGCAAGATGAAGGCAGGGAGAGCAAGAGGAAGGCAGGGAGAGCAAGAGGAAGGCAGGGAGGGCAAGAAGAAAGCAGGGAGAGCAAGAGGATGGCAGGGAAATCAAGAGAAAGGTAGGGAGAACAAGAAGAAAGCAGGGAGAGCAAGAGGAAGGCAGGGAGAGCAAGATGAAGGCAGGGAGAGCAAGAGGAAGGCAGGGAGAGCAAGAGGAAGGCAGGGAGAGCAAGAGGAAGGCAGGGAGAGCAAGAGGAAGGCAGGGAGAGCAAGAGGAAGGCAGGGAGAGCAAGAGGGAGGCAGGGAGAGCAAGAGGAAGGCATGGAGAGCAAGAGGAAGGCAGGGAGAGCAAGATGAAGGCAGGGAGAGCAAGATGAAGGCAGGGAGGGCAAGATGAAGGCAGGGAGGGCAAGATGAAGGCAGGGAGAGCAAAAGGAAGGCAGGGAGGGGAAGAGGAAGGCAGAGAGAGCAAGAGGAAGGCAGGGAGAGTAAGAGGAATGCAGGGAGGACAAGAGGAAGGCAAGGAGAGAAAGAGGAATTCATTGAGTACAAAGACTCTCTCTCTCTCTCTCTTTTTTTCTCTCTCTCTCTCTCTCTCTTCTCTCTCTCTCTCTCTCTCTCTCTCTCTCTCTCTCTCTCTCTATCTCTCTCTCTCTCTCTCTCTCTCTCTCTCTCTCTCTCTCTCTTTCTCTCTCTCTCTCCTTGACATGAAGTTTCATCATAACATCGACATCACTCTCTCCAACTTTCTCTTTCTTCCTCCTCTATCTCTCTAAATCTTCCTGTCTCCCTGTCAACTATTTCCTTCTCCCTCTCCTTCTCTCCCTATCTCCGTCACCCTTTCTTCCTGTCACTGTCTCCCTCTCCTTCTCTCCCTCTACCTATCTTCCTCTTCCCCTCACCCTATCTTCCTCTCTCCCTCTCCTCCTCTCCCTTCATCTCCCTCTCCCTGTATTCTATTTTCCAGAATATTGAACCAGCCATGAACGCTATTCTCTGGAAAATTATAACTGCCTGGTGATAGCGAGCGATAACTTCCGGAAAACTTAAGGTGCTATACGCCATATCGCGCTCGTAAAACCAAATTTTGACGGTTTTTTTGAAACGTAACATAAAAAAAAATGAGAAAAATTGAAAAAAAAAAATTGACGAAAATTGGAAAAAATTGAATAAAATTTGAAAAAGTTGAGTAAAATTGGAAAAAAATGGCGAAAATTAGAAAAGAAATTGAAGAAAATTTGGAAAAAATGACGAAAATTGGAAAAAAATTAAGAAATTTTGAAAAAAATGACGAAAATTAGAAAAAAAATTGAGGAAAATTGAGAAAAAATGAGGAAAGTTGGAAAAAAAATATGAAAATCGAGAACAAAAATTGAGGAAATCTGAGAAAAAAAATTGACGAAATTGAAAAAAAAATTGAAGAAAATTTTTAGAACATGACGAAAATTAGAAAAAATTGACGGTAATTGAGAGAAAAATGAAGAAATTTTATAAAAAAATGATGACAAGTTGAAAAAAATAGACTTAAATTGAAAAAATGTGCGGAAACTGAAATAAATGACGAAAAATGCAAAAATGACGAAAATTGGGAAAAAGAATGGCGAAAAATTGAAAAAAACTTGACGAAAACTTAAAAAATTTGAGAAAAACTAAAAAATTATACACACGAATACACACACACTACGTGGAGGAAATCAATGAATAATTTACAGGTTTCAAAATAGGGTCGTGAATATTGCCAACGAAAATTATTGGAGATCTTGTCTACTGTGGAGGAGAGAGAGAGAGAGAGAGAGAGAGAAGAGAGTGAGAGATCTATACTATCCACTCATATTATATATATATATATATATATATATATATATATATATATATATATATATATATATATATATATATATATATATATATATATATATATATATGTCATGCCGAATAGGTAAAACTTGCTATTTGGGCTTAAATAACAACTCTCTTTTGCCGAATGAAAATTTGTGTATGCAGTAATTACCCAAAGATCATTCTGAACCTAACGAAAAAAATATATATTTCATTGTGTTTGTTTATTATTAAATTATTGTAAACTTATCTAAAATATGTTTAGTTGGGTTAGGTTAAATTAAATTGCGCTTGTTATAATAAGGTTAGGTAAGTTTTCTAAGATTCTTTTGGTACAAAATTATTAATTTTTACATTAACATAAACGAAAAAAATATGTCTTTAAACGTATAAAAGAAAATTTTAGAAAGAACTTAATTTTAAATGAGTTCTTGCTAATTGACCAGTTTTACCTATTCGGCACGACACACACACACACACACACACACATACACACACACACATACACACACACACACACTCACACACACACACACACACACACACACATACACACACACACACACACTCACACACACACACACACACACACACACATACACACACACACATACACACACACACAACACACACACACATACACACACACACACACACACACACACACACACACACACACAACACACACAACACACACACACACACACACACACACACACACACACACACACAGGGAGAGCAGAGACCCAGTAGCAGACAGCGAAGAGGCGGGGCCAGGAGCTGAGACTCGACCCCTGCAACCACAATTAGGTGAGTACAATTAGGTGAGTACACACACACACACTCACACACACAAAGCTAAAATAAGACCTTCCACGAACTAGCAATAAATTAACGTTGAACAATGACTATAAACGAATATTTTAACGGTTCAGGGCACGTGATGGAGGGAGGGAGGGAGGGAGGGAAGAAGGGAGGGAAGGAGGGAGGGAAGGGAGGAAAGGAGGGAGAGATGGGAGGAAAGGAGGGAAGAAGGGAGGGAGGAAAGGGGGGAGGGAAGGGAAAAATAACTTAACAGTCAATAATATTTCCTTCTGTTGATTATTATCTATAGTTTACCAGAAGATGAGTCTTAAGGCTGAATGTGAGGTATAGCAGTAGGCCTACAGGCCCATGCTAGGCACGTGCTACTCACACCCAACACAGCAGTAGGTCTACTGGCCCATGCTAGGCACGTGCTACTCACACCCAACACAGCAGTAGGTCTACTGGCCCATGCTAGACACGTGCTACTCACACCCAACACAGCAGTAGGTCTACTGGCCCATGCTAGGCACGTGCTACTCACACCCAACACAGCAGTAGGCCTACAGGCCCATGCTAGGCACGTGCTACTCACACCCAACACAGCAGTAGGTCTACTGGCTCATGCTAGGCACGTGCTACTCACACCCAACACAGCAGTAGGTCTACTGGCCCATGCTAGGCACGTTATACTCACACCCAACACAGCAGTAGGCCTACAGGCCCATGCTAGGCACGTGCTACTCACACCCAACACAGCAGTAGGCCTACAGGCCCATGCTAGGCACGTGCTACTCACACCCAACACAGCAGTAGGTCTACTGGTCCATGCTAGGCACGTGCTACTCACACCCAACACAGCAGTAGGTCTACTGGCCCATGCTAGGCACGTGCTACTCACACCCAACACAGCAGTAGGTCTACTGGCCCATGCTAGGCACGTGCTACTCACACCCAACACAGCAGTAGGCCTACAGGCTCATGCTAGGCACGTGCTACTCACACCCAACACAGCAGTAGGTCTACTGGCCCATGCTAGGCACGTGCTACTCACACCCAACACAGCAGTAGGTCTACTGGCCCATGCTAGGCACGTGCTACTCACACCCAACACAGCAGTAGGTCTACTGGCCCATGCTAGGCACGTGCTACTCACACCCAACACAGCAGTAGGCCTACAGGCTCATGCTAGGCACGTGCTACTCACACCCAACACAGCAGTAGGTCTACTGGCCCATGCTAGGCACGTGCTACTCACACCCAACACAGCAGTAGGTCTACTGGCCCATGCTAGGCACGTGCTACTCACACCCAACACAGCAGTAGGCCTACAGGCCCATGCTAGGCACGTGCTACTCACACCCAACACAGCAGTAGGTCTACTGGCCCATGCTAGGCACGTTATACTCACAACACAGCAAAGGCAATAGATACAGTAGCAGAGGCAGCAGCAACAGCAACAAAGACAGCAGGAACTGCACCAAATGTAACAGCAGCACAGACAGCAGCAGATGCAGCAGCACAGACATCAGCACAGACAACAGCACAGACAGCAGCACAGACAGCAGCACAGACAGCAGCACAGACAGCAGCAGATGCAGGAGCACAGACAGCAGCACAGACAGCAGCAGATGCAGCAGCACAGACAGCAGCACAGACAGCAGCAGATGCAGCAGCACAGACAGCAGCACAGACATCAGCAGATGCAGCAGCACAGACAGCAGCACAGACATCAGCACAGACAACAGCACAGACAGCAGCACAGACAGCAGCACAGACATCAGCACAGACAGCAGCACAGACATCAGCACAGACAGCAGCACAGACAGCAGCACAGACAGCAGCACAGACAGCAGCACAGACAGCAGCAGATGCAGCAGCACAGACAGCAGCACAGACAGCAGCACAGACAGCAGCAGATGCAGCAGCACAGACAGCAGCAGATGCAGCAGCACAGACAGCAGCACAGACAGCAGCACAGACAGCAGCAGATGCAGCAGCACAGACAGCAGCAGATGCAGCAGCACAGACAGCAGCAGATGCAGCAGCACAGACAGCAGCACAGACAGCAGTAGATGCAACAACGTTATCAACAACAACAGCACCAAAAACAGCAGCAACAACAGCAGCCTCATCATCAACAGCAGCAACAAAAGCAACAACAGCAGAGCCTCATCATCAACAATAGCAACAAAAACAACAGCAACTCCAGCAGACTCATCATAAACAACAACAACAACAACAGCAAAGCAGCCTCAACGGCAACAAAAACAACAGCAACTACAGTAGCCTCAGCATCAACAACAGCAGCAACAAAAACATCAACAACAGAAGAAACAAAAGGAGCAGCAATAAAAACAGCAGCAATAACAGCAACATCAACAGCAGCAACAAAAACAACAGCATCAACAACAGCAGCTAAATCAACTCCATTATTTTTGTCATTAAAACAATTATTATTTTTTTTTTGTCAAACACAGAAGGTGACAAAAGCATTTATGTGAACAAATAACTTTATTTGTTGTCTATGTAATAGCTGCCGCGTCACTCAGTGTTTTTGTGCAGACACAAAAGCTCTTGTGTCATTGTTTACTCTCTCTTTTGTTGGCACACAATAGCTAATGTAGAGTGATGGTGTGTGTGTGTGTGTGTGTGTGTGTGAGTGTGTGTGTGTGTGTGTGTGTGTGTGTGTGAGTGTGTGTGTGTGTGTGTGTGAGGTGTGTGTGTGTGTGTGTGTGTGTTAGTGTGTGTGTGAGAGATAGAGAGAGAGTGACCTGTTTTAGTTAGGGTCTTGTCTAATAGGTGCCTGGGTGTTCTAAAACCCAGGTACCTATTTACTGCTAGGTGAACAGGAACAGCAGGTGTTAGGAAACTAACACCCGGTACCTATTTACTGCTAGGTGAACATGGACAGCAGGAATTAGGAGACTTGCTTTCAGCCTGAAAGTATTTAAGAGCCAAAAAATAAAACACTCAGATACGCACACATACGCATTACGCAAACCCATGTACGCATCAATCCTGGAGGGAAGGATGACGCACATACCCACCTACACACATTACCCAAACATGTATGCACAGTATCGCTGGAAAGAAGAGTGGCGTACATTCCTACGCATCACGTACGCATACACAGGGTGCGCAGACTCCGTGTGCGTATTGTTAGGCTGACTAGTGTTAATTAATGTTCACTTGAACATGGGGGTTCGAAAAAATAATAAAATGCCGACACGAAGGATCAGATGTGAACAGATGTGTTCAACACGAAGGAACAGATGTGAACACATGTGTTCAACGGTGTCTGCGTATACCTCTTTTCGAAGCAGCCTGTGTATGCGTATGTGATACGTAGGAATGTACGTCATTCTTCTTTCCAGAGACACTACGTACATGTGTGTAAGTAGGAAAGTACACCACTCTTTCCAACAATATTACGTACATATATGTACGTCACTCTTCTTCCCAGAGTTACTACGTACATTTGTGTACGTAGGAATGTACGTTATTCTTCTTTCCAACGATATACGGCCGTGTACTCACCTAATTGCGGTTTCAGGGGTCGATTCATAGCTCCTGGCCCCGTGTGTGTGTATGTTTATGTGTGTGTATGTGTGTGTGTGCAAGTATGTAAGTCACCCTTCTTTCTAGGCATACTGGTGTATGCATGTGATGCGTAGTGTGCACACGGAGTGTGCGTATGCAAATCTCTCTCACCCTGGCTGGAAGGACACGAGAGGTGTGAACTTACGGGCCATTTGACCCCAGTGATGCTGGACCACCATCTTTCTTCACTCCATTATTCTCGACGCAGGAAGGGAAGCAAGGAGAAGAGGATGAGAATAGGGAGAAGAGCAGGGGAAGGAGAGGTAAGGGGCGAAGAAATGAATTGTGTACCAAAGTTTAATAGAAAAAGAATATTCAAATTAGAGGACCTCCGGTTTTGCCAGTGTGTTTAGTTAAGTTTTGTAAAATATTGTGATTCTGGTCGGTGCGTGTGTGTGTGTGTGTGTGTGTGTGTTTGTGTGTGTGTGTGTGTGTGTTTGTGTGTGTGTGTGTGTGTGTGTGTGTGTTTGTGTGTGTGTGTGTGTGTGTGTGTGTGTTTGTGTGTGTGTGTGTGTGTGTGTGTGTGTGTGTGTGCTTGTGTGTGTGTGTGTGTGTGTGTGTGTGTTTGTGTGTGTGTGTGTATGGTATGTGTATGGGTGTGTGTGTATGGTGTGTGTGTGTGTGCGTGTACTCACCTAGTTGTACTCAGTTGTGGTTGCAGGGGTCGAGTCACAGCTCCTGGCCCCGCCTCTTCAATGACCGCTACTAGGTCCTCTCTCTCCCTGCTCCATGAGCTTTATCATACCTTGTCTTAAAGCTATGTATGGTTCCTGCCTCCACTACCTCACTTGCCAGACTCTTCCACTTCCTGACAACTCTGAAGAAATGAAGAAATACTTCCTAACATCCCTTTGACTCATCTGAGTCTTCAATTTCCAATTGTGACCCCTTGTGTGTGTGTGTGTGTGGGTAGGCACCTAGTTATGGTTGAAGGGGTCGAATCTCATGTCCAGGTAGCGTCTCTCACACACCCCCAGGGCTCTCTAATCCCCTGCCTCGGGGTGCACTTGTCGTACCTACCTCTCAAACTGTGTAAGGAAGGAGTCTGGGTTCCTCACAGCCTCCACCAGAGGTCCTTCTGCACCCTAGCATCCCAGATGGGGTACATCTCTCTCCACTCATTGCCATATTCTGTTGCATTATCTCTCTCTCTCTCTCTCTCTCTCTCTCTCTCTCTCTCTCTCTCTCTCTCTCTCTCTCTCTCTCCTCACACACACACACACAACATACCAGTCAAGGATTACGGTCAGGGGGCCAGAACTCATAATTCTGAGACTGGGGGCAAGACAGTCCTAAGCCACGCTCCAATATAGCCCTCTCTCAATAATTTCAAGCCAAACTCGACCTTAAAGACGCCCCAACACGAATTAATACTCGCCATACATATACAAAACGGTTTTCCTATATTTCCTTTCATCTTGTCCTTGTTCCAACACCTGTAACACCTGTTAGGGGAAGTGCAGGTGTTTACCCCCCTCCCCTCAGGAAATATGTAGTTAATTGCCAGTAGTTAACCATAGTATCAGTGGTGGTATCAGTAGTTAACCATAGTATCAGTGGTGGTATCAGTAGTTAACCATAGTATCAGTGGTGGTATCAGTAGTTAACCATAGTATCAGTGGTGGTATCAGTAGTTAACCATAGTATCAGTGGTGGTATCAGTAGTTAACCATAGTATCAGTGGTGGTATCAGTAGTTAACCATAGTATCAGTGGTGGTATCAGTAGTTAACCATAGTATCAGTGGTGGTATCAGTAGTTAACCATAGTATCAGTGGTGGTATCAGTAGTTAACCATAGTATCAGTGGTGGTATCATTAGTTAACTATAGGATCAGTGGTGGTATCAGTAGTTAACCATAGTATCAGTGGTGGTATCAGTAGTTAACCATAGTATCAGTGGTGGTATCAGTAGTTAACCATAGTATCAGTGGTGGTATCAGTTGTTAGTTAACGATAACTGTTTCTTGATACCCAACACTGGTAATGGTTGTTGTTGCTGGTAGTTCCTTGATACCCAACACTGGTAATGGTTGTTGTTGCTGGTAGTTCCTTGATACCCAACACTGGTAATGATTGTTGTTGCTGGTAGTTCCTTGATACCCAACACTGGTAATGATTGTTGTTGCTGGTAGTTCCTTGATACCCAACACTGGTAATGGTTGTTGTTGCTGGTAGTTCCTTGATACCCAACACTGGTAATGGTTGTTGTTGCTGGTAGTTCCTTGATACCCAACACTGGTAATGGTTGTTGTTGCTGGTAGTTCCTTGATACCCAACACTGGTAATGGTTGTTGTTGCTGGTAGTTCCTTGATACCCAACACTGGTAATGGTTGTTGTCGTGGTAGTTGGTATCTCGTCCACTTTTTTTTTTTGGTCGTCTTCGGCTGAGTGTTCTTGTTTTTGTTTGTGTGTGTTTGTCGTGGATTGTATTTGTTCGGTGTTTTAAACCTGAGTTCATCTTGGCGTATTCTGTGTTTTATCCTCTTGTTTATTCAACCTTCTCTTATGTTTGGTTTATGTTGATTAACTTCTGTATTTGTTGTTGTGTTTGTCTTTGTTTCTTCTTTGCTGAGTTTCATTGTTTATTTTCTTCTCCTCTGGGTCCTTGTCTTTCTTTTTCTTCATCCTCTTCTTCTTCTTCTCCTTCTTCTTCTTTTGCTTTATTCTTCTTCTAGTTCTCCCTCTTCCTTATCGTTTTCTTTTTATTATTCTTAATAATATTAATTTCATTAATAATAATAATAATAATAATAATAATAATAATAATAATAATAATAATAATAATAATAATAATAATAATAATAATAATAATTATTATTATTATTATTATTATTATTATTATTATTATTATCATCATCATCTTTTCCTATATTTTTCTCTCTGTCTCTCATTATCCTCGTTCATCACCGCCTCTTTGAATTTTTCAAACGTTTCGCTTACATGTTACCTTATTTGTCGGTGTGTAAATAACGAGGATCTAGCGTCCAAAACAATGTTTATTGACAGTCTTTGTCTCTCTCTCTCTCTCTGTCTCTGTCTCTGTGTCTCTGTCTGTCTGCCTGTCTCTCTCTCTCTCTCTCTCTCTCTCTCTTTCACACACACATACACACGGAATCAGACATATACACGGGGCCAGGAGCTGTGAATCGACCACTGCAATCACATATGTGTGTGAGAGAGTACATACACATACACTCGTTGCTAAGTGAATCCCAGTACTCTCCTATTTGTGGTTGCAGGGGCCGATTCATAGCTCCTGGCCCCGCCTCTTCACTGGTCGCTACTACGTTCACTCTCTCCCTGTTCCATGAACTTTATCGTACCTCTTCTTATAGCTATGTATGGTATCTGCCTCCACTACATTCCAAACTATTCCACTTCCTGATAACTCTATGACTGAAGAAATACTTCCTAACATTCCTGTAACTCATCTATGTGTGTGTGTGTGTGTGTGTGTGTGTGTGTGTGTGTATGTGTGTGTGTGTGTGTGTGTGTGTGTGAGTGTGTGTGTGTGTGTGTGTGTGTGTGTGTATGTGTGTTAGTGTGTGTGTGTGTGTGTGTGTGTGTGTGTGTGTGTACTCACCTATTTGTGGTTGCAGGGGTCGAGTCATAGCTCCTGGCCCCGCCTCTTCACTGATTGCTACTAGGTCCTCTCTCTCCCTGCTCCATGAGCTTTACCAAACCTAGTCTTAAAACTATGTATGGTTCCTGCCTCCACTATGTCGCTTTCTAAGCTATTCCACTTCCTGACAACTCTATGACTGAAGAAATACTTCCTAACATCCCTTTGACTCATAGGAGTCTTCAACTTCCAATTGTGACCCCTTGTTTCTGTGTCCCCTTGTTTCTGTGTTCCCTCTCTGGAACATCTTGTCTCTGTCCACCTTATCTATTCCTCGCAGTATTTTATATGTCGTTATCATGTCTCCCCTAACCCTCCTGTCCTCTAGTGTCGTCAGGCCGATTTCCCTTAACCTTTCTTCGTAGGACAATTCCCTTAGCTCTGGGACTAGTCTTGTTGCAAACCTTTGCACTTTCTCTAATTTCTTGACGTGCTTGACCAGGTGTGGGTTCCAAACTGGTGCTGCATACTCCAGTATGGGCCTGACGTATATGGTATACAGAGTCTTGAATGATTCCTTAGTGAGGTATTGGAACGCTATTCTTAGGTTTGCCAGCCGCCCGTATGCTGCAACAGTTATCTGATTGATGTGTGCCTCAGGAGATGTGCTCGGTATTATACTCACCCCAAGATCTTTTTCTTTGAGTGAGGTTTGCAGTCTTTGGCCACCTAGACTATACTCTGTCTGCGGTCTTCTTTGCCCTTCCCCGATATTCATGACTTTACATTTGGCAGGGTTAAATTCAAGGAGCCAGTTACTGGACCAGGCTTGCAGCCTGTCCAGGTCTCTTTGTAGTCCTGCCTGATCCTCGACTGATTTGATTCTTCTCATTAACTTCACATCATCTGCAAACAGGGACACTTCTGAGTCTATCCCTTCCGTTATGTCATTCACATATACCAAAAACAGTACAGAGGAATGTTAGAATAAAGGGAAGGAAAGTGGAGATGGAGGGAAGGATATTGGAAGAGAAGTAAGGGAAGGATTGTTGAAAGAAGAGGAAGTGGCGGAGAGAGAAGAATGGTATGTGAGAGGGAAGTAGAATAAGGAGAATGGAGATAGAGACAGAAGAAATGGAGGAAAAGATGGGGAATGAAGATGGTAGGAAGGAGGCATTGGGAGGAGGGTAGAGAGAGAGAGAGAGAGAGAGAGAGAGAGAGAGAGAGAAGGAATGGAAGGGGTATCTCTATTATTCAAGATCATCTTAATGTTATTGTTCAATATTGACCAACTTGTCTTCTTGACACTTTCTACTTACCATTATTATATTCACACACACACACACACACACACACACACACACACACACACACACACACACACACACACACACACACACACACACACACACACACACACACACACACACACAAACACACACACACACACGCACACACACACACAAACCACCTCAGAGAAAATATGACAGAATATATTTCGTGACATTGTTCAGAAATGATTTAATTACATGACAATTCGTTCTAATTTTTTTACGAAGCGCAAAATGCGTTCGGAATTCATCTCTCGGGAATTAAAATGAAAATATTATAATGTAAAACTAAAGCTGGGGAATTTTATATATTTAATATTACACTGTGTGTACTCACCTATTTGTACTCACCTATTTGTGGTTGCAGGGGTCGAGTCATAGCTCCTGGCCCCGCCTCTTCACTGATTGCTACTAGGTCCTCTCTCTCCCTGCTCCATGAGCTTTATCAAACCTAGTCTTAAAACTATGTATGGTTCCTGCCTCCACTATGTCGCTTTCTAAGCTATTCCACTTCCTGACAACTCTATGACTGAAGAAATACTTCCTAACATCCCTTTGACTCATAGGAGTCTTCAACTTCCAATTATGACCCCTTGTTTCTGTGTCCCCTCTCTGGAACATCTTGTCTCTGTCCACCTTATCTATTCCTCGCAGTATTTTATATGTCGTTATCATGTCTCCCCTAACCCTCCTGTCCTCTAGTGTCGTCAGGCCGATTTCCCTTAACCTTTCTTCGTAGGACAATCCCCTTAGCTCTGGGACTAGTCTTGTTGCAAACCTTTGCACTTTCTCTAATTTCTTGACGTGCTTGACCAGGTGTGGGTTCCAAACCGGTGCTGCATACTCCAGTATGGGCCTGACGTATATGGTATACAGAGTCTTGAATGATTCCTTAGTGAGGTATTGGAACGCTATTCTTAGGTTTGCCAGCCGCCCGTATGCTGCAGCAGTTATCTGATTGATGTGTGCCTCAGGAGATGTGCTCGGTATTATACTCACCCCAAGATCTTTTTCTTTGAGTGAGGCTTGCAGTCTTTGGCCACCTAGACTATACTCTGTCTGCGGTCTTCTTTGCCCTTCCCCGATATTCATGACTTTACATTTGGCAGGGTTAAATTCAAGGAGCCAGTTACTGGACCAGGCTTGCAGCCTGTCCAGGTCTCTTTGTAGTCCTGCCTGATCCTCGACTGATTTTATTCTTCTCATTAACTTCACATCATCTGCAAACAGGGACACTTCTGAGTCTATCCCTTCCGTTATGTCATTCACATATACCAAAAACAGTACAGGTCCTAGGACTGACCCTTGTGGAACTCCACTCGTCACAGGTGCCCACTCTGACATCTCGTCACGTACCATGACTCGTTGTTGCCTCCCTGTCAGATATTCTCTGATCCATTGCAGTGTTTTTCCTGTTACGTGTGCCTGATCCTTTAGCTTTTGCATTAACCTCTTGTGAGGAACTGTGTCGAACGCCTTCTTGCAGTCCAAAAAATGCAGTCTATCCACCCTCTCTCTCGTGTCTTACTTCTGTTACCTTATCATAAAACTCCAGTAGGTTTGTGACACAGGATTTTCCTTCCTGAAACCGTGCTGGTTGTCGTTTATAAGCTTGTGTCTTTCTAGGTGCTCCACCACTCTCCTCCTGATGATCTTCTCCATGACTTTGCATACTATACACGTCAGTGACACAGGTCTGTAGTTTAATGCCTCGTGTCTGTCTCCTTTCTTAAAAATTGGGACTACATTTGCCATCTTCCACGCCTCAGGTAGTTGCCCAGTTTCAATGGATGTGTTGAAGATTTGTGTTAGTGGCACACACAACATCTCTGCTCCCTCTCTAAGGACCCACGGAGAAATGTTGTCCGGTCCCACCGCTTTTGAGGTATCGAGTTCACATAGCAGCTTCTTCACCTCCTCCTCGGTTGTGTGTATTTCATCCAGCACTTGTTGGTATACCTCCCTATTCTGAATTCCTGGAGTCCTACCTGTCTCCTGTGTGTGTGTGTGTCTGTGTGTGTGTGTGTGTGTCTGTGTGTATGTGTGTGTGTCTGTGTGTGTGTTTTTATCGATTGAACCAAGTGAGAAGTGTGAGTGAGAGAAAGTGGTAAAATGAGAAAGTGAGAGAGACTGAGAGAAAGAGTGGAGCGGGTAAGTTAGGAGCGCCAGGGATAAATGATAATGGGGGAGGGGAGACCTCTAACTGAATTCCAAATATAAATAAAATACCTCCGGTAATAGGTGATAAGAAATAAAATAGAAGAGGTCAGTGAAGGAATGCCGGCACTCCACTGCTCTAACAAAAATGATATTAGAGGCGACAGAGACTCCAGAAAGAGTAACATGTGTGTCGGTGTACAGTATCCACAAGATGAAGACACAGATGCAACATCTGGGTAGCTTTATTTGTAGACGTTTCGCCCATCCAGTGATTTTAGCAATACAAATTCAAGAACATAACTGAAAGACTGTAGAACTGTATACAAAGGATGAGGTGATCAGTCCCTCAGCCAACTCCAAGGCTGAGGGACTGATTACCTCACTGCTGCCTCTGTATCTGACTGAAGAAGCCTACTGTGTAGGCGAAATATTTCATCAATAAAGATACCCAACTATTGTACATGAGTCTTAATCATTAACTTGTCTCTATTTCATGCCATTTTCAACAGGTGGGTACAGGAGGTTGAATGTTTGCAATAAGAGACATGACCGGTAGAACGATGACAAGGAGAAGATGATAAAGATGGGGAGAAGTAAACATGCGAAGTTTTTACATGAGGAAAGACCAATAACACAGTTGTCAGCAAACTTTTCTGAGGAATAAACTGTTTTGTAGAGAGAGTAAGTAGAGAGACAGAGAGAAAGTAGAGAAAGCCAGGGAAGCAAATGGATCTGACAGTTGTAACGAAAGAGGAGAGAGGATAAATGGGGAGATGGCGGTGTTGGAAAGATGCTGATGAAGCCAGGGAGGCAGTGACTTCGTGCATTGGACAGGATAGTACAACATCTCACAGGACTAAGGAAAACCCAAAGGTGAATATGGGGAAAGTGTATGAAGGAGTGGGTGTGAAAAACTTGGATAGGAGTTAGGAAAGGGTAGGGTTGTTCCAGAAAGGGTTGGAATAAGGGGAAGGGGGATGAAAGTTTTGAGTTTTATGGGTTTAAGCACAGCAGGCTTGTGTGTGCACGTTAGATCGGAGTGGAGACTAGTGGTTACAATGGCTATTTGAGTGTGAGCAAGGTAGCATTTTTTCAAAGGGTTAGTTGAATCGTGATGTCTGGGCATTTTTGGGAAGACAATTATGGAATGGAACATGGTGAATGTGTTTCCTTTCTTTGTTTAACCCTACCTTGGTGGAAGACAACCTGTGCGTTACATATAAACTTTCTTTTATCACACTGTTCGTTCCCCACCAAGGTAGGGTGACACCCCCCCAAAAAAAAAAAACAGATTCCCCATAACTCACTCTATCACTGTCTTGCCAGAGCCGCGCTGATACTACAGTTCCGATGCTCTTCCCAACTATTGTATCCCCACCAACTCTATCAGAGTGCAGGCATTGTACTTAACAGGACTCAAGTCCGGCTAACCGGTTTCTCCTGAATCCCTTCACAAATGTTACCTTGCTCACACTCCAACAGCACGTCAGATCACAAAAACAACTCACCTCCACTCACTCCTATCTAACATGCTTACTTAACGCTTGATGGAAGTCCAAGCCACAAAAGCTCCTTTACCCCCTCCCTCCAACCTTTCCTACAACCACCCCTAACCCCAGCCCCTTCCTTCCACTACAGATTTATATACCCTAAACCTCATTCTGTTTTGTTGTTTCTCTCTAAATGTCCGAACCACCTCAACAACAATTCCTCTTCCCTCCGGATAATACTTTTAATATCCGCTCACCTCGTTCTAAACTCCAAGCTATGAATTCTCTGCATAATATTCGCACCACACATTGCCCTCAGACACGACATCTCCACTGCCTCCAGCCTCCTCCTTCCTGAAACATTCACAACCCATTATATATACGATATATATATATATATATATATATATATATATATATATATATATATATATATATATATATATATAATATATATATATATATATAATTTCAAGAAATAATAACAAACACAAACAATAATATACATACATACTCACTACTTCTACTACTACTACTACTACTTACTCTCTACTACTCTACTACTACTACTACTCTACTACTACTACTACTCTCTACTCTACTACTCTACTACTACTACTACTCTACTCTCTACTACTCTACTACTACTACTCTACTCTACTACTACTACTACTACTACTACTACTACATCTCTCTACTACTACTCTACTACTACTACTACTACTACATCTACTACTACTACTCTACTACTACTACTACACTACTACCTCTACTCTACTACTACTACTACTCTACTCTACTACTACTACTACTACACTACTACTACTCACTACTACTCACTACTACTCACTCTACTACTACTCTACTACTACTACTACTACTACTACTACTACTACTACTACTACTCACTACTACTCTACTCTACTACTACACTCTAACTCTACTACTTCTACTACTACTACTACTACTACTACTACTACTACTACTAATAATAATAATAATAATAATAATAATAATAATAATAATAATAATAATAATAATAAAACAATAATAATAATAATAATAATAATAATAATAATAATAATAATAATAATAAAAAATAAAACAATAATAATAATAATAATAATAACAATAATAATAATAATAATAACAATAATAATAATAACAATAATAATAATAATAATAATAATAATAATAATAATAATAATAATAATAATAATAATAATAATAATAATAATAATAATAATAATTAATAATAATAATTACTAAACCCACACAACAACAAAATATGGATAATAATTGCTCAAGATCGCTCAATATGCAAATACGAACGACAATACCAAAAAAACACTGTTGTGAGAGAGGTATATGTGTATATCCCCGAACAAGACGGACATACGCGCGTAACACTGTTGCGAGAGAGGTATATATCTCCGAGCAAGAGGGAGATAGGAGAGGCTGTTTGTAAAACCCGACTTTAAAGCCCCTTGACCTACCTGGTTATAGAATCCCCGGTTGTGTGGACTGGCTTCCCGGTTCCCGGTGGTGGTTCATGGCTTCACCTTCCCCCGGTTTTCAGTATTCCATGTTCCTTCTCACTTTAATCCGGACACATATGACACTGGCTTACGCAATCGGGGGCTTAAATCTCTCTCCTTGGTGGCTTGCCAGGAAGGCTTAGCGCACCTGCCGCTGTTGTAGTTCACCACATGACTGAGGTGGCACCCTCGCCCAAGCCGGCCATGTGTGCCAACTGGTGCCACAACGTTTGCGTAAGTGTCGTACAGTGCCACTCTTTGACATCTATTCTCCCTGTGTACCTGATACCACTTCCAATCACTCGATTTACAGTGAAAAGTGATTTGTTGAGGTGTTTGTCCAAGTCACACCCGGGGACACAGAACGAAGGAGGGGCTGAGATGTGTGTTTTTTTTATTTACTCTCTCGTCTGGCACTGCGTATGTGCGCAAGCGCACCTGAGCGCACTCTGGCACTGGTGATCATTGCTGCTGCCTTCAGTTGCTGGTACGTTGTCTGATCAATTGCTGATACCTGAAGGCCTGTACTGAAGCTTGAATGAATAGAGACAGAACCACAGAAGATTAATTGATCTGTATATTTCGACCTCCTTCTGTGATCCTCATCTGCTGAAGAGGACCCGAGAAGGGGGTCGAAATATACAGATCAATTAATCTCCTGAGTTTCTATCGTCATGTTTGGTATTATTGAACACTGACATGTGTTCATTGCACTTTAGTTATTCACTTCTCCAGCGTCTTCTTTCCCTCAAAAATGGGATGAACAAATATGTTTATTAGTGGGTTTGGGTTTGAGAGGGACATGCCTAGTATGGGCCAGTAGGCCTGCTGCAGTGCTCTACCTTCTTATTTTCTTAATCCTTCCCTTTTCTAGCATTTCTCTACCTCGATGTCTAGTAGGTGATGGGTAGGGCGTTCGGTCCACAACCGAAAAACCCAGAGTTCGATCCTGTAAGGGGCGAAGCGAATTGTGCAGTTTGGAAACATCAGCCGCTCCTGCTCACCTACGAGGTAAATAGGTACTTGAGTACTAGGCGGCTGTTGTGGGTGACATCCATATTGGAAATAAGCCACTCTGTGTGGCTTGCTTGATTTATTCTGGGATTTTAACCCACTGCGATTAGTAATTTGACCATATAAAGAATGTAAACAAATACAGAATGTATGAATATGAAGAATATAAGAAGAAATCTCTCTCTCTCTCTCTCTCTCTCTCTCTCTCTCTCTCTCTCTCTCTCTCTCTCTCTCTCTCTCTCTCTCCACATGACTAGAATTTTCTTATCACAACGCAAGTTAAGAACACACAGAGATGAACACTGTTTCTTTGGAATGCAAATAACTTGTTCGTTTCCCAATGAAATTCTCTTAAAATGAGTTTCAGCATTCCTTGACTAAATATATATATATATATATATATATATATATATATATATATATATATATATATATATATATATATATATATATATGAATATGTGTGTGTGTGTTAATGCTGACATAGGTAATAAATCCAGGCACTGGGAGGGGAGGGGATAAGGACACCCATCGATTTTGGCCGACGTTTCGCGCATGTGTGTTTTGAGAAATAAAGGATGGGGTCATACTGCATTTACGTCTGTGTTTATTTCCTGTTTTGTTTTTTGTTTTATCTCAGACGGGTCGAGGTTTAACTTTCTCAGACTCATGTGAGGTTTTAATTGACCTTCTCTTCAACATTGCTAGTTCCTCCCCCATCACTCTTATTCTCTCCACCAACATTATTAATGCCTCCTTCAATATTCTTAAAGTCTCCTCCAACACCGATATTCCTCCGTCCCCAGCATTTCTCTTCCTCCAACTCCAGCATTCCCAGCATTCCCAGCATTCCCAGCATTCCCAAATCCTCATAGCCACGTATCATCATTCCTGAAATGCCTTCAGACCCTTCCCAGAATCATGTGTGTGTGTGTGTGTGTGTGTGTGTGTGTGTGTGTGTGTGTGTGTTGCCTCGTCTAGCGCACTGGATTTGGCCAGAAAAATTGGGTTAAGTTAGGTTAGGTTAGATTAGGTTAGATTAGGTTAAGGTTAAGTTAGGTTAGGAGTTAGGTTAGATTACGTTACATTCGGTTACGTTGCTTTGTGCTTGAGTTAAACGTTATGCACTCTGGCAGGGCTGCTGGAATGGTCTTCCTCTCTCACACATATTTAGAATACAATTATCTATATCATCAAGCCACGGAACTGGTGGGGATTGAACCGTTGGCAAGTGAGTCCAAAACGTTTCTCTTTGTTTCCTCGCAGTTCTTCTTGCTGTAAATTATCTTCACAGGTCTCCAGTAACCTCGTTCACTGGTATGGTTCAAAACGAGCTTTCAGTGACGACGTTTCGCTTTGTAAAGAGCTCTTTCAAGGCGTAGCATGATGAAGCTTTACATTAGAGCGAAACGATGCAGTCAAGAGCTTGTTGATGACTAAGACACAGCCTACACAGTAGGCTTCATCAGACTGAAGAAGCCTACTGGGTGGGCGAAACGTTTCATCAATAAAGATATTATTTTATACCATTTTCAACATAGAAATGACTCATGAAATCTTAATGACACGATTGCAGACAAACCACGGCACGGTTGGGGATTAAACCCGCTACCCCGGAGTTTTTACGACTCACTTGCCGCGAGTTCAATCATTGGTACACCAGCAGAAACGAGTTAGAATCCTTGCCACGTTCCACTGCGTGTAGCACCAGCAAAATTAATGCCGGGATCAGGGGGCAGAGCCCCCCCTTTTTCCCTCCCTGCTTTTTATTATGGAACATCTGATGGTGGGGGGCTGTCTGAAATGTGAATGAATGTGGCAAGAATGGTAGGAGATAAAAATTGGATGTTTGGAAAGATGCATAGAGGAGCAAAGTGGAGAGTAAACACTGGAAGATGGAAGGTAGAGGACAGGTGGATGAAAGGTGGATGTATTTGGATCTGCTCTGAGTGGATGTGTCCACAGGAGGATTGGTAAACAAGGCGAATCATAAAATATATGGTAGGATATATGCTGGGATATATGGTAGGATATATGCTGGGATATATGGTAGGATATATGCTGGGATATATGGTAGGATATATGCTGGGATATATGGTTGAATATACGATGGAATATATGGAAGCAATCTAGCAGGAAGGTTGAGGAATATTCGAAGAAAAAATGAAATTTCTCGATGAAAAAAAAAATAGGGAGTTTACCAGAGATGAGTGATGCTGTGTTGTTTACACGGGGGTGAAACAAGGGAGAGAAAAACATCTCGCTTGAACAAAAACATCGCACCTACGAGTGGACACTCGTGACGACGTTTTGGTCTATTCTGGACCAGCGTCATGTCACAACTGGTGAACTCACAACTAGAAAAAAACAAATCACAGTATTAGTGAATTGTTCCAGCCACAATATTCTAACTGAATTTTTTTTAAGGTCGTCCTGTTTGAGATCAATGTGTGGAATAAATATCCAGAGAATTAAAATTTAATATATATATATATATATATATATATATATATATATATATATATATATATATATATATATATATATATATATATATATATATATATATATATATATATATATATATATATATATATATATATATATATATATATGTATGTATATTTCCACTTTGCATTAGTTACTTCAGTTCTACGTAGGCAATAAGATCACAGTAAACAGGTGATATCACAGTACACAGAACAACCACTGTGAAAAATAGTGAAATTCCAAGCGGTTTCGTGATTTCTCACATTATCAAGGCCCTTGATTATGCGAGAAATCACGAAGCTCTTGGAATTTCACTGTATTTTACATAGTGGTTATTTTGCATAGTTTTACGTATGAGTCACTAAGGTGAACGGCAAAGTGGATTCCCCATCGCCATTACAAACATTTCGATGCAACACTGATTAACGATAAACTTATAGCTACGATATTGCAAGGCTCAATAAATGCGACAAACTGCTCATATATAATTATTAAACGTCCTGGACCAGAGTTGCATTTGAAGTTCAGAACGTAAACGTTCCGGCGTGTAAGGCTTCATGGAGGCAGTGAACGTTTGAACATTTTTCAGGTTATTGATGTCTATGTCTGGACCTAAAATTTTACGTTAAATGTCAGAGGCCTAATCGTTCTCGTAGTCCCATAATTAATGAATATTTAATGAAGCAGAAATGACACAAAATCATCTTATATGCAAATATATATATATATATATATATATATATATATATATATATATATATATATATATATATATATATATATATATATATATATATATATATATATATATATATATATATATATATGTGACGAAAGATTGGATATCAGATTGGAGGGAGAGAGTATGGAGGAGGTGAATGTATTCAGATATTTGGGAGTGGACATGTCAGCAGATGGGTCTATGAAGGATGAGGTGAATCATAGAATTGATGAGGGAAAAGGGTGAGTGGAGCACTTCGGAGTCTGTGGAGACAAAGAACCTTGTCCATGGAAGTAAAGAGGGAATGTATGAGAGTATAGTTATACCAACGCTCTTATATGGGTGTGAAGCATGGGTGATGAATGTTGCAACGAGGAGAAGGCTGGAGGCAGTGGAGATGTCATGTCTGAGGTCAATGTGTGGTGTGAATATAATGCAGAGAATTCGGAGTTTGGAAATTAGGAGGAGGTGCGGATTACCAAAACGATTGTCCAGAGAGCTGAGGAGGGGTTGTTGAGGTGGTTTGGACATGTAGAGAGAATGGAACGAGACAGAGTGACTTCGAGAGTGTATAAATCTGTAGTGGAGGGAAGGCGGGGTAGGGGTCGGCCTAGGAAAGGTTGGAGGGAGGGGTAAAGGAAGTTTTGTGTGCGAGGGGCTTGGACTTCCAGCAAGCATGTGTGAGCGTATTTGATAGGAGTGAATGGAGGCATATGGTTTTAATACTTGACGTGCTGTTGGAGTGTGAGCAAAGTAACATTTATGAAGGGATTCAGGAAACCGGCAGGCCGGACTTGAGTTCTGGAGATGGGAAGTACAGTGCCGGCACTCTGAAGGAGGGGTGTTAATGTTGCAGTTTTATAACTGTAGTGTAAAGCACCCTCTGGCAAGACAGTGATGGAGTGAATGATGATGAAAGTTTTTCTTTTTGGGCCACCCTGCCTTGGTGGGAATCGGCCGATGTGTTAATAAAAATAATAAAAAAAAAAAAAAAATATATATATATATATATATATATATATATATATATATATATATATATATATATATATATATATATATATATATACGAATTGAAGGAGGGGATAGTGGAGTGGTTTCCACTCAGCCATTCCCACTCAGCCATTCCCACTCAGTCACTCCCACTCAGCCACTCCCACTCTACACTGCTCTCTGGTGTGTTGTGTAAGAGGAATCATGGATCCAGCGTTCCAATCCCTGGCAGGATGAATAGCGACTCCAAGTGATTCGTGTACGCCTTTGTTACTGAGTGCATACTATACGCCCATGTTCGTGGTTACCCCTTTACGCACATGTACGTGGTTACCCTTCACGCACATGTACGTGGTTACCCCTCACGCACATGTACGTGCGTACCCTTCACGCACATGTACGTGGTTACACTTCACGCACATGTAATGCGTACCAATCACGTACATGTACGTGGTTACCTTTCACGTACATGTACTTGGTTATATTTGCTGGATATTTATCTAGTAAGGAAAGGGGAGTAAAGGTGATACAGGAATAAAAGGGAGAGAGAGAATGATGAAGGGAAAGGAGGAAGGGATGGTGTGAGATGAAGGGAGGGAGAGTTGAAAGGTTAGAGAGAGAGAGAGAGAGAGAGGAGAAAGTGGTAAAGAGAGATATCGAGGGAGAGAGGGGAGAAAGAGAGTGGGTGGAAGAGAGAAAGGAAGAGAGAGGGAGAGAGAGATTAGGAATCCTTAACTTGTGAATAGCTTGTCAATAAAGTTAGGAATCCTTAACCTGACCTTGTCAAACCCTGTGTAAAAGAGAGAGAGAGAGAGAGAGAGAGAGAGAGAGAGAGAGAGAGAGAGAGAGAGAGAGAGAGAGAGAGAGAGAGAGAGAGAGAGAGTCACAACAAAACATAGAGAACAAAAGGGAGAGAACAAAGAACAACCTCACTAAAAAAAAAAAGGTGGAACCTAAATTATAAACAAGAGATGCAGCTAATTACCCCAACAGCCCAATTAAAACCTCATTAGTATTGTTTGTTCAAGCCACAGACACCTGTCACAAACTCCCATCAAAACACCTGTTTCCTGAATAATAAAACATCACAAGATTAGCCCTTTACTGTCAATATAATAAATATAATGACAATAAAAATGAATAATAATAATAATAATAATAATAATAATAATAATAATAATAATAATAATAATAATAATAATAATAATAATAATAATAATAATAATAAAAAATAATAATAATAAAATAATAATAATAATAATATTAATAATAATAATAATAATAATAAAAGGCACAAGGAAGGTAGAAAAGGCAAAATGGAAGTGAAAAGGCCGCAATGCAATTTTTTTGGCCTTTTATTGTGCACTGTTCTAGTAATGTTCAGAATTCTGACTTTTAGAGCAATTATAATTTAGATAAATCTTCTGTGAGCCTTTCTCTCTCTCTCTCTCCTCTCCTTCAATACAACAAGTTTGAGAGTACTCTTTATTTTTGTAACTCTTGAGGTTGAGTCAGCCTTGAGTGTTGATGTCAGCCCCGTGTTGATGTGTTGATGTCAGCCCCGTGTTGATGTGTTGATGTCAGCCCCGTGTTGATGTGTTGATGTCAGCCCCGTGTTGATGTGTTGATGTCAGCCCTGTGTTGATGTGTTGATGTCAGCCCCGTGTTGATGTGTTGATGTCAGCCCCGTGTTGATGTGTTGATGTCAGCCTCGTGTTGATGTCAGCCCCGTGTTGATGTGTTGATGTCAGCCTCGTGTTGATGTCAGCCCCGTGTTGATGTGTTGATGTCAGCCTCGTGTTGATGTCAGCCCCGTGTTGATGTGTTGATGTCAGCCCCGTGTTGATGTCGCCTCGTGATGTCAGCCCCGTGTTGATGTGGTGATGTCAGCCCTGTGTTGATGTAGCCCGTGTATGTTTTGATGTCAGCCCGTGTTGATGTCAGCCCCTTGTTGTTGTGTTGATGTCAGTCCCATGTTGATGTCAGCCTCGTGTTGATGTCAGCCTCGTGTTGATGTCAGCCCCTTGTTGTAGTGTTCATGTCAGCCCAGTGTTGATGTCAGCCTCGTGTTGATGTGTTGATGTCAGCCCTTTGTTGATGTGTTCACTAGGTGAACACATCTAGGTGAACACTAGGTGAACACTGCTAGGTCATCACTAGATTAACACTAGGTTAACACAGCTACGTGAACATTAGGAACACAGCTAGGTGAACACAGCTAGGTGAACATTAGGCGAACACAGCTAGGTGAACACTAGGTGAACACTAGGTGAACACTGCTAGGTCATCACTAGATTAACACTAGGTTAACACAGCTAGGTGAACACAGCTAGGTGAACATTAGGCGAACACAGCTACGTGAACATTAGGCGAACACAGCTAGGTGAACATTAGGCGAACACAGCTAGGTGAACACTAGGTGAACACAGCTACGTGAACATTAGGCGAACACAGCTAGGTGAACATTAGGCGAACACAGCTAGGTGAACACTAGGTGAACACAGCTGGCTGAACACTAGGTGAACACAGCTGGCTGAACACTAGGTGAACACAGCTGGGTGAACACTAGGTGAACACAGGTGAACACTAGGTGAACACAGCTGGGTGAACACTAGGTGAACACAGCTGGCTGAACACTAGGTGAACACAGCTGGGTGAACACTAGGTGAACACAGGTGAACACTAGGTGAACACAGCTGGGTGAACACTAGGTGAACACAGGCACAAGCAGAGACCTCTCAATCTATCCTTCACAATCTAATTACCTCGCCATCAATCCAAGCTAATTGCCACTAAATATTTTTTAATTACCTTCAATTATTACCAATTTTAAGCGATATTGACCCTTAATGGAATACGCTGCGTCATGTACTGGACAATACATCCAACATACACAAAACTGTAATACATTCTGTGTATTCGGCACTGTGTATCTTGTAGGCGTTGCTCATACTGGTTAAGAAACATTGGGAGTGGCAAGTAATTGGATGGGTTGATCCCTGTTGATTTAGTATTGATGGTTATGTGTGCAATTGCCTGAGATTACTGAGGGAGGGTTCGAATCACTGGCTCTTGGTTCTTTTACTTTAGCACTTGATCGACTCCTTTTCCAGGTGGTATAGAGAGTAGTTTGTTCATGATCATTTCACTTCTAAGCTGACCTTAGATTTTGCAAGTGCTTTCTAATTTTGTCAGCAAAGGCTTTGACTTTCATCAATAGGGTCACAGCTATCTTTCCTCACAACGTGCTAGCTAGCTGGGAATATTGTATCTTTTGCCATTCCTCTTTGCCTGGACTCTGTGAGCGCAGTTAGTTTTGATTACTCTTCCTTTACTCTGTCATTGAGTTTGCTGATCATTTTTTTTTATTCCCATCAGTATTTGTAAATATGGTATTGATGTTCCCATCACTGTGTTTGCACTCACTCGAGTGTGTGTGTGTGTGTGTGTGTATGTGTGGGCCATTGTGTGTGTGTGTGTGTGTGTGTGTGTGTGTGTGTATGTGGGTGTGTGTGTGAGTGTGTGAGTGTGTGTGTTTGAGTGTTTGTGTGTGTGTATGTGTGGGCCATTGTGTGTGTGTGTGTGTGTGTGTATGTGTGTGTGTATGTGTGTGTGGGTGTGTGTGTGAGTGTGTGAGTGTGTGTGTTTGAGTGTGTTTGGGTGTATTTGTTTGGGTGTATGTGTTTGAGTGTGTGTGCTTGAATGTGTGTGTTTGAGTGTGTGTGAGTGTGTGTGTTTGAGTGTGTGTGTGTATCCACAAAAAAATATATTTTATTTTTATTCAAAACCCAAACAGACACTTGAAAAAATAATTTACAGAAGATTTTAGCACAGAACGATCCCCTCAAGACTCAAAATACGTAAAAATATAGAAAAAAAAAAGCCGAAAGCTTGAGGAAAATGAACAATGGCAAAAAAAAAAAAGCAAATTTATTGTTAAACTTTTAATGAGCAAAAGTTGACCCAATTTCAAAGCTGTCTAAGTCGTTATCTAAGATCAAGATTTAGATTTTCCCGCAGCTCTGATGATGATGATAATAATAATAATAATAATAATAATAATAATAATAATAATAATAATAATAATAATAATAACAACAACAACAACAACAACAACAACAACAACAACAACAACAACAACAACAACAACAACAACAACAACAACAACAACAACAATAATAATAATACCAATAATAATAATAACAATAATAATAATAATAATAATAATAATAACTGAGCCTTAAGGATCTCTCGCACAATTTCGAGAGCACATGAGTCAATGTTATTTTGTGAGAGGCAATAAGGTCAGGTGGTGAAGATATAATGGTCAATATATCTGTACTTTCCTCTTATGTTGCTAGGGGCAACACATGTCTGCCTGACAGTAATGCTTTGTTGATGAAGGGGAGAGAGAGAGAGAGAGGGAGGAAGAGGGAAGGAGAGAGAAGGAGGGGAAGGTAAGGGGGGAGAGGGAAGGAGGGAGAAGAAGAGGGAGGTAGTGAGGGTGGGAGATTTTAAAAAGCACTTCTTGGTAGCTTAACAGGTACTTCTTGAAGATATGGTACCACTTCTTGAAGACATGGTACTACTCCTTGAAGACATGGTACTACTCTTTGAAGATATGGTACTACTCTTTGAAGACATGGTACTACTTCTTGAAGATATGGTACTACTCCTTCAAGATATGGTACTACTCCTTGAAGATATGGTACTACTCCTTGAAGACATAGTACTACTCCTTGAAGATATGGTACTACTCCTTGAAGACATGGTACTACTCCTTGAAGACATGGTACTACTCCTTGAAGACATGGTACTACTCCTTGAAGACATGGTACTACTTCTTGAAGATATGGTACTACTCCTTGAAGACGTGGTACTACTCCTTGAAGATATGGTACTACTCCTTGAAGACATGGT